>CM074719.1:615779189-616296689 GCA_037306005.1 Rhinophrynus dorsalis | reverse complement strand
TCACTACTGACAAGAACTAGGACCCGTGTCAAGATCTACAAGGACACTAGTGACCAGAACTAGGACTCGTGTGAAGACCTACAAGAACTCTAGTGACCAGAACTAGGACTCGTGTGAAGATCTACAAGGACTCTAGTGACCAGAACTAGGACTCGTGTGAAGACCTACAAGAACTCTAGTGACCAGAATTAGGACTCGTGTCAAGATCTACAAGGACTCTAGTGACCAGAACTAGGACTCGTCAAGATCTACAAGGACACTAGTGACCAGAATTAGGAGTCCTGTCAAGATCTACAAGGACACTAGTGACCAGAATTAGGACTCCTGTCAAGATCTACAAGGACACTAGTGACCAGAAGTAGAATGACTCGTGTAAAGATCTAAGACACTCGTTTCCAGAGCTAGAACACTAGTGACCAATACTAGGACTAGTAGGACATTACTGACAATCACACCTGGAAGGAGAGGAGTG
The DNA here is from genome assembly GCA_037306005.1 of Rhinophrynus dorsalis. Taxonomy (NCBI): domain Eukaryota; kingdom Metazoa; phylum Chordata; class Amphibia; order Anura; family Rhinophrynidae; genus Rhinophrynus; species Rhinophrynus dorsalis. Next base: position 616,296,217 of record CM074719.1, on the reverse strand, counting down.
ACCAATCAGATCTAGAAGAAGAGGAGTGATAAATCAGATCCAGAAGGATCCTGCAGTCCATGTCTAGAGGAAAGCTAGTGACCGGTTCTAGAACATCGCTGAACAGAAGTAGAAGGTGTCTCTAGCGCCCACATTGAGGGAAGATCTTACCTCTGAAGGCTTCAACCAGAAGAAATCCTGACATGTCCACTTAAGAGCTCTCAAGTTGACTTCTGGGATTCCTAGATTTAATAGCACTAGTGCCTTGACATTTACCTCTTATCTCCATCAAGATCCAGTTTTTCCTCAGCTCCAGAAACCACTGCCTCTATGTACAAAATGGATTATTCGTACCTGAATTCGTATGACTCTTGCATGGCAGCTATGGAAGCCTCAGCCTATGCTGACTTCAGTTCGTGTAGCCAGGCGAATACTTTCCAGTACAACCCCATCAGGAGCAGTTTTGGAGCCAACCCTGGGTGCCCACCGCTGACCACAGCCAACTGCACTCTGGGGGCGTTGAGGGAACATCAGCCTTCTCCATACTCGACAGGTAAAAGGGCAGGGCCTTGGGTCAGGTATCCCAGTACTAGGGCAGGGGGCGCTGCAGTCATCAGCGGTAATATGTCCGTGTGCTGTGTGATTATTACACTGATTTACAAACAAAAACCCACAAACTTATTTTGATAAATAGACCTGAAACCCTTTGAAAACAAGTGAGGGGGGTCCAAAACGATTGGATCTTAAAGAGTTAAAGATAATCCACTTATGGGGGCTGGGGGGGTAGACAAAGTGATTATATACAAATAATGATCCGTGTAATGACAGGTCCGTGGGTCTTGGTACTAGATCCGGGCCACATTTACTGCGCAGAAATGGAGTTTGCGCCATATTAGACAACTAAGTATGGCGACTACTTTAAGAGAGCAATTTAACCCCTTGATTGCTAGCATTCAAGAAATTACTTCTTTGAGTGCCAGAGGGGCTACAACGCATTGCACGCAAACGGTTAAAAGTCATATTTAATTTATTGGGTCATTTCCAGAATTGCACCTATTTAATCTTTTTGAATACGACCCTTAACCCGTTGAGTGCCAGAGAGGTATCCAACGCATTGCAGATACCTCTCTGGCACTCGAGTGGTTAAAGGTTGATATAACTTTAAATATTGGTTACTTACAGCTAGCTTGTGTAATAGTTATTATTGCACACAGTTAAATCCACTGACCTGTCTGTTGCATCTGTAAAATAAATCTGAAATTGTTTTCTAAGCCATAAACTTAGTCTTACACGGGCTCTGATGGAGCAGAATTCCTGCCTTTTCCATCAAATTTCCCCGAACTATCTGTAAACGGGCAGAGATACGATAACAGCCTGTCTGAATACAAGAGCAGGGGGCACTAACCACAGTCGGTTGACTTTATATCTTACACTACACACACCACAGACAGCATGAAATAACTGCTCAGTGTACAGGGCAATATGCGCATGCGTTAAAAAGCAAGTTTAGGGTTAGACTTTAGGGGTGCGACATATGAATAATTACTGTTTACACATGCTAGCTGTAGGTAACCAATATTTAAAGTTACATCATCCTATTTTTTGGTGTTAGTGTTTCTTTAAGGCCTGATGCACAAAGGTGAAGGGCAGGATTTCTGGACCAAACCATCTGCGCCTTAGAGGGAAACGTTAGAGATCCCATGGACTTCAAGGGGGATTTGACCTCCCGTTTCAATGCATTAGATACCTCTCTAGCATTCAAAGTGTTAAATATTCAATTTGAATCAGTTGGTGGGTTGAGGAATGTATTTGCACCACCATGGTTCAGTTGGTTCGCTCCAGAATGTCTCCAGTCCTTCTTAGTATAGCGACTTAAGCATTTTAACCCTCCGTGTACCGGAAAGATATGGGGCGTTGGCTGCTTCTCTCATAATCGAAGGGTTAATCCTATAAGTACCAGGGAGGAGTCTGACGCATTGCTAAGCGTTGGGCACCCCTCTGGCGTCACTTATTAACCCTTTGAGTGATAGAGGGACACGCAACGCATTGCAAAGCAATGCGTTGCGTACCCCTCTGTCACTCCAAGGGTTAATAATGATTTAATTTATCCGTTCACGTTTTATCTGCCTGAGGGGGGCGCTGCAAGTCTGTAGGGAAATGGGTGACTGGAATACTGGGATCAGGTTGTGGTGTCATTGTAGGTATTTGGGGTTAGTGTGGTGGAAACAATGCTTTGGAGATGTCTCTAGCACTGAAGGGGTTAACAAATCTATTTGACAGTCTCCGGGAATTTGGGGAATTTTGATTTGACCCCTATGGGACAGTTTATCGGACCCAGAATTGCATTTCATTAGCTTTATTTAATACGACCCTATCAGTTTATATGGGTTATACAGGTGTCATAGTCATTTAACCCTTTGAGTGCCAGAGGGGTACGCAACGCATTGCTTTGCCCCTCTGTACCCCTCTGGCACTCAAAGGGTTAAAGGGACACTAACGCCTAAAATGAACCTGGCTTATACACACTTAAAGGGACACTGACACCTAAAAAGGAGTTGGGGGTTACAAACACTTAAAGGGACATTGACATCTAAAGATGAACTGGGGGTGTATATAAATGTATATCCCCTCTACTTAATGTAACACCTGTTGCAATTCTCCATTTGTTTCCTGGGGCCTAAAATCAAGTCTTATATACTGTCGGAGACGTTCCTGCCTTTTCTAGTGCTCCTATTTATTATCCAGGGTTGTCGTTAAACGGGCTGAGATAACCACAGTCAATGAACCAACTTCAATTCTTATCTCTCATTACAAAGTGCACAAACAACATTAACCCTTTAAGGTCCTTTACATGTTAAATAAATGAACAGGATCATTTACCCATGCATTAAAAGAGAAGTTTAGGTTTGGATTTTAGAGGTGTAATATATGAATAATTAATGTTTACTTATATTTGCTGAAACTACATGATATTTCAAGTTATAGCAACTATATTTTGGTATTAGTGCTCCTTTAATTTGCTCTAGGGGTGATCCTTAGACTTGATCACCTCCAACACACGCATGTACACACACACACACACTCACATAAACACACATACACACACTCACACATAAACACATGTACACACACAAAATAATATGGGATCTATTGAGCCCTATCTTTAAATATTAACCCAAGTGAGGAATCTTTAGATTCGACAGCGAATACCTTGTGGAAGAAAACTATTTTAACCCATTGAGTGCCAGAAGGGCAACAGGGGCATCTATCTGACATTCAAGGAGTTAAAAATGAATATGGTCTCTGTAGACTCCATACTGATAAAATGTCCCCCTAGAAGAGATTTAATTCGACTTTCCCTTTACTTCCTGCTAGTGGAGGAAGATCAGATTTTTTTCCCCTCGAAATGTATAGGACGTTTAGGTCAACATGGGTCATTGATCCTCTTTTGATCCCAACCCTTGTCTGGTAAGCTGAGCTCAGCGTATCCCCTTGTATGGCATACCACCCAAGTGTCTTCTTGAGTGGACTCTAGGGGTCAATACCTCCCAAGTGTCCCACTTTAGGAGGTATTAGGGGTACATCCATCCCAGGTATCCCTCTTTAGAAGATATTAGGGGTCCATACCTCCCAAGTGTCCCTCTTTAGGAGATATTAGGGGTCTATACCTCCCAAGTTGCCTCTTTAGGAGGGACAATCCCTTTTTGAGGCCCAAATCCCTCTGTCCCCTTTTCCCACCCTGGTGTCCCTGTGTTTAGGAGATCAGACTGTGTGATGTGTATAGAAGTGTATCACCCTGGTGTCCCTGTGTTTAGGAGATCAGACTTTGTGGTGTGTATAGAAGTGTATCACCCTGGTGTCCCTGTGTTTAGGAGATCAGACTGTGAGGTGTGTATATAAGTGTATCACCCTGGTGTCCCTGTGTTTAGGAGATCAGACTGTGTGGTGTGTATAGAAGTGTATCACCCTGGTATCCCTGTGTTTAGGAGATCAGACTGTGTGGTGTGTATATAAGTGTATCACCCTGGTGTCCCTGTGTTTAGGAGATCAGACTGTGTGGTGTGTATAGAAGTGTATCACCCTGGTGTCCCTGTGTTTAGGAGATCAGACTGTGTGGTGTGTATATTAGTGTATCACCCTGGTGTCCCTGTGTTTAGGAGATCAGACTGTGTGATGTGTATATAAGTGTATCACCCTGGTGTCCCTGTGTTTAGGAGACCAGACTGTATGTTGTGTGTATAGAAGTGTATCACCCTGGTGTCCCTGTGTTTAGGAGATCAGACTGTGTGGTGTGAATATAAGTGTATCACCCTGGTGTCCTTGTGTGTAGGAGATCACACTGTGTGGTGTGTATATCAGTGGATCACCCTGGTGTCCCTGTGTTTAGGAGATCAGACTGTGTGGTGTGTGTATATAAGTGTATCACCCTGGTGTCCCTGTGTTTAGGAGATCACACTGTGTGGTGTGTATATAAGTGTATCACCCTGGTGTCCCTGTGTTTAGGAGATCAGACTGTGTGGTGTGTATATAAGTGTATTACCCTGGTGTCCCTGTGTTTAGGAGATCAGACTGTGTGGTGTGTGTATAGAAGTGTATCACCCTGGTGTCCCTGTGTTTAGGAGATCAGACTGTGTGGTGTATGTATATAAGTGTATCACCCTGGTGTCCCTGTGTTTAGGAGATCAGACTGTGTGGTGTGTATATAAGTGTATCACCCTGGTGTCCCTGTGTTTAGGAGATCAGACTGTGTGGTGTGTATAGAAGTGTATCACCCTGGTGTCCCTGTGTTTAAGAGATCAGACTGTGTGGTGTGTATATAAGTATATCACCCCGGTGTCCCTGTGTTTAGGAGATCAGATTGTGTGGTGTGTATATAAGTGTATCGCCCTGGTGTCCCTGTGTTTAGGAGATCAGACGGTGTGGTATATATAAGTGTATCACCCTGGTGTCCCTGTGTTTAGGAGATCAGACTGTGTGGTGCGTATAGAAGTGTATCACCCCGGTGTCCCTGTGTTTAGGAGATCAGACTGTGTGGTGTGTATATAAGTGTATCACCCTGGTGTCCCTGTGTTTAGGAGATCAGACTGTGTGGTGTGTATATAAGTGTATCACCCTGGTGTCCCTGTGTTTAGGAGATCAGACTGTGTGGTGTATTAATAAGTGTATCACATTGCTCCACATCAATAAAATTCACAATAATGTGTGTGTAAACATCACTATATGTGTTAATAAATTAATCTGTGTGAATAAAATACTTTGGTCTTGATCTAAATAATTTATTCAGTTACACAAAGAGGTGTCAGTAGTGCATGAAATAACCTAAATATTATCAATACTGCTCCACACACCAGCAACTCCACCTAAAACACAAGTGTCTCTCTTTGACCTTTTGAATTGTTGGGAGGTGTGCTATGGTTTGGGGTGAGGAGCCCTGGGAAAGTAAAACTTAGCTATCCCTATTTTGGTGACATCACATTGCTCTGTATTGCAGTCCTATCCAAATCTCTGACACACAACAGCATGAAAAGTATTAAAAAAGTGAAAGGTTTAATTGAAACCACTGTTTTTCCTGAGCAAAGTGTAACATAGTGTGCTCATTTAACTGCTTGGATGCTAGAGAAGTCTGCAATGCATCTAAGGGGTTAATGATACACAGATCAGTTTTCCCTTCACCTAAAGGTGAGTATTTAAGCTTATAGTAGCTTCACACAATTTTGATTCTCTCTCTCTCTCTCTCTGTATATATATATATATATATATATATATATGTATATATACACACACACGCCTACATACATACACACACAAATATTACACCTTTGAGTGGCAGAGGGATGTACAAACACAAAGAACATCCATTCATATGTGTCTGCTGCTTTCATTCCTGATTCTGGCAATCCAAAGAATTTTGAGTTCACCTTAAATTATCATCATAGACCATAGGCGAGAAATTATTTTGGCCTAAGTGCACTCACATAAACACACACATACACAATATTTGTGGCACAACTTCACCCGTGTGGCAAACCTTTTTTTTTTTATATAAATTAATATTACATGTTAGATTTTGTGGTGACGCATAAAGGACCTTGTGCATTTCGCCCTCTGCCTCCTCCTCAGCAAATTCAAACTATGCCCCACACATCCCATTGGCTGGCTACTGTTAGTAAGCCCACCCCAGGGTGTGGATGCCACAGATCCACAAACCCTTTTCGAGGCACCTAAAACTGGACTAGCTTATATATATATATATATATATATATATATATATATATATATATATATATATATATATATATAGTATATGCACACATATACACTCATACAAACACACACACGGATACACATAAACACGCATGTATGCATACACACAATCATACAAACACATATACACTTACACACACACACACACACATATATACACATGTGTGTATTCATACACTCATATATTTACATACACGTGTATATTAGCCTATACCCACTAGTAAGCCCTTTCCATGAGATGAGAGTGAACGTGTCACAGAGGGTTTTGCCTGGCTGTCTCTTGTGCTTCTGATCATAGACTAATAGCTAATACAACTACACAAACTCTGTGTCAGTCCTGACTCTCTCTCTGCACTGGTAACATGATACATTGTATCAATGTGTGCTTTCTGATACATTGTATTGGTGCTCTGCTTTGTGATACATTCACAAATATAGATTCACTAAGACAGTGGTTCTCAACCTGTGGGTCTGGACCCCTTTGGGGGTCGAATGACGATTTGCCAGGGGTCGCCTAAAATCATCAGATATTTATATTTCGATTCATAACAGTAGCATAATTACAGCGATGAAGGAGCAAAGAAAATCATTTTACTGTTAGGGGTCTCCATAACTTGGGAAATTTTATCAATGGTTCACAGCACTAGAAAGGTTGAGAACCGCTGCACTAAGCAGTGATAAAGAGGTGATAAAGTGGAGATAACTTCTCCAGTGATATCACTTCTCCAGTTCCTATGTTATTATATGAAGCATATGCACTAACATCTCCAAAGTGGAAGAAATCCATAGAATAACATAAGAACTGGAGAAGTGATCAACTGGAGAAGTAATCTGCACTTTATCACTTATTTATTACGCCTTAGTGAATCTACCCCAATGTATCACTGCTGTGCTTAGAGATACATTGCATCATTCCTGTGCTTTGTGATACATCGTATGCTATGTAGATAAATGCGTCATTCTCTCCTATAGTGCGTTTGGTTTTCCCCAGAATTATCACTTTTCTATTGAACATGAAACCTAAAATTTATGATCAATTGGACCATGCGGACTATCACAATAAAGTATACAAGACGGATTTTCTGACTGAGACTCAGGGGGGTGTATATTATTTTTTCTGGGGGGGGGCAAAGCCATAATATGACCCCCAAACCAGCCCATCCAGCCCATTTATATGGAGGGGGTAATTGCCCCCTCTCCGGACGCACATGATGAGTGATATACTGCGGCAAACCAGCTGCACCAGAGAAAACAAAAAAATTCAGTTGTTTTAACCTTTGAGAGCCAGGGGGGCAGAGCTGGATTAAGGCTGTATAGGCCCCGAGGCAAGGTACAAATTTGGTGCCCCACATCTCTTGATCCAGTGATTTTGACACGGAGTGCTGCTATCCGCTACTGGTATTGTGGCTCTGATTTAAATGGAAGGAATTGGATAACGCTCGTCTTTTTCACCAGTAAGGGTGTCTGACACAAGGGGGGAGATACTCTAAGAGGTGATAAAGAGGAGATAACTTCTCCAGTGATATCACTTCTCCAGTTCTTGTGTTATTCTATGGAACTGATGCACTAAGATTTATTATGTTTTGGAGACCTTAGTGCATAGGCTCCATAGAATAACATAGGAACTGGAGAAGTGCTGAAATGGAGAAGTTATCTCCACTTTATCACCTCTTTATCATCACTTAGTGAATCTCCTCCTAATGCTACGGAAGCACCAGCAGGGCGTCTGTCTGACCCATATCTTGTAGCCAGGCCCCTCATAGTGTCATGGGCCCTAGCTCCAGTCTGTTTATATCTTATAGAAGCTTTGGACTGTGAAGTCCGATCTTTGATATGTTCTGTGGTTTGGCTCATATAGGCCGGCCAACACGGGCTAATAACATGGATGTGACATAGGACTCTTGACAAGCAGAGTAATCTTTAACCTCTGGGGACCGGACGGGGGAACAATGATATGCGAAACAATGCGTCTCACACTCCTCTGGTTTTGGAGGGACTAATAGAGACCCCCCTGCATTTGGATGTAGAAATACATTCATTTTTTTAATGCCATGACATTGTACACAAAGTAAGCATTGATTATTACCATCCGATGCTTGTGCCAGTCATGTTTCATTAATGATCGTAGGGCCAACATTTGATTTTATGAGGAGGTCCTCAATATTCATAGGCCTATTGTAAGAAATAAGAAATCGTCCACTGTTGATGCTTCATTCAGAGCATTTTATAGTTAAAAGCAGAACACAAAATTCTTTTTTTTTCTCTCTTCTTGTCATCGGAGAAATTCTGTCTTAATGGCAGTTCTCCAAAGAAAACAATACCAATATCACCACCTATTGGTGACTTTTTGTAAGCTAAACTTTGAGATATATACATACGGGCCACAATGCCACTGCCACCTGGTCACGGGGCAGTCACACGCAGTAGAGACTGCCCGCGCCACGGCTGATACAGAGCTGGGCGCTCCTTTGGAGCGTCCAGGTCTGTATTAGCCTCAGCGCGGGCAGTCTCTACTGCGCATGACTGCAGCACGCGCAGCAGTGTCTACTGTGCATGTCGCTGAGTTACACACATTTTAGCGAATTATTATATAGGATATATATACAGGGCTTATAATTTTAAGTCCTTTGCTACTAGCCAGACCTGAAAAGTTGCTCACCACTGCAAGCCATAACATACCCACCAGGGCTGAATTTCTACTCGCCAGGGCTAAATTTTCACTCACCATTGGCTAGTGGTGAGTGGAAATTTTGAGCCCTGATATAAAATAATTTTTAGAAAAAGCATCCCCTAACAGTGTCACAGCCTTACTACAGCTGCATAACATTTTTTTACCATCTTCACAAAGAAATCAAGAACTTGAAAACTTTATTTCCTAACACTACATTTTTATTAAAGCCTCACAATTTTTCAAGGTACCAAGAAAACGTTTAATTTTTTTCATGATGGTTTCCCTTTAAAGTAGAATTATATCTTGTAGGCACATATGAATTCCTTTACTGCAGTGAAGACATTGTTGGATGAAAGGGGTTTAACTGATGACATCAATAGACAGTAAAAATTAAATAATTGCATTTCTAACAATAGTTAACAAAAGGAATAAGTATTGCAAACCATCCAAATGTTTCACAAGTGTCTGCGAATGACAGCCTGGATTACATTGTAGGTGATAAATGTTATTTGTGAGGCTGCACCACAGGGAACAAATAAAAAGTACAAGTCATTTAAATGGATAGTAATACTTCGTTTTATCTTTATTTTATTTTGTAGGCATAAAAAAAAACATAAAGAACGATATAAGTCTTATCTCTCAAACCTTTATGGTTTGAGAGATATTCACAAGCAAAGTTTCCCCTCCCGTCCCTTTTACCTAGTGTAAGCCATCTCTTCTCAGATGTGGAATCCAGTCCATAGACCAGACAGATAACAGCAGGGGACAATCTTCTTCCTATGAGAACAATGAAAGCCCTGCCCCCTTGACAAGCTTTTCAGGTTTTTCCCTTATCTTAATTGAAGATTGTCCCTCTCTGGAGTCTACCTGGGCACCTCCCTTCTGCTCTGGCTGAGCAGTGTTACATCAGTAAAAGGGGTGGGAGGGGGATACTTTGTCATTGAATTACTCTTGTACTACAACTCTGACAGAATTGAAATAACACTCTCCAAAGTCCAAATACTATCCTGATTAATTAGAGCTGCTTTTATTATGAAACATTACTATCCCTTTAAATGGACCTCTAATCCTTTAGATGCTGGAGGGAGGACTTTGAAAGGTAATAAGTATTACTAAAAACAAACAAAAAAAAAAACCCTTCATCTTAGAGAAACCTAAGAAAAAAGATGGCGGTGATTTGCTGCCGACATTAGATTTCCCGATTACTAAACCAAATATATCTAAAACTATTAATCTGTTTGCATATCAAAAATTACAAGTTTGCAATGGTTCTGTAGACATTACTTGATTGTATCCTACTGTGCTGTGGACACTTTGCTTTAACGTCTTCTGTTTATTGTTCTTATACTCAATAAAGTGTTTTTGAAAATAAAAGTAAAAAATTACAAGTTATAGGCAAGTTAAATAGATACATTTAATGAGACTGAAACCTGCGTAGGTAACAGGTTCACTTTAAGAGTGAGAATGAATACATTCCTGGGTTGTTGTTTTCAGTCATTTTCCTAGATTATTATATTTATTTTTTATAATACTGGTACGTAATGTGGTATTTTCCTTTAAAAGGAAACGCTTTTTGGCTGTGTTATTAACCCCCTTAGAAGACAACAGAGATGTTGACAACTGACTGTGAGTCAGCCAAAGCACTAGCCCTTTAACCCTTTGAGTGCCAGCAATGCAATGCGTTGTGTACCCCTCTGGCACTCAAAGGGTTAAAAACCAGACATTTGCAATGCACTGCGGACACCTCTGATCCTGCGAGATTACAGGAGCAGTGTACATTTAACTATATGTTGCAGGCCAGAGTAAAACAAGGTTACACCCGCTGCTGGAAGTTGTTTATTCAAAAGTTATAATGGTTCAAACACACAGTATGTTAGTCCCACATACTGTGGATACCTGGGGGGAGCTGATAAAGTGGATGAAACGATCAGAGGGACACTTTTGTTTTAGGTTTTGTTGCTGGGGAAGAGGTTGGTGGGCGGACATTTCCAAGAATTTTTAGGGGAATTTCATGACCTATTGACACCTTTTTATGTAACTGAAAGAATAATTTAGAACAAAACCAAAGTATTTAATATATACGGACTGATATATAAATACATATACTGAATTTCAAACAAACATCAATGTGGAGCAATGTGATACACTTAAATACACATCACATAGTTTAACCCCTTAAGGACCACTGATGTGACTCCATGCCGTGCCAGGACCGTCACTGGTCCTTAAGTGCCGGACCGCTTTGACGGTCCTGGCACGGCACGGAGTTCAGGGCTCCTGGCGCAGCTGCACGCCGTTCCGGAAACCCTGAATCAGAACGTATAAAAAAAAAAAGCCCCGTGGTCCTCAAGTGCTGGCCGCGCATGCGTGTGCCGGTCCTTAAGGGGTTAATCTTCTGAAAAGAGGGACACCAGGGTGGGAAAAAGGGACAGAGGGATTTGGGTCTCAAAGAGGGTCTGTCCATCCTAAAGAGGGACACTTGAGAGGTATTTACTTGGGGACTCTCAGAGTTTTGACCCAAATCTCAGGGTCTTGGGGTGAAAGGGCCCAATCCTCAGGGTGAGAGAGTCCAGAGTTACATACTATCTAACCTGCAACAATTAACTGCTTATTTAGTCCCTAAATAGCTCCCATGTCTTTCAGAAAGACAGACGGATACACCCTGCGTCTCCTCTGTGTGTCCAGGCAGTGACAAGCTCTAAGTTACAGCACGTTAAGGGTCCCTGGAGGACCGATCAGATCATCTCCTGGTTAGAGCAGGCAGGGCGATATCACCTGAAATCTATGTTCTGGGGAAGTTTAAGGCTTAATATTTCAAATAAAATTTGCGGGTATGCTTCTCCATTATGATAAACTCTGTTATTTTCTCCAATTTGAGGGATCTTAGTGCATGGAATCCAAAGACTAACATAGGACGTGGAGAATTTATCACACCGGAGAAGCAGCCTCCTCTGTATCCCCCTTGTAATCACAACTTTGTGCATACATCCCCCCCCACACACACCGTATTGTCAGTGACTCAGCGCTTCCATAGAAAGCAACAGAATAAGTATGTGATGAGTGTGGGTGGCTATATTCATGACTAAAGATATATTTTAAAGTGGAACTTCAAATGTGATACAGTACGTTTAGTAGGGCAGTCCGCTGACCAGGAAGAGTAATGTGCAAAGAAAATGACTTCCCCGCTGTGCTGAAAAACCTCACATGTAACCTGATATAGTAATAATAATCAAATATTGATATATATATATTATATAGCATGTTGTAACCAGCTCAGATAAGTCCAACTTGTTTAGTGCTTATTTAACTCCTTCCTGCCAGGGTAGCATCCAAGATAGGCAGTTGTCCCCATGGGGCTGTCCCAAAGGACTGAACGTGGGACGGGGCTTGCATTCTGGTAGATTGTACTGACCGCCCTTACAGTGTAATGTGCGTAATACTGTATAGTACTTGTGTATGTGCATAAGTGCTCCTTTAAGAAAAGAGTGGTAGATTCATGGAACAGCCTCCCAGTGGAAGTGGTATGGGCTGATATAGTTTAGGAATGGACCATTTGGTTCCCATCATATGTATAAAAGCATTGTGGAACAATTCTGGGGCAAACCAATTTAAACATAGTGGAAAATTAAAAGTTGCAATTGATTAAATTGGGCTTTTAACCCCTTGGATGCTAAAGAGGTCTCCACTTATTTAACAGACATCCGTTTAACGTCTATACATTATATGTGAATATAAAATGTCTGCGTTCATAATTTTAATGGCTCTGGTTAGATCTCATTCGATCAATGAGAATTTTCATTTGTCCGCCATTTGTGTGGTTGTCTTACTTTAGAATTTCATTCCTTTCCTTTCTACCTATGCTCCGAAAATGGTTAGAAAGTAGCGGTACTGTGATGCATGCTGCTGGTACTAAGATTCTCCATTCTCTCTCTCTGTCCTGCAGTTCCATACAAGTTTTTTTCGGACCCATCCAGTATCAACGAAAAGAGGAAACAGAGGCGGATTCGGACGACATTCACCAGCTCCCAGCTCAAGGAATTGGAGCGAGTCTTTGCGGAGACCCATTACCCTGATATATACACTAGGGAGGAACTGGCACTGAAGATCGATCTGACAGAAGCACGAGTCCAGGTATCTACACAAATGACCATGCATTCATTAAATTGATGGGTTTAAACCGTGGGTATTCGATTGCTGGATCTTCAGCTGGTGGGAGCTACAACTCCTGCTATGCCCCACCAGTCAACAGTTGGCTGAGGATCATGAGAGTTGTAGTTTACAGTTGACTACCAGAGTTTAAATCCTTCACAAATCTGTGATCGGTGGATTATTACTTTCTCGCTCATCCAGTTTCTTAGTGGCCTTAAGGATTTCATGCCTAGATTAAAAGACCAGCCAAAGCGCAACATAAAAGTGCTTTCTTACTATGAGAGCTATGGGAACTGACCTGCCGTAGCTTAAATTAAAGGGATAGTAATGTTTCATAATAAAAGCAGCTCTAATTAACCATCATAGTATTTGGACTTTGGAGAGTGTTATATCAATACTGTCAGAGTTGTAGTACAAGAGTAATTCAATGACAAAGTATCCCTCTCCCGCCCCTTTTACCGATGTAACACTGCTCAGCCAGGTCAGAAGGGAGGTGCCCAGGTAGACTGCAGAGAGGGACAATCTTCAATTAAGATAAAGGAAAAACCTGAAAAACTTGCCAATGGAGGCAGGGCTTTCATTGTTCTCATAGGAAGAAGATTGTCCCCTGCTGTTATCTGTCTGGTCTATGGACTGGATTCCACATCTGAGAAGAGATGGCTTACACTAGGTAAAAGGGGGGAAGGACCTTCATTGTTTTCATACAAAGAGAATTGTCCCCTTCTGTTATCTGTCTGGTCTTACAACCAGATTCACATCTGAGAAGAGATGGCTTACACTAGGAAAAAGGGGGGGGGAGGGGAAACTTTTCTTGTGAATATCTCTCAAACCATGAAGGTTTGAGAGATAAGACTTGTATCGTTCTTCATGTTTTTTTAATGACTACGAAATAAAGATAAAACGAAGTATTACTATCCCTTTAAGATCTGCAGGGCTGGGAGATTACCACTCTTCACTGAATGCTTTTGGGAGAGGAAACACCATTGCTACCCTCTCCATTGAAGCTCTGTGTTGGAAAATTACCTCACAATGGGCTTCAAAAGAGAAGACAAATCTACCAAAAGCAGCAAGTGACATGGTGACATCATCTAGCCCTGCAGATCATGTAGATCTTCAAAGGGAATGGAGAGGGCATGGGAGAGATTTAAGATATGGGAACTCAGTTCATAAAGGTGTCAATTAACTGCCAATTGTTAGAAAGCAGTGTTCCCTTTTAAGTGGGGATTTATTATTTGGAATTATTAGTGTTCCTTTAATTTTATGGTCCTATGTCTTTTTTCAGTCTCGGTGACTAGACGTTTTGTGCATTTCTTGATGAATCTCTTATTTTCCCTATTCCTCAGGTCTGGTTCCAGAACAGACGGGCAAAGTTTCGCAAGCAAGAGCGAGCAGCCAACTCCAAGAATGGAAATTCCAACAATGGAGGCTCAGTCAATAAAAAGTCTGATCCACGTTCCTCTTCTGAAGACGATGAGTCCAAGGAGTCCAACTGTAGTCCAACCCCAGACAGTACAGCATCTCTTCCACCTGCTGGCCACCTGAACAGTCCCGGAGGCAGTCTGAGTCCCAGCCCAGGGACAGGGGCAGGTCTAATTCCTAACCATGCAGCCCAGACTCTGAAGGCCCCTGTATGGCCTGGAGTCCAGGCAAGCAGCAATGCCAACACAGCTGACATCCTGAAGGCCTGGCAACCTACTGAAGCTGTGCCAGGCCCCTTTGCAGGTGTCCTATCTACATTCCACAGGAAGCCCAATCCCCTCAAGGCAAACCTGTTTTAAGATAATCGTGCACTGATTTAAGATTGCAAGAAAATAATTAAACAGATGAAAGGTGATATCGATCACAAACTATAAAGCTTTCAGTTACGACACCATGTTGGGTGGACAAACTGTAAATTTGTCTGGCTGTTTTCACAAACCTGATATGTCCACACACACTGGACAATGACCATCTGAGCTTGGAGACGTGGTCTTTAAAAGCTGTTCTAAGCTGCTGTGAACACAACACAAGATTTTGAGGCAGCCTCAACCCAGCCAATTCAGAGGAAGGAACATGGATCTCATGGGATGGACCAAAATGTGGACAATAAAACAGTGGCCACTGTCTTCTTCCTCAGTGAGACTGATGTACTAATACAAACTGTAGCAATTTTGGGACAAACTAAAAATTTACAACATTTCCATTGAGTTCAATCAATGGCAACTTTAATTTGCTCCCCATGTTGCAGTTAGATTGCCCCAAAATGTCTCCAGATCTCCCTAGATCATTAGCCTCAATCTTCCTCCTCCTCCTCCTATGTCAACCAGTCGCTGCATCAACACTCAGTTGGCTGTGTTAATTTTAGTTTGTTTATTTAATATTTATTGTATTTAATTAGTTTTTTTACATAAATATATTTTTTTCTGTTGAAGCACTGACCATATAAAGATTTGTGCCCCGCCCCCGAGGAGCAACCATACCAGAACTCTAAGTTACCCACCGCTCCTCAGCTGCATACATAATAGGGGCTGATTTCTCTCTAGGTTTGCACCAAATAAGCCAGGAATACCCCACACTGTTTATAATATTTGCAAAGCGTATCTATATATTTTTAGCACTTGGATGTAAGAGATGTCTCCAACACATTGCGTAGCAATACACTGGAGATGTCTCTGACATCCAAAGGGTTTAAATTACCATAATTTTAACCCTTTGAGTGCCAGAGGGTTGTATGTTGAGTGCCAGAGGCTTGGGTGTTCCTCTCACACTCAAAAGGTTTAAAACTTGAGATCTGATCAAAGCTGCCACAAATATGAATGCCTACATTTTATATACACATATTATCATTATACATTAAACTGATGTCTGTACTTTAACTGGATTTTGTTTTTTTTTTCTTAGAATGATTAGTTAAAGGACTGGTACTTTTTTTAAATTAAAAGAATATATGTTACAGGTCTTTTCATGCCCAGTAAAACAAGAGTAAAACATTATTAAAGGTCACATTTTATTTTTATTTTTTAATTAAACAGCATTCTTCTTTTAATTGAAGAGCAATTTTTTCTGGTGCTGCTGTTTACAGTGGGAAGCCAGTGACACACACATATAGACAGACAGATAGATAGATAGATAGATAGATAGATAGATAGATAGATAGATAGATATGAGATAGATAGACAGATAGATAGATAGATAGATAGATAGATAGATAGATAGATAGATGGATAGATAGATAGATAGATATGAAATGATAGATATATAGATAGATGTGAGATTATAGATAGATGATAGATAGATAGATAGATAGATAGATATGAGATAGATAGATAGATAGATAATGAGATAGATAGATAGATAGATAGATAGATAGATAGATAGATAGATAGACAGACAGACAGACAGACAGACAGATAGATAGATAGATAGATAGATAGATAGATAGATAGATAGATAGACAGATAGATAATGAGATAGATGAATGGATAGATAGATAGATAGATAGATAGATATATAGATAGATAGATAGATAGATAGATAGATAGATAGATAGATAGATAGATAGATAGGTATGAGATAGATAGATAGATAGATACATAGATAGATAGATAGATAGATAGATAGATAGATATGAGATAGATAGATAGATAGATAGATAGATAGATAGATAGATATGAGATAGATAGTTAGATAGACGGACAGATAGAGATATGAGATAGATAGATGATAGATAGATAGATAGATAGATAGATAGATAGAAACATAGAATTTGACAGCAGATAAGAACCATTCGGCCCATCTAGTCGTCCATTTCCTACTGTAAAAACCTCAAACCTTATTTGGTCCTTGGTCTTTTCTTATGTTAAGGACAGTCTTATGCCTATCCCATGCATGCTTACATTCCCTCACTGAATTAACCTCTACCACTTCTGCTGGTAGGCTATTCCACTTATCTACTACACTCTCAGTGAAGTAAAACTGTCTTACATTACATCTAAAC
This sequence comes from Rhinophrynus dorsalis, assembly GCA_037306005.1. Lineage (NCBI taxonomy): Eukaryota > Metazoa > Chordata > Amphibia > Anura > Rhinophrynidae > Rhinophrynus > Rhinophrynus dorsalis. The sequence continues at coordinate 616,279,178 of CM074719.1, read as the reverse complement.
CTGTGTCCCTCTAGTTTTACTCCTTTGAAATGTATTTCTATCCTTCACTTTTTTGAATCCCTTCATGTATGTGAATGTGTCCATCATATCCCCGCTCTCTCTTCTCTCCTCCAAGCTATACATGCTTGCATTCCCCACCACTTTATTACATTGCCTGCCTACCTTTAAGTCATTAGAGATAATTACTCCCAAGTCCCTTTCCTCTGTTGTCTCTGACAGCACAGTACCTTTAACAGTATATTTTTCCTTTGGATTCTTATGCCCCAAGTGCATTATTGTACATTTATCAACATTAAACTGCAGCTGCAAACACTCTTGTCCATTCTTCTAAATTACCTAAATCATTCGCCATTTGGCTTATTCCCCCTGGAATGTCTACCCTATTGCAGAGCTTTGTATCAACTGCAAAAAGGCATACCTTACCTTGAAAATCTTTTGCAATATCACTAACAAAAATATTAAAAAGAATGGGCCCCAGTACAGATCCCTGAGGTACCCCAGTAATAACACTCCTTTCGTCCGAATATTCTCCACAATCACCCTCTGTCTCCTGTCATTCAGCCATTGCCTTATCCATTTAACTATTTTTACATCCAGACCCAAACACTGCAGTTTATTTATGTCTTCTATAAGGGGCCGTGTCAAATGCTTTACTGAAATCTAGATAAGCTATATCTACTGCTCCCCCTTGGTCTATTATTTTAATTACCCAGTCAAAAAAATCTATGAGGTTAGATTGACGAGATCTCCCTGCTGTAAATCCATGCTGTTTGGTATCTTCCAAGACATTCAAATTCATATATTCAACAATTATTTCCTTTAGCATAGCCTCCATTAATTTTCCACCTACTGATGTAAGACTTACTGGTCTGTAGTTACCAGACACTTCCCTGCTACCTTTTTTGTGAAGAGGTACTACATTTGCTACCTTCCAATCTTCTGGAACTACTCCTTTAGATAGTGACCAATTGAATAATTGTGTTAAAGGTTTACAAGAACACACTTAAGTTCTTTCAATAACTTTGGATGTATCCCATCTGGTCCCATTGATTTATCTGTTTTTACCTTAGAAAGTTGAAGTAGAACTTCTTCTTCTGTAAACATGCATGTTTCCCATGTCTTGCCATTTCTTTTTTCTAACAGAGGTCCCTTCCCTTCATCTTCCTCTGTATAAACTGAACAAAATATTCTTTGAGACAGTCAGCTAGCCCTTTATTCTCATTTACATAGTTTCCATTTTTTGTTTTCAGTCTAACTATTTCTTGTTTCATTTTCTTCCTTTCACTTATATACCTAAAAAAATGTTTTATCCCCCTTTTTTATTGACTGGGCAATTTTTTCCTCTGTCTGTGCTTTGGCACATCTAATAAGGCTTTTGGCCTTCTTTAGCCTAGTTTTGTACCGATACCTATCTTCTTCCTTCTGTGTCTGCTTATATTTCTTAAATGCTTCTTATTTCTCTTTTACTATATTTGCCACTTCTGCTGAGTACCACAGTGGTTTTCTTTTTCTTTTACCCTTGCTGACATGTCTAATGCAATGTTATGTTGCATTTAGTAAAACACATTTCAGATAATCCCATTTCTCCTAGACTCCATCTAAAGAATTCCAAGATGTTATACACTGACATAAAAATGTTTCCATTTTAGAAAAATCAGCCTTTCTAAAGTCTAGAACCTTTATTTTTGTGTGGTGCAACTCTGCATCTGTCTTTATATTAAACCACACAGACTGATGATCACTGGAGCCCAAACACTCTCCTACAGCTACATCCGATACCAAGTCTCCATTAGTAAATAATAAATCTAGTGTGGCTTCCTTCCTAGTCGGCTCTTCTACTAATTGACTAAGAGCAAATCCTAGTAAAGAATTTAGGATATCTCTACTCCTGGCTGAACCTGCTTCTTGGTTTTTCCAGTCCACATCAGGAAGATTAAAGGGATAGTAATGTTTCATAGTATTTGGAATTTGGAGAGTGTTATTTCAATTCTGTCAGAGTTGTAGTACAAGAGTAATTCAATGATAAAGTATCCCCCTCCCGCCCCTTTTACTGATGTAACACTGCTCAGCCAGAGCAGAAGGGAGGTGCCCAGGTAGACTGCAGAGAGGGACAATCTTCAATTAAGATAAGGGAAAAACCTGAAAAACTTGTCAAGGGGGGCAGGGCTTTCATTGTTCTCATAGGAAGAAGATTGTCCCCTGCTGTTATCTGTCTGGTCTATGGACTGCATTCCACATCTGAGAAGAGATGGCTTACACTAGGTAAAAGGGGCGGGAGGGGGATATTTTGTCATTCAATTACTCTTGTACTACAACTCTGACAGAATTGAAATAACACTCTCCAAAGTCCAAATACTATGATGATTAATTAGAGCTGTTTTTATTATGAAACATTAATGTCCCTTTAAGGCAGTGTTCTGAAAGTGCAGTAAAGGAATTATGAAGAGGCACAGACTGTGGGACATGCCTCTTGTCCACAACTCTTACCCTTCCAGAACCAACTGTAGTCCATCTGCCATTTCTTGGAAGTCTCTGAGGCAGTGGCACTTGTAAATTTCAGCCTTCAAATTATCAATTACCTGTTGTAAAACAGAAAATTGCTGACAAATTGGACAACTTCTGAACCTACAAAAGGTTTCACGGGGCAGAAAAGCAAAACACCCACTGCATTGCAACATGCCTGACATGTTCACAGCACTAATCTAATCAGAGGGCAAAGGGTAAAATACCTCAGATTTTGCAGTTGTTTTCTGACTTTAATCACCACAGATCACCTCCAGATTATCTCCAGAATATCTCGCTGTACACTTACAATTGCTCACTTTCAATTGCTGTGCTGCCCAGCTAGTAGATAGATAGATAGATAGATAGATAGATAGATAGATAGATAGGTATGAGATAGATAGATAGATAGATAGATAGATAGATAGATAGGAGATAGATGTGTTGCGTACCCCTCTGGCACTCAAAGGGTTAATTGTTGTGATTCAGTCAACAGTGTGAATTACACCTTACAGAACTAAGTTAGAACAGACATCTCAAAGCAGTTCTCAATTTCCCATTAGGCAGAGAAGGAGAACACCTAAATGTGCCTCAGTGCTGTCACGCCCAGTGACAAGGTGTGGGAGTGGCCAGTACAATTCCAATTTCCCCTGCACCAGACACTCATCCAAGTATATGATGATTAGCTGATATACCAATGTACTATGCAGCCTATTTAGATTTTAGCCCAGGGACAGACCACATTTAGCTCACTATCTGTTGCGGATGACAACTCCCAATTGGGAATGTTGGGAGTTCAAGTCCTCAACAGATAGCGAGCCATAGTTTGCCTACCGATGTTACAGTCTATGGGTGTTTTCTGTATCAGACAACAATGGATGGGGTGAGTAGAAGGGGGCAATATGAAGGGTGGAGATCCGTCATGGTATCTTCCTCATGGGCACTTGTAGTGTAAATCTTGCTCTGCTCTGTGCTAAGAATCTTAGGGTACATGCAAAATGGTCAAGAGTTAGCCATTTTTTTTTTAATGCCATAAACGTAAGCTCTATTTACTATTACATGTAACAAACATACTACTAACGCCTTGATGTTGAATAGCACATTCTCTTAAATGAACCCCTTAACGACCAGCGGTCCGCGGAGTGGATCCCCCTAAAGGACCGCTTTGATCTCAGTTGGCGAGCCAGCACACGTGACTGATCACGTGTACAGGTGCACAGAACAGCAGATTGATAGTGACCGCTCCAGCCTTGGAGAGGTCAGTTTCAGACCCTGCTAGTGTTCACCAAGCTCCCGCAGTAGCGATGTGAGCAAAAAATACGTGACGTGCTAGGACCGTCATTGGTCCTTTAGGAAAGTTTACCAATGGCGATCCTAGCATGTCACTGGTCACTAAGAGGTTAACATCCTAAATAGCAAGAAAGACGTTCATTATGTGGACACCTTCAATAACAAGATACCCACCACAAGGGGGCATTATAGAATCTCTTGTGAAACAGAGAGCTGTGAGTTAATGGTGCAAACTTACAAATCAAAAGAGCTAATCAGAGACACTCAACGAGCCTACTCTTAAAAGAATGAGGCTCTATAGGATAGGTATCCTACCCAGAGTGCAATCTCTTTTAGCTCACTAGTGCTTTTCACAGAGAAGCAATATCCTAAAGCACTTCATACTGATCCTACCCAAAGGCAGTCCAACCACGGAGTGCCAGACAATTCTTCTCTGTACAAGAGACGCCGCCAACCCCAGCCATACATTTCGGCCTTATTGGAACTCATCAGGGATGTGCAGCTGATCTCTCTAGGCACTGTGAGCAAGGGGTCCACGTCTGGATTACCCTGTTACCCTTAGGGTGACTAGTCCCAAGGGCAATTTGCATATGCAAAAGAGCTAGTCAGAGACGCAGAGAGGAATTGCCTGGCACTTCGTGGCTGGACTGCCTGTTGGTGGGATCAGTATAATGTGCTTCAGGATATTCCCTCTCTGTGAAAGGCACTAGTGAGCTAAAAGAGATTGCACCCTGGATAGGATACTTATCCTATAGAGACTCATCATTTCAAGGGTAGGCTCATTGAGTGTACTAGTTGAGCATCTCTGACTAGCTCTTTTGCATATGCAAATTGTCTTGGGACTAGTCACCCTAAGGGTAACAGGGTAATCCAGACGTGGACCCCTTGCTCACAGTGTCTAGAGAGATCAGCTGCACCTCACGGATGAGCCGCAACAAGGCTGAAATGTATGCTGGCGGTTTCTCTTGTTCAGAGAGGAATTGCCTGGCACTTTGTAGTTGGGCTGCCTTTTGGTAGGATCAGTATGATGTGCTTTAGGATGTTTCCTCTCTGTGAAAGACACTAGTGAACTAAAAGAGATTGCACCCTGGGTAGGATACTTATCCTATAGAGCCTCATCATTTCGAGGGTGGGCTCATTCCTAGTTGAGCGTCTCTGACTGGTTCTTTTGCAAATTTACAAATCAGTCAGCACAACACCAACAGCATTAAACACTACTGTCAGTGGAGGGTAAGCAGTAGAGAGTGATCACCGTAATGCATACTGGCACACATGCCCCATTGTTGTTAAGACTTTAACATCAGCAAGTCTGTTACACTTGCTCATTGGCATGCATAAGGAACTGGCGTCAACTTAACTATTTCCTCTATTTCTTATTTATTACATTGCATTAAAGGGATAGTAATGTTTCATAATAAAAGCATCTCTAATTAATCATCATAGTATTTTGACTTTGGAGAGTGTTATTTCAATTCTGTCAGAGTTGTAGTTCAAGAGTAATTCAATGACAAAGTATCCCCCTCCTGCCCCTTTTACTGATGTAACACTGCTCAGCCAGATCAGAAGGGAGGTGCCCAGGTAGACTGCATAGAGGGACAATCTTCAATTAAGATAAGGGAAAAACCTGAAAAACTTGTCAAGGGGGGCAGGGCTTTCATTGTTCTCATAGGAAGAAGATTGTCCCCTGCTGTTATCTGTCTGGTCTATGGACTGGATTCCACATCTGAGAAGAGATGGCTTACACTAGGTAAAAGGGGTGGGAGGGGAAACTTTGCTTGTGAATATCTCTCCAACCATAAAGGTTTGAGAGATAAGACTTGTATCGTTCTTCATGTTTTTTTAATGCCTACAAAATAAAATAAAGATAAAACAAAGTATTACTATCCATTTAATCCTGGTGATGATCAGAAAACTCCCCGTCACATCCATAGACCACCCCAACTGGATGCCACTTGGCACAAGCAGCGTTAAGGTGATACATTTCTGCACAAGTGACTTAGTACACTGGAACAGCATTTACAGTCCTGCAGGTATATTAGGGGTGGGCAACCTGTGACATTCCAGCTTTTCAGGACCACAATTCTCATAAACACCAGCGAGTCAGTGGCTGGCTGGGGGTGATGGGATTTGCAGTCCTGAACAACTGGAAAGCCACAGATTGCCCACTCCTGAGGTATATAGAATGTTGCTGAACAATTCAGCTTCCCAAGATGTTTTCTGTTCACCTCTTAAAGGAGCAGTAAACTTTTTTATGAAAACACATATTTTACAGAACATTTCCTTCTGAATAAAACAAGGTCACTCCCATCACTGTCAGATGTTTTATTCAAAATTTATAGCAGTTTAAATAACCAGGAAGTGACTTTACTGTGTTTACTTCCTGATAGTTCTAACTGACGGGAAGTGAATTTACTGTGTTTACTTCCTGATAGTTCTAACTGACAGGAAGTGAATTTACTGTGATTACTTCCTGATAGGTCTAACTGACAGGAAGTGACTCAGCAGTTTCTATCACATTCTATGGAGAACTGTTTGTCTCTGACTTTCCTCTCCATTAGAATCTAACAGGAAATCTAATTAGAATTTGACCACTAGAGGGCACTGCTAATGTAAAAAAACATGGGTTTAAACTGTAATAACTCTGGAAATATAAATTTTTCGGCAGTGGGAGTACCCTTATTTTACTCAATAGGAAAATCCCTACAATATATATTTTTTCATAAAAAAAATTTACTGCTCCTTTAAAGCTAACTGTTGTATCTGCTGTCACCACATCCCCATGAATGTCATTCCACAACATGAAAACTCTTACTGCAAGAATCCATTGCACTGCTGAAACATACATCTAATTTCCACCATTCCTAGTTATTTGCTCAGACATTGGAATAAAAAGTTCCATTAAGTCCCTTTCAAATGGGCGACATCAACACAGTGTTGCTTACATACATAGTAACATAGTTGATGAGGCTGAAAAAAGACATGCGTCCATCAAGTCCAGCCCATGCCAAAAACACCCCTGATGATCCAGAGGAAGGCAAAAAAAAACAACCCTCCAGAGCAATTTCAGATTTAACCCCAAGTGGGTAAAAAACAATTCCTTCCTGACTCCAAATGTCAGTCAGATATTTTCCTGGATCAACATCCTATCTGCATTAAAGTCAACTGTCATAATTGTCATTATTTCACTGTGCTAGATAGGCATCCATTGCTTTTTTGAAAGCAGTTGTATTATCTGCAAGTACAACATGCCGAGGCAAAGAATTCCATAGCTTTACCGCCCTTACTGTAAAGAATTCCTTAGCTTTACAGCCCTGCTTCTTGGTGAAAGGTAACACGCTGCACTATGGTACTTATCACAGGGGCAACTATTGTACAAGTAAACGCATTAAAGTACAGAAAGATGGCGCTTAACTGCGTTCTTTAAGGAACACAGTAACTTTACAGTATGGATGGTGTGTACTGAGGTCTATGGGCATACCTGGGAACTTTCTTTTTGGAATATGCAGAGGGAACTCCACTGGTGCTGCTCGGGTTATAATTGCTGAGAAAAGGGGGTGGGGTTTACCCCCAAATGGGGGTGGTGCTTTCCGGGGGCATCACAAAAGCGGGCAGGGATTGGGAGGAACTGGGTGGGGTAGGAGGAAAAGTTGTAGGAACTGGGTGGGAAGGAGCAGAAATGCCTGGAATTTAGTGGTTGGACTGCTGTAATGGCAGGATCAGTATGATGTGCTTTATGATATTTCCTCTCTGTGACAGGCACTAGTGAGCTAAAAGAGACTGCACCCTGGGTAGGACACCATTCCTATAGAGACTGCGCCCTGGGTAGGACACCATTCCTATAGAGACTGCACCCTGGGTAGGACACCATTCCTATAGAGATTGCACCCTGGGTAGGACACCATTCCTATAGAGACTGCATCCTGGGTAGGACACCATTCCTATAGAGACTGCACCCTGGGTAGGACACCATTCCTGTAGAGACTGCACCCTGGGTAGGACACCATTCCTATAGAGATTGCACCCTGGGTAGGACACCATTCCTATAGAGACTGCACCCTGGGTAGGACACCATTCCTATAGAGACTGCACCCTGGGTAGGACACCATTCCTATAGAGACTGCGCCCTGGGTAGGACACCATTCCTATAGAGATTGCATCCTGGGTAGGACACCATTCCTGTAGAGACTGCACCCTGGGTAGGACACCATTCCTATAGAGCTTGCACCCTGGGTAGGACACCATTCCTATAGAGATTGCACCCTGGGTAGGACACCATTCCTATAGAGATTGCACCCTGGGTAGGACACCATTCCTACAGAGATTGCACCCTGGGTAGGACACCATTCCTGTAGAGACTGCACCCTGGGTAGGACACCATTCCTATAGAGCTTGCACCCTGGGTAGGACACCATTCCTATAGAGATTGCACCCTGGGTAGGACACCATTCATATAGAGCTTGCACCCTGGGTAGGACACCATTCCTATAGAGATTGCACCCTGGGTAGGACACCATTCCTATAGAGCCTGCTAAATTCTATATCAGGTTCGTTCCTAGTAGAGCATCTCTGACTCCTACTTTACACATGCAAATTATCCTTGGGATTAGTCACCCCAAAGGTAATAGGGGAATTCAGCATTGGACCTCTTGTTCAAGTGCCTAGAGAGATCAGCTTCACCTCACTGATGAGGCCCAACAAGGCTGAAACATATGTCAGCAATATGGGGGATAGTAATCATAAAGTATTACTATCCCTTTAAGCATTTCAGTGCCATAGGGGTGTGCAATTGGGTTAGGCAGCGATGCTGTTCTTCTTTACATAAAGGGTGATAAAAGTCAAGGATCCGCCTCCCAACAGAGGTTAGGGTTGCCACCTTTTCTTAAAAAAAATACCGGCCATGGCATTCTCTCCATAGACGTAACATTGGACAGAAGCTAATTTTTTACCGGCCTGCCGGTAAAATACAGACTGGGTGGCAGCCCTAACAGAGGTGGTAGGGACGAATACTGATAGGGAATTCAGTAATGCCTGGGATACACCTAAGTCTGTTCTGAGAAGTATGTAAGGCTGTGCATTTTATTAGATACGAAAATTAGCAAGTGGTTCCTTACTAACATCAAAATCTGTGTTTCTATAACCATATCTACACAGTAAGCACTATTTAATAATTTATAGTGGATCAGTAAGAACTGGACGTATTTAATAATCACTATATCTGATCAGTTGTGTTGCAATGCATTAGGTACCTCTCTGGCACACAAAATGTTAAATAATTACCATATCTGATGAGTTAGTACTATCTATTAAATAGTTAGTACTATTAAATAATTACTATATATGATTAGTTACCACTATGAAATATTTACTGTATATGACGAGTTAGTACCAGCTATTAAATAATCACTATATCCAAAGTGTCAGTACTATCTATTAAATAATTACTATTCTATATCTGATGAGTTAGTACTATTAAATAATTGCTATAAATGATGAGTTAACACTATTAAATAATTACTATATCTTATGAGTTAGTACTATATTTAATAATTACTATATTTGATGCATTAGTACTATTAAATAACTATATATGATGAGTTAATACTATTAATTACTATATCTGATGAGTTATTACTACCTATTAATTACTATATCTGATGAGTTAGTACTATAATAAATAATTACTATATCTGATGAGTTAGTACTATATTTAATAATTACTATTATTTGTGTAAAAGCCTTTGACACAGTGCCTCACAACAGGTTACGGCATTAATTAAAAGGCTTTGGTTTGGGTGGTGTTATCTGTACATGGATTGAGAACTGGTTAAATGATAGATGGCAGAGAGTTGTTGTAAATGGAACCTTTTCAAGTTGGTCTAAAGTTATAAGTGGGGTGTCAAGGGGTTCAGTCCTGGGCCCAATGCTTTTTAATTTCTTTATTAATGATATAGAAGCGGGAATTGAAAGTAGCATCTCGATCCTTGCTGATGACACTAAGATGTGTAAGGAATGGATGTAGTGGTGTAATGTAGTGGTGTAATGCTCTGCTGATATCCCTGTTGGTAGTGGTGTAATGCTCTGCTGATATCCCTGTTGGTAGTGGTGCAATGCTCTGCTGATTTCCCTGTTGGTAGTGATGTAATGCTCTGCTGATATCCCTGTTGGTAGTGGGGTAATTGCTCTGCTGATATCCCTGTTGGTAGTGGGGTCATTCGCTGCTGATATCCCTGTTGGTAGTGGGGTAATGCTCTGCTGATATCCCAGTTGGTAGTGGTGTAATGCTCTGCTGATATACCTGTTGGTAGTGGGGTCATTCTCTGCTGATATCCCCGTTGATAGTGGTGTAATGCTCTACTGATATCCCCGTTGGTAGTGGTGTAATGCTCTGCTGATATACCTGTTGGTAGTGGGGTCATTCTCTGCTGATATCCCCGTTGATAGTGGTGTAATGCTCTGCTGATATCCCTGTTGGTAGTGGTGTAATGCTCTGCTGATATCCCTGTTGGTAGTGGTGCAATGCTCTGCTGATTTCCCTGTTGGTAGTGATGTAATGCTCTGCTGATATCCCTGTTGGTAGTGGGGTAATTGCTCTGCTGATATCCTTGTTGGTAGTGGTGTAATGCTCTGCTGATATCCCTGTTGATAGTGGTGTAATTGCTCTGCTGATATCCCTGTTGGTAGTGGTGTAATGCTCTGCTGATATCCCTGTTGGTAGTGGTGTAATGCTCTGCTGATATCCCTGTTGGTAGTGGTGTAATTCTCTGCTGATATCCCTTTTGGTAGTGGTGCAATGCTCTGCTGATTTCCCTGTTGGTAGTGATGTAATGCTCTGCTGATATCCCTGTTGGTAGTGGGGTAATGCTCTGCTGATATCCATGTTGGTAGAGGTGTAATGCTCTGCTGATATCCCTGTTGGTAGTGGTGTAATGCTCTGTTGATATCCCTGTTGGTAGTGGTGTAATGCTCTGCTGATATACCTGTTGGTAGTGGTGTAATGCTCTGCTGATATCCCTGTTGGTAGTGGTGTAATGCTCTGCTGATATCCCTGTTGGTAGTGGTGTAATTGTTCTGCTGATATCCCTGTTGGTAGTGGTGTAATTCTCTGCTGATATCCCTGTTGGTAGTGGTGTAATTGTTCTGCTGATATCACTGTTGGTAGTGGTGTAATGCTCTGTTGATATCCCTGTTGGTTGTGGTGTAATGCTCTGCTGATATCCCTGTTGGTAGTGGGGTAATTGCTCTGCTGATATCCCTGTTGGTAGTGGTGTAATTGCTCTGCTGATTTCCCTGTTGGTAGTGGTGTAATGCTCTGCTGATATCCCTGTTGGTAGTGGTGTAATGCTCTGTTGATATCCCTGTTGGTAGTGGTGTAATTGCTCTGCTGATATCCCTGTTGGTAGTGGTGTAATTGTTCTGCTGATATCCCTGTTGGTAGTGGTGTAATGCTCTACTGATATCCCTGTTGGTAGAGGTGTAATGCTCTGTTGATATCCCTGTTGGTAGTGGTGTAATGCTCTACTGATATCCCTGTTGGTAGAGGTGTAATGCTCTGCTGATATCCCTGTTGGTAGAGGTGTAATGCTCTACTGATATCCCTGTTGGTAGTGGTGTAATGCTCTACTGATATCCCTGTTGGTAGAGGTGTAATGCTCTGCTGATATCCCTGTTGGTAGAGGTGTAATGCTCTACTGATATCCCTGTTGGTAGAGGTGTAATGCTCTGCTGATATCCCTGTTGGTAGAGGTGTAATGCTCTACTGATATCCCTGTTGGTAGTGGTGTAATGCTCTACTGATATCCCTGTTGGTAGAGGTGTAATGCTCTGTTGATATCCCTGTTGGTAGTGGTGTAATGCTCTGCTGATATCCCTGTTGGTAGTGGTGTAATGCTCTGCTGATATCCCTGTTGGTAGTGATGTAATTGTTCTGCTGATATCCCTGTTGGTAGTGGTGTAATGCTCTGCTGATATCCCTGTTGGTAGTGGTGTAATGCTCTGCTGATATCCCTGTTGGTAGTGGGGTAATTGTTCTGCTGATATCCCTGTTGGCAGTGGTGTAATGCTCTGCTGATATCCCTGTTGGTAGTGGTGTAATGCTCTGCTGATATCCCTGTTGGTAGTGGTGTAACTGTTCTGCTGATATCACTGTTGGTAGTGGTGTAATGCTCTGCTGATATCCCTGTTGGTAGTGGTGTAATGCTCTGCTGATATCCCTGTTGGTAGTGGGGTAATGCTCTGCTGATATCCCTGTTGGTAGTGGTGTAATGCTCTGCTGATATCCCTGTTGGTAGTATTGTAATTCTCTGCTGATATCCCTGTTGGTAGTGGTGTAATGCTCTGCTGATTTCCCTGTTGGTAGTGGTGTAATGCTCTGTTGATATCCCTGTTGGTAGTGGTGTAATGCTCTGCTGATATCCTTGTTGGTAGTGGTGTAATGCTCTGCTGATATCCATGTTGTTAGTGGTGTAATGCTCTGCTGATATTCCTGTTGGTAGTGGTGTAATTCTCTGTTGATATCCCTGTTGGTAGTGGTGTAATGCTCTGCTGATTTCCCTGTTGGTAGTGATGTAATGCTCTGCTGATATCCTTGTTGGTAGTGGTGCAATGCTCTGCTGATATCCATGTTGTTAGTGGTGTAATGCTCTGCTGATATCCCTGTTGGTAGTGGTGTAATGGTCTGCTGATATCCTTGTTGGTAGTGGTGTAATGCTCTGCTGATATCCTTGTTGGTAGTGGTGCAATGCTCTGCTGATATCCATGTTGTTAGTGGTGTAATGCTCTGCTGATATCCCTGTTGGTAGTGGTGTAATGCTCTGCTGATATCCCTGTTGGTAGTGATGTAATGCTCTGCTGATATCCTTGTTGGTAGTGGTGCAATGCTCTGCTGATATCCATGTTGTTAGTGGTGTAATGGTCTGCTGATATCCTTGTTGGTAGTGGTGCAATGCTCTGCTGATATCCATGTTGTTAGTGGTGTAATGCTCTGCTGATATCCCTGTTGGTAGTGGTGTAATTGCTCTGCTGATATCCCTGTTGGTAGTGGTGTAATTCTCTGCTGATATCCCTGTTGGTAGTGATGTAATGCTCTGCTGATATCCCTGTTGGTAGTGGTGTAATTCTCTGCTGATATCCCTGTTGGTAGTGGTGTAATGCTCTGCTGATATCCCTGTTGGTAGTGGTGTAATGCTCTGCTGATATCCCTGTTGGTAGTGGTGTAATGCTCTGCTGATATCCCTGTTGGTAGTGGGGTAATTCTCTGCTGATATCCCTGTTGGTTGTGGTGTAATGCTCTGCTGATATCCCTGTTGGTAGTGGGGTAATTGCTCTGCTGATATCCCTGTTGGTAGTGGTGTAATGCTCTGCTGATATCCCTGTTGGTAGTGATGTAATTGCTCTGCTGATATCCCTGTTGGTAGTGGTGTAATGCTCTGTTGATATCCCTGTTGGTAGTGGGGTAATTCTCTGCTGATATCCCTGTTGGTTGTGGTGTAATGCTCTGCTGATATCCCTGTTGGTAGTGATGTAATTGCTCTGCTGATATCCCTGTTGGTAGTGGTGTAATGCTCTGCTGATATCCCTGTTGGTAGTGATGTAATTGCTCTGCTGATATCCCTGTTGGTAGTGATGTAATTGCTCTGCTGAAATCCCTGTTGGTAGTGGTGTAATGCTCTGCTGATATCCCTGTTGGTAGTGACGTAATTGCTCTGCTGATATCCCTGTTGGTAGTGGTGTAATGGTCTGTTGATATTCCTGTTGGTAGTGGTGTAATGCTCTGCTGATATCCCTGTTGGTAGTGGGGTAATTCTCTGCTGATATCCCTGTTGGTAGTGGTGTAATTGCTCTGTTGATATCCCTGTTGGTAGTGGTGTAATTGCTCTGCTGATATCCCTGTTGGTAGTGGGGTAATTGCTCTGCTGATATCCCTGTTGGTAGTGGTGTAATGCTCTGCTGATATCCCTGTTGGTAGTGGGGTAATTGCTCTGCTGATATCCCTGTTGGTAGTGGGGTAATTGCTCTGCTGATATCCCTGTTGGTAGTGGGGTAATTGCTCTGCTGATATCCCTGTTGGTAGTGGTGTAATGCTCTGCTGATATCCCTGTTGGTAGTGGGGTAATTGCTCTGCTGATATCCCTGTTGGTAGTGGTGTAATGCTCTGCTGATATCCCTGTTGGTAGTGGTGTAATGCTCTGCTGATATACCTGTTGGTAGTGGTGTAATGCTCTGCTGATATCCCTGTTGGTAGTGGTGTAATGCTCTGCTGATATCTCTGTTGGTAGTGGTGTAATTCTCTGCTGATATCCCTGTTGGTAGTGGTGTAATGCTCTGATGATATCCCTGTTGGTAGTGGTGTAATTGTTCTGCTGATATCACTGTTGGTAGTGGTGTAATGGTCTGTTGATATCCCTGTTGGTTGTGGTGTAATGCTCTGCTGATATCCCTGTTGGTAGTGGGGTAATTGCTCTGCTGATATCCCTGTTGGTAGTGGTGTAATTGCTCTGCTGATTTCCCTGTTGGTAGTGGTGTAATGCTCTGCTGATATCCCTGTTGGTAGTGGTGTAATGCTCTGTTGATATCCCTGTTGGTAGTGGTGTAATTGCTCTGCTGATATCCCTGTTGGTAGTGGTGTAATTGTTCTGCTGATATCCCTGTTGGTAGTGGTGTAATGCTCTACTGATATCCCTGTTGGTAGAGGTGTAATGCTCTGTTGATATCCCTGTTGGTAGTGGTGTAATGCTCTACTGATATCCCTGTTGGTAGAGGTGTAATGCTCTGCTGATATCCCTGTTGGTAGAGGTGTAATGCTCTGCTGATATCCCTGTTGGTAGAGGTGTAATGCTCTACTGATATCCCTGTTGGTAGTGGTGTAATGCTCTACTGATATCCCTGTTGGTAGAGGTGTAATGCTCTGTTGATATCCCTGTTGGTAGTTTTGTAATGCTCTGCTGATATCCCTGTTGGTAGTGGTGTAATGCTCTGCTGATATCCCTGTTGGTAGTGATGTAATTGTTCTGCTGATATCCCTGTTGGTAGTGGTGTAATGCTCTGCTGATATCCCTGTTGGTAGTGGTGTAATGCTCTGCTGATATCCCTGTTGGTAGTGGGGTAATTGTTCTGCCGATATCCCTGTTGGTAGTGGTGTAATGCTCTGCTGATATCCCTGTTGGTAGTGGTGTAATTGTTCTGCTGATATCACTGTTGGTAGTGGTGTAATGCTCTGCTGATATCCCTGTTGGTAGTGGTGTAATGCTCTGCTGATATCCCTGTTGGTAGTGGGGTAATGCTCTGCTGATATCCCTGTTGGTAGTGGTGTAATGCTCTGCTGATATCCCTGTTGGTAGTGGTGTAATTCTCTGCTGATATCCCTGTTGGTAGTGGTGTAATGCTCTGCTGATTTCCCTGTTGGTAGTGGTGTAATGCTCTGTTGATATCCCTGTTGGTAGTGGTGTAATGCTCTGCTGATATCCTTGTTGGTAGTGGTGTAATGCTCTGCTGATATCCATGTTGTTAGTGGTGTAATGCTCTGCTGATATTCCTGTTGGTAGTGGTGTAATTCTCTGTTGATATCCCTGTTGGTAGTGGTGTAATGCTCTGCTGATTTCCCTGTTGGTAGTGATGTAATGCTCTGCTGATATCCTTGTTGGTAGTGGTGCAATGCTCTGCTGATATCCATGTTGTTAGTGGTGTAATGCTCTGCTGATATCCCTGTTGGTAGTGGTGTAATGCTCTGCTGATATCCTTGTTGGTAGTGGTGCAATGCTCTGCTGATATCCATGTTGTTAGTGGTGTAATGCTCTGCTGATATCCCTGTTGGTAGTGGTGTAATGGTCTGCTGATATCCTTGTTGGTAGTGATGTAATGCTCTGCTGATATCCTTGTTGGTAGTGTTGTAATGCTCTGCTGATATCCCTGTTGGTAGTGGGGTAATTCTCTGCTGATATCCCTGTTGGTTGTGGTGTAATGCTCTGCTGATATCCCTGTTGGTAGTGATGTAATTGCTCTGCTGATATCCCTGTTGGTAGTGGTGTAATGCTCTGCTGATATCCCTGTTGGTAGTGATGTAATTGCTCTGCTGATATCCCTGTTGGTAGTGGTGTAATGCTCTGTTGATATCCCTGTTGGTAGTGGGGTAATTCTCTGCTGATATCCCTGTTGGTTGTGGTGTAATGCTCTGCTGATATCCCTGTTGGTAGTGATGTAATTGCTCTGCTGATATCCCTGTTGGTAGTGGTGTAATGCTCTGCTGATATCCCTGTTGGTAGTGATGTAATTGCTCTGCTGATATCCCTGTTGGTAGTGATGTAATTGCTCTGCTGATATCCCTGTTGGTAGTGGTGTAATGCTCTGCTGATATCCCTGTTGGTAGTGATGTAATTGCTCTGCTGATATCCCTGTTGGTAGTGGTGTAATGGTCTGTTGATATTCCTGTTGGTAGTGGTGTAATGCTCTGCTGATATCCCTGTTGGTAGTGGGGTAATTCTCTGCTGATATCCCTGTTGGTAGTGGTGTAATTGCTCTGTTGATATCCCTGTTGGTAGTGGTGTAATTGCTCTGCTGATATCCCTGTTGGTAGTGGGGTAATTGCTCTGCTGATATCCCTGTTGGTAGTGGTGTAATGCTCTGCTGATATCCCTGTTGGTAGTGGGGTAATTGCTCTGCTGATATCCCTGTTGGTAGTGGGGTAATTGCTCTGCTGATATCCCTGTTGGTAGTGGTGTAATTCTCTGCTGATTGCTCTAACGGTAATGGTGTAATTATTTGTTAATCTCTCTCTAACGGCAGAGGTGTAATTCTCTGCTGATCCCTCTAATGGTACTGGTTTAATTCTCTGCTAATGCCTATAATCGTAATAGTAAATAATTTGCTTATAATGATGTAATATGCAGGTGATCTTCCTAACAGTAATGGTGTAATTCTCTGCTGATCTCTGTAATGGTAATGGTGTAATTCTCTGCTGATCTCTGTAATGGTAATGGTGTAATTCTCTGCTGATCTCTGTAATGGTAATGGTGTAATTCTCTGCTGATCTCTGTAATGGTAATGATGTAATTCTCTGCTGATCCCTTTACTGGCAATGGTAAAACAGTCTGCTGATCTCTCAAATGATAATGGTGTAATATCTTGCTGATATTCCTAATGCTGATTGTGTAATACTCTGCTGATTTCCCTAATGGTAATGGTGTAATACTGTGCTATTCTCCATAATGCTAATTGCTCTCTCTCCCTCTGATTGACTGTGTCGACTGTCAGTCATAAAGAGGACCCTCCTTTACCACCAAGTCTTCCCATTGGTTCATTTCATCACAAGACACAGGCAGATGTCTCACTGTAAAGTTTTATTGTCAAAACACACTTCATGTCACTTTAGCACAGATAACAGTTAGTGGTGCCTCCTTCCCTCCCATTGGATGGGAATAGCGTGCGCTCCGATACTAAGGAACAGACTACAACACAAGAGGGAGCTCTTTTAAGGCAGGATTTCCCAAGAGGCAGAATAGGCAGCTGTCTAGATTGTACTGGCCACTCCTACATTCTAAATTATGGGTGTGGCCACAGCAATCCCCCAATGCCCATGCAGCAGACAACCAACTCCTGATTTACGGTGGTCGGTTTAAATACAGGTTAGTATATGAATTAGATCAGTTTATTTACCTATAAACATAAACCTTTATTGGCCATTAAAGTGCTTAAAGAGTTAAAGGAACACTATTACCTCCTAATAAACCCCCATCTGCAGTGCCTTAATCTGGGCAGAAAATCCTAATGACCACTATGAGTCAATTCTGTGTGGGTCCAGTTACTAAAATGAATATCCCATTAGGACTGGATATCACGTCCATGGAGGTGAACAGGATCCAAGACATCAAAGCGTTTGGGGTCGTGGCAATGTGATATCTATTCCAATCCATGGAGAACTGATTCATAGAGGCCATCAGGAATTGTCTGCATGTTAAGGTAAACTGTGTGTGTGTGTGTGTGTGTGTGTGTGTGTGTGTGTGTGTGTGTGTGTGTGTGTGTGTGTGTGTGTGTGTGTGTGTGTGTGTGTGTGTGTGCGCGCGCGCGCGTGTGGAGGGGGTTTACTCTGTGCATGGTAACCCTTTGAGCGCCAGAAAGGTATCTGATCCCTCCCTGGCACTCCAAGGGTTAACATAAGAGGGGAGATATTACAGGTGTTCATGACATTTTTTTTGTGCTTACAGGCTTATGGGTATTTTCAGTGCCAGGCCACAGTGGGTTGGTCAGGGCCATGGGGAGTCAAGGGCACCTAAGTTGTCTTGCCTAGAGATGTACGAGAAGTAAATTCATATGCAGTTCTATTAAAGTACAAACCAACGGGGGGCCATGAACTGATGTCAGAACTTGGCTCCCATCCCTTTTTCTGCACGTGCTTAACCCTTCGAGTGCCAGAGGGGAATGCAATGCATTGCTTCAGAACGCTTTGTGTACCCTTCTGACACTCAAATACAAAGCACCATGTGTGTGATTGGGTAGCACCGAGTTCCCAAAAGGAAGCAGACCTTTAAAAGTATAGTAATGTTGTACTATGAACACAGCGCTGCAGTTATGTGCAGTACAGACTGCCTGAACGCGCAGCGGCTGATACGGAGCGGGGCACTCTGAATTCGGACCATAGTCTGAATTCGGAGCTCCCCGCTCCGTATCAGCTGCTGCACGTTCAGGCAGTCTGTACTGCGCATGAATGCAGTGCGGGCAGTCTCTACTGCACATGACGGCTTCTGACAAACATCCTAGCAAATTATAGGTATACACACACACACACACACATATATATACATATATATGTAATTGGGATTTTCCTGATGGATAAAACAGGGCGCTCCCATGGTCAGGAGACAATTCATTCAAAATTTATTACAGAGCAAACTTGTTTGGTGTCACCTTTCGCTATTCTTTTCTTTAATCAAGAATTATACAAAAGTGACCAGTAGGTGGGGCAGTTTGACTAGCCCAAATGGATAATTTCGGTGTATCTGTTTTAAACTCTGTAAGCACAGAGAGATGTTATGAGAGGTTATAACTTTTGAATACATAATCTCCCAGCAGATGAAGAGTAGCTCTACTATTTTTATATAATTTTTTTTTTTTAAATTATGCCCAGGTGCACAATCCCTAAATCCAAATGTATAGAAAGTTGAAAAAATGGGGCAGCACCCGTAGGTCTTGTTAATAAAGCCTTTATTAGGATCTAAAGCCAACAAAACTACATGGTCAGTGTTTCAGTCCCCTCATGGGGGTCCCATGATAAAGGTCACATGAGGGGACCGAAAAGTTGAGTTGACCATGTAGTTTGTTGGCTTTAGAGCCTAATAAAGGGTTTATTAACAAGACCCACAGGTGCTGCTCCATTTGTTCAACTTTATATAATATATATATATATATATATATATATATATATATATATAGATAGATAGATATATATATAGATATATATATATACACACACACACACACACACACACACGCACACACATTTTTTCCATAGAAATACATTACTATTCCTTTAAAGCATCAACATCTAAAAATCAAATGACGTTATATAACTTTAAATATCCTATATGCCAAGATGGCATCTGTACATGCATCTCTTTACAACATGAAGTCTAAAAAGGTCTTTACAGAGAAGTCAACATTATTATGAAAACACATATACTACAGAGTGTTTCCTGATGAGCGAAACAATGTTGGGAAACGCTTCATTCAAAAACAATTACAGTCAAAACTGTTAGCAACAGTACCACCTTGTGTCCATATAGTTATCTCAGTGTATTCTATGGGAGAGGTTACAATGTCCCGCTGAATGGGATAATAGCGGCTTCCCCACTTAGTGACAGCTTCAACTGTAATCATTTTGAATAAAGCAGTATTGCTCACCCCTCTGGCACTCAAAGGGTTAGCCGATTTAGATCTCATCAGTCATTACAAGCTTGCACAAACAAAAGTAACCAAATCGGTGACTGGACAGAAGCCCATATTTCTGGAGATGCAGTAGAAAGGCAACTATAGGATTAGGTTTTAGGGAGAAGGAAATAAAGAATGTTTACAGATGCTGATGGGGGATAAAGGATATTTAAATGTATATAAGCTCTATTTAATTTTTAGCAGAGTGCCTTTAACTCTTGAATGCAAGAGAGGTCTCAATGCACTGCAAAGCAACGGACCGCACACTGCTCTAACACCCAATGGGTTAATATGAAGACGACAACAAAGATGCACACATATTCCCCTCCCTTCATAGGGAGTTTAAGGCAACAGTATATAAAGTAAAAAAACAAAATATCCCCCATAGTCCTTTGCTGCACACAGAGGGACCTGCAGAGAGTGGCTCCCCCTGCAGGCTGTAATGTTATTACAAGGGGCTGATGTCCTTGGCTCTGGAATCCTGGTCTATGGCTTTCCTTCTCAAAGTTGCCTCTTTAATAAATACACATAAGTTAGACGCTGTTAGCGCTGTACAGGCATGTTACATATGGTTATATGTGTTTACATTACACAGATAAGCTCAGCATGGGCCGCAAGCGTGGGGGTGTTTTTGGAGGGAGGTAGGAATGTGGGGTGGTTATAAGCATGTAACCAATGGGATGTGGGCTCTTGTTACGTACATACATGTATATATACAATATAAACACGTTTGTGTGTGACACGCGCTTTCAAGGTGACTTAGGATGTGAATGCATCTGGCGCCACGCACCAATTTTACCTTGTAGAGGCAGGAAAAAAATCATGATTAGAAAAGTACAAATTGGCCTAGAGCGAACAGCTCCTTATCAATTAGAGTATTTTTGCATGATTTTAATTGCACCTTTTGTACATATTCCAAGTACGTTCTACACAGCTGTTATCAGAAAACTCTGTAGGCATGATCTTACATGTACTATATATATATATATATATATATATATATATATATATATATATATATATCATTCTGGGTATGTGTATGTATACAAGAACACAACTGCATATATACACACATATACATGAACGCACACACAGAGACACACAGTGTATATTAGTGTGTGCACGTGTACATGTATGTGTATACTTGTGAGTGTGTATTGGTGCGTATGTGCGTGCTCACTTTGTGCATGTGTGTGTCTGTGTACATTTATCTGCATATCTGTTTACATGCATTGATATGTCCGTGTAGACCTTGCGTAAACTATCACATTGTAGTAATTAACTGCAATTAAAGCGGAACTTTCATGTAACACCAATTCACCATGCATTCATTAAACGCATGGTGACTAGCTTGAAAATAGATGTCTTACCGTTAAAAAATAGCAGTGTCTAAAGAAATCCTTCCCATTTGGGGACTGACTGGCAGGTTAATGCGGTCTGTGCCGTCAGTCTCTTCCGGTGACCATATGGTGCACTGCAGTCTACTCTATGGAGACCGGGACTGACAGTGCAGGCGCACAGACAAGATGTCTGCGCTCTAGCCTGGGTTCCAGACTCCAAACTGGAAGGATTTCTTTAGACACATCTATTTTTTTTTAACACTAAGACATCTATTTTCAAGCTAGTCACCACGTGTTTAATGAATGCACAGCAACTTGGTATTACATGAAAGTTCCGCTTTAATGTAGAAGTGGGTAAAATTAACATTTTATAACTTTGGAACTCAGTTAAGAGACCAGCTTGAACCCCCATCTCTGTCTTGAGCAGGTAAGTAATTTAACCAGTGTAGGGGAAAGAGGACAGCTCCGTCACAGGGGGATAATGAATCTTACAGGCCCAGAAATGAGGCTGCCATTAACCATCACACTTCCACTCTCTTTATTGCCCGGACTAAAAAACACTGTTCCACTCACTGTGAGACCTCATCTGCTGCAGAATTTCTTGGGAAGTCAAAATACAAATTCATAAAATTGCACAAAGGGAAAAAAAAAAAAAGAGGAAATGTTATTGACACCTTTGATTCTCAAGAGACTCCGCAGCAGCCGCAGGAATTACAACACTCATTTTCTGGCCCAAACCAATACAAATCAAAGCGATCTAGCCGCGGATGGGGAATGTCCTCTCTACCCTGTTACCCCCCCACCAACGTAACACCTTGGGGGCCATTCTGCCCTGGTGCAGGAGTTCACACTTTCACAAACGTGTACAAAAATAATGTAAGGCAGTTCTGGAACAAGCCAACTCTATCGTGGGGCTTCTTTAACACCTTCAGTGACAGAGAGTTCTCCACCACATTGCAGATCAATGCATTGAAGACGCCTCTGGCATTCAAAAGTTTAAAATTCCCCCACTTAATCAGTGGGAATTTGGGTATTTTTTTATTTGCCCCTCATGGTGTAATTGGTATGAATTGTTTCACTTTTCCTTTGTGAAAACAGTCGCCAATGTTTTCAGGTTCATCGCACGGAATCTCCACTCTGTACCGCTGACCTTGTGTCACTCCACAAAGGCAGCGGTAATACCACCAGGTACAAAATGGCCACCGGCCTTAACTGTATAGACTGCTACGCTTGTCGACTGTGCTAGCAGCCATTTTGGTCTAGCATCAAATTAAAGGAGCAGTAAACTGTTTTGTGAAACAGGGCTAATTTTACCAAGAAAAAAAGGACACACCCACAGCTGCTAGATGCTTCATTCAGAAGTTATTAAGTTCAATATCTCCCAGCTGTGACAGTTTCCTTAGATCACTCAGCAGGAAAAGTCATTTAACAGATTTTGTTTTTCATAAAAACAGTTATTGCTCCTTTAACCTTTTGCGTGCTAGTGGGGTAGCCAGCGCATTGCTTTGCAATCTGTAGGCTATCCCTCTGTCACTCAAAGGGTTAAATTACATGTTTCAAAAAACAAAAGTTCTCCCCTGATTAACCTTTTAAAGACCAGAGGGGTATGCAACATAGCACACCCCTCAGGTCCATAGAGGGTTAACTACATAATTTTAACAAAACAAACAAAATTTAAGTCAGTGCTTGACCTCAGAGAAATCAGCTAAAGTGGAAAATTAGTTATTATAATAACAATAATACAAGTAAAAAATATCCCCCCTGATGCCACAAGAAATGGCACAAATGCAGGGGTGCGAAATGATCTGGTGTCGTTCCCAGCAGCCAATAGGAGACTGGCAGGATAATAACTTAGACTGCGGGAGGGCAAATTCAGTCAATCTGGATGTTCGAGATAATGTCCATCTTCCTCAGCTTGCTATAGGTCAAATGAAGAGAACTGTAGTCCAATAACAGCTAGGAGCTCAACAGTTGCCCACTTGTGTCCTAGACCATTATAGGCCCAAAGTCACCCGGAGCCGTGCAATGAGAAGACTTGTAAACACGCTCAGAGGAAGGCCACGTAATGGATAATAAGGCCACAGCTGGAAGGCTGTCACAGAGGTACAGTTACTTCCTGAGCTTAAGATTGTCCAAAATGATCTTTTTATGGGTGGAATCCAGCACCCCGGCCTCCTCCAAGTCTTCTTCCACGATATCGCTGAAAGACAAGAGAACAAACACCTTTTTACTACGGATAAAAGAGGTAGTATTAAATATGAACTAACACAATAACAGTTAACATATGTCCATCAAGTTCAGCCCACGCAATGTCATCCTTGTTGACCTAGAACAGGGATGTCTAAGTTCAGTCCTCCTGGGCCACCAGCAGGCCAGGATGTAAGGATTTCCCTGATTAAGCACAGGTGAGTTAATCAGTGGATCATTCATTTTGATTGACTCACCTGAACTTAATCAGGGAAATCCTTACATCCTGGCCTGTTGGTGGCCCTGGAGGACTGAACTTAGACATCCTTGGTCTAGACATCTAAAGCAGCGGATCTCAGTCTGCGTTTGCTAGAACCATAATGATCCTTGAAGAAATACAAGGGGTATTATGCACTAAGGCATGATAACGAGGTGATAAAGCAGAGATGAGTTCTCCAGTGATAGCACGTCTCCAATTTCTATGTTATTCTATGGAGCTAATGCACTAAAATATCTCAAACTTTGGAAAGCTTAGTGCATAGGCCATATAGAGTAACATAGGAACTGGAGAAGTGATATCACTGGAGAAGTTATCTCTGCATTATCACCTCGTTATCATGCCTTAGTGCATAACACCCCTTGTACTTTTTTAGGGATGATTGGGGTTCTACCAAACAGAGATTGAGATCCGCTGCTCTAGATGTCTAGACCAGGGCTGTCCAAGTTCCGTCCTCAAGGGCCACCAACAGGCCAGGATGTAAAGATTTCCCTGATTAAGCACAGGTGAGTCAGTCACAATGAATGATCCACCGTTTAACTCCCCTGTGCTTAATCAGGGAAATCCCTAAATCCTGGCCTTGAGGCCCCTTGAGGGTTGAAATTGGACAGCCCTGATCTAGATGAAGGCAAAAAACAACAAAAAAAACATTGAAGCCATTTCCAATTTTGCCCCAAGTAGGTAAAAAAATTCCTCCCTGACTACAATTGGCAGTCGGATATTTCCCTGGATCAACATCCTATCTGCATTAGAACCAGCAACTGTCATAATACTCAACACTCAGAGCTAGAAAGGCATCCAATACTTTTTGAAAACAACTACAGTATCTGCAATCACAGCATCACAAGGCAATACTTCAATAACTTTACTGCCCTAACTGGAAAAAAAAAATCCATGCTTTTGTTTTAGTTGAAAGCACCTTTCCTCTTGTCATGTTCTGCCCCTTTTTTTCTGCTTCTTGTAGAGATTTCTTGTCTGGTTTTTCATTTGGTCCTTGTATGCCAGATCCTGGTTTCCCACTTTGTTGTGTGCTCTCCGAGCCTTTATCAAGCACCTGTACTTCAGGGCCAACGTACGATCAAAGCATTCCAGTTCATGACCCATAGTTCCAGAGTGTTTACCTTGAGTTTTGACACGGCCTTCTCTCCTGCTCTACGATTTGGTACTGTGCCTGTTGTCTGATAGCCTGTTACTGACCTTGGCTCTGTTATTCGACCATTCTTCTGTCTGCTGCCTTGTACTGTTTTGCCAATTCATACCAACCTGGCTTGTCTGACTACTCGACTTCCTTGTCCGTTGTGAATTCTAATCCCCTTCTCTCCCTGTTGTGATTCAATCTCCAGTTGGACGTCGACCACCAGTCATATCCTGAGTTGGGGATTGAGCATTCTCTCATGACAATCCTGTCTGCCGTTTCATTTCTTTGGTCAAACTTTGACTGATCCTGTCTGCATGTTCCTGTTCAGTCCATCCAGTCGAGCCCCAGGTCAGCAACTGTAGACAGCTACTGCAGGTAGCCCATGTGCTTGTTGTCCTCCTTTGACCTCAGCGGATAGCAGCTGTTCTCTGGGTTGCCATCCGGGGTGCGGGCCGGCTTCTCCGATCAATATTAATCTGTTCTCGCTGACAACATCTTTAACCTGGCTTAAGCCGCAGCAAGGCAGCTTAAGGAATAGCCATCACCTGCCAGCTACGAATCCAATTCACTGCCCCCTAGCATCTGGCCCACTGGGGCTTACCTTGCAGTTTACCCTTGTGTTGTTGTGTTGCTATGTTCTTGGTTTAATTTTTCAACTTATCAGTCTGTCACCTGTTTGTGAGGATTCTCCTTCACATAGTACAACCAGGCAGGTTACATAGGGCTCTCCAGACTATCATAAAATCACACCTCTGATGTCTGGTTTGTCGCTCACAAAAAATAATTTAAAGTGTCAGTAATTTCATTATCCTCGCTAATGAATTCACCAACACTAATTCTTATACTCACTAATGAATTCACTAGCTCCTAACCATAACCCCACTTACCTTACTAAGGCTACAAAACCCTAATGGTCACTATGAGTGCGTTGTCCTTTTGCGTTTGTTTAGTCCTGGAAGCCGACATGACAGTTTTATTTTAAAGGGAAACTCTCATCTCAATAAAAGATCTCCTCTTTGTAATGTTCCTTTGTAGTTAATGTGTAATCTATTATTTTTTTTTTTTTTATTTAATGCAGTATATCCCAAGATATAACATGTCAAAAATGAGCCAATGACATCTGGATATCCCGAGATATAACATGCTAAAAATGAGCCAGTGACGTCAATCAAGGTCAGGCTTTAGCACCACTCTGTCCTGTCAGCCTGTCAGTCTTCGCCTCTTCTCCTCCCCAGCAGCGCCTCGTTCCCACCACCTCCAATGAAGGAGGATTTCTCCATTTGAGCTGGAGCAGTCTCATTGGCAAGAGATCACTCCAGCTTATATGGAGAAATCCTCCGTCATCAGGGGCGGTGGGAACGAGGCGCTACTGGAGAGGGGAAGAGGTGAAGATTGACAGGCTGAAGGGACAGAGCGGTGCCGCAGCCTGACCTTGATTGACGCCACCGGCTCATTTTTAGCATGTTATATCTCGGGATATCCTGCATTAAATAAAAAAAAGGATTACACATTAACTACAAAGGAACATTACAAAGAGGAGAACTGTAATTGAGGTGAGAGTTCCCCTTTAAACTGTAGCAGGAATACTTCATGGGCCTGCTTAACCATGTATGGGCCACAGGGTTGCACCACGCACTGTGTTGCACACTCCATTGGTCCTTAAAAGGTTAAATTACCAAAATGTAGGGTCTGTCATCAAAAATTTGCTGCAGATTTCTTATTTTCCCATGAGCCCCTGCACCGCCCTCCTTAGAAGTCCATAGGTGGATTGGTCCATCATGAAACGATGATCAATTATCTGTGAGCCAGTCCCAGTTTGGCAAAAGCCTCATACTGATTGAAGCCCAGTCTGAAGCGGGCAGGCACAATCGATAGACTAAACGCCATTTACAGTGTGGATTGGCTGTGCTCCATATTGAACGACCACATCAACAAACTCAGACAGACCTGGGACCCTTGGTACCTGAAATTCTCCTCTTCCCCATGGTCCGGACCATCTCCTCTTACCCAAGCATTTTTCATTACTGCCACTGCAGTGATTCGTTGACCTGGTAACTTTTATCTTGTAGGATGTGAGACTTGCAGAGCAATTAAATGCCCCCGGCAAGGCATTACATTACACAGTGAGATGAACTGGTACGTTGCTATATATAAAACTTTCCCTGATTACTGATGACATGGTCCACAATTGAAAAAAATATGGACTCCATAAGCGTATGGGGTAAGGAACAGTCCGAGTTTAGGACACACTTATGCAGTTCAATGTGGAGATATAGTACACTCTAGTGACAACTTCTGGTATTACAGGCAGGATCTCTGTTATGCTTCATTAAGAGATGAGACTGCATTGATGATTAACCTCTTGCAGGCTGCAGAGGTCTCCAAAACACAGTGTTTCCCAATTTATTGGAGACCTCTACGGCATCTAAGGAGGTTAAAATGAATAAGAAAATGAGGTGAAAAATTCTAGAACATTTCTGGATCTAAATAGCTGTAAACCACAGGGAAGAATTTAACTTCCAATTCATTTAACCCCTTAGTGACCGGCAGCGAGCACTAGCGGCCGGCACTTAACACCTGTCATACATTTTTTTTTTCTAAATGATTCCGGACTCCCCGAACGGTATGCAGCTGCGCCGAGGACCCAGAATCCCAGGGCGTACAAGTACGTCCTCTGTCCTTAAGGGACATTCGCTCGGGGCATGCAACGTCCTCTGACGTTAAGAGGTTAACACTTTGAGTGCCAGAGAGGTAGTCAACACATTGCAAAACAATACGTTGGATACCCTTCTGCACTCAAAAGGTTAAAGAGGGTTTTAACCCCTTGAATGCTAAGGAGGTCTCCACTGCATTGCTTCTAAATGTGTTGGAGGCCTCTCTGACATTGATGTTCCCTATTCCATTACCTGAGAAACTCTAAGTCGTCCCAGCCGTTGTGGATCAGTCCTTCCTCGTATCGTTCAAGCCCAATCGCTCGCAGCCACTCGCCCACACTGGACTCTCGCAGGCTGCCGGTGTTCCTGCCTCCCTGGTACAGCGCCTGCACGGGAAGGAGAGATAAGAGATCAGAGGCTGACACACTGGACCAGAGGCAAATCATAAACAGTGGCATCAGATCAGCTGCATCGTGGAAATGTAACGAGGTAAAGTCACGGTCAGATCTCCATACCTCCCTAGTATCCCTCTTTAGGGGATATTAGGATTCCATACCTCCCAAGTGTCCCTCTTTAGGGGATATTAGGATTCCATACCTCCCAAGTGTCCCTCTTTAGGGGATATTAGGATTCCATACCTCCCAAGTGTCCCTCTTTAGGGGATATTAGGATTCCATACCTCCCAAGTGTCCCTCTTTAGGAGATATTTGGGGTATATACCTCCCAAGTGTCCCTATTTAGGAGATATTAGGGGTCTATACCTCCCAAGTGTCCCTCTTTAGGAGATATTAGGGTCCATACCTCCCAAGTGTCCCTCTTTAGGAGATATTATGGGTCTGTACATCCCAAGTGTCCCTCTTTAGGAGATATTAAGGGTCTGTACCTCCCAAGTGTCCCTCTTTAGGAGATATTAGGGGTCTGTACCTCCCAAGTGTCCCTCTTTAGGGGATATTAGGGGTCCATACCTCCCAAGTGTCACTCTTTAGGAGATATTAGGGGTCTGTACATCCCAAGTGTCCCTCTTTAGGAGATATTAGGGGTCTGTACCTCCCAAGTGTCCCTCTTTAGGAGATATTAGGGGTCTGTACCTCCCAAGTGTCCCTCTTTAGGGGATATTAGGGGTCTGTACCTCCCAAGTGTCCCTCTTTAGAAGATATTAGGGGTCCGTACCTCCCAAGTGTCCCTCTTTAGAAGATATTAGGGGTCCGTACCTCCCAAGTGTCCCTCTTTAGGAGATATTAGGGGTCTGTACCTCCCAAGTGTCCCTCTTTAGGAGATATTACGGGTCTGTACCTCCCAAGTGTCCCTCTTTAGAAGATATTAGGGGTCCGTACCTCCCAAGTGTCCCTCTTTAGGAGATATTAGATGTACATACCTCCCAAGTGTCCCTCTTTAGGGGATATTAGGATTCCATACCTCCCAAGTGTCCCTCTTTAGGAGATATTAGGGGTCTGTACCTCCCAAGTGTCCCTCTTTAGGAGATATTACGGGTCTGTACCTCCCAAGTGTCCCTCTTTAGAAGATATTAGGGGTCCGTACCTCCCAAGTGTCCCTCTTTAGGAGATATTAGATGTACATACCTCCCAAGTGTCCCTCTTTAGGGGATATTAGGATTCCATACCTCCCAAGTGTCCCTCTTTAGGAGATATTAGGGGTCTGTACCTCCCAAGTGTCCCTCTTTAGGAGATATTAGGGGTCCGTACCTCCCAAGTGTCCCTCTTTAGGAGATATTAGGGGTCTGTACCTCCCAAGTGTCCCTCTTTAGGAGATATTAGGGGTCCGTACCTCCCAAGTGTCCCTCTTTAGGAGATATTAGGGGTCTGTACCTCCCAAGTGTCCCTCTTTAGGAGATATTAGGGTCCATACCTCCCAAGTGTCCCTCTTTAGGGGATATTAGGGTCCATACCTCCCATGTGTCCCTCTTTAGGAGATATTAGAGATCTGTATCTCCCAAGTGTCCCTCTTTAGGAGATATTAGGGGTTCATACCTCCCAAGTGTCCCTCTTTAGGAGATATTAGGGGTCCATACCTCCCAAGTGTCCTTCTTTAGGAGATATTAGGGGTCCGTACCTCCCAAGTGTCCCTCTTTAGGAGATATTAGGGGTCCATACCTCCCAAGTGTCCCTCTTTAGGAGATATTAGGGGTCTGTACCTCCCAAGTGTCCCTCTTTAGGAGATATTAGGGGTCCATACCTCCCAAGTGTCCCTCTTTAGGAGATATTAGGGGTCTGTACCTCCCAAGTGTCCCTCTTTAGGAGATATTAGGGGTCCTTACCTCCCAAGTGTCCCTCTTTAGGAGATATTAAGGGTTTGTACCTCCCAAGTGTCCCTCTTTAGGAGATATTAGGGGTCCTTACCTCCCAAGTGTCCCTCTTTAGGAGATATTAGGGGTCTGTACCTCCCAAGTGTCCCTCTTTAGGAGATATTAGGGGTCCATACCTCCCAAGTGTCCCTCTTTAGGAGATATTAGGGGTCCATACCTCCCAAGTGTCCCTCTTTAGGAGATATTAGGGGTCCGTACCTCCCAAGTGTCCCTCTTTAGGAGATATTAGGGGTCCATACCTCCCAAGTGTCCCTCTTTAGGAGATATTAGGGGTCCATACCTCCCAAGTGTCCCTCTTTAGGAGATATTAGGGGTCCGTACCTCCCAAGTGTCCCTCTTTAGGAGATATTAGGGGTCTATACCTCCCAAGTGTCCTTCTTTAGGAGATATTAGGGGTCTATACCTCCCAAGTGTCCCTCTTTAGGAGATATTATGGGTCCTTACCTCCCAAGTGTCCCTCTTTAGGAGATATTAAGGGTTTGTACCTCCCAAGTGACCCTCTTTAGGAGATATTAGGGGTCTGTACCTCCCAAGTGTCCCTCTTTAGGAGATATTAGGGGTCCTTACCTCCCAAGTGTCCCTCTTTAGGAGATATTAGGGGTCTGTACCTCCCAAGTGTCCCTCTTTAGGAGATATTAGGGGTCCATACCTCCCAAGTGTCCCTCTTTAGGAGATATTAGGGGTCCATACCTCCCAAGTGTCCCTCTTTAGGAGATATTAGGGGTCCGTACCTCCCAAGTGTCCCTCTTTAGGAGATATTAGGGGTTTGTACCTCCCAAGTGTCCCTCTTTAGGAGATATTAGGGGTCCGTACCTCCCAAGTGTCCCCTCTTTAGGAGATATTAGGGGTCTGTACCTCCCAAGTGTCCCTCTTTAGGAGATATTAGGGGTCTGTACCTCCCAAGTGTCCCTCTTTAGGAGATATTAGCGGTCCGTACCTCCCAAGTGTCCCTCTTTAGGAGATATTAGGGGTCCATACTTCCCAAGTGTCCCTCTTTAGGAGATATTAGGGTCCATACCTCCCAAGTGTCCCTCTTTAGGGGATATTAGGGGTCCATACCTCCCAAGTGTCCCTCTTTAGGAGATATTAGGGGTCCATACCTCCTAAGTGTCCCTCTTTAGGAGATATTAGGGGTCCATGCCTCCCAAGTGTCCCTCTTTAGGGGATATTAGGGGTCTGTACCTCCCAAGTGTCCCTCTTTAGGAGATATTAGGGTCCATACCTCCCAAGTGTCCCTCTTTAGGGGATATTAGGGTCCATACCTCCCATGTGTCCCTCTTTAGGAGATATTAGAGATCTGTATCTCCCAAGTGTCCCTCTTTAGGAGATATTAGGGGTCTGTACCTCCCAAATGTCCCTCTTTAGGAGATATTAGGGGTTCATACCTCCCAAGTATCCCTCTTTAGGAGATATTAGGGCTCCATACCTCCCAAGTGTCCCTCTTTAGGAGATATTAGGGGTCCATACCTCCCAAGTGACCCTCTTTAGGAGATATTAGGGGTCCATACCTCCCAAGTGTTCCTCTTTAGGAGATATTAATAACAAGTAACTGTGATATGAGTGTTAACTGTTGAAAGTGTCCCACGGCCACACCTGGAGAGTAAGAATTATCTTGCTTACCAACTACCTTGCCCCTTAGTACATTTCAAATTGTTCGTATTTCAGTTAGAATTAACCCTTTGCATGCCAAATGTGATATGCATGATATGAAATGGCTGCTCTCTCCTACTTTTTTATGATGGACTTACCATAGCAGAGTGGAGAGAAGGAAGCCTTCGCAGTGCGGCAGTGGGTCACCATCACCATTTCTTTAAGCCCCCAGCCCTCTGCCAGCCGCCAACATTAACTGCTGTGCATGCATTGGTAGGTAAGGTTCGCTCCCGCTCTCTAGCAGGGAAGGGATCAGGGCCAGAGGTGGGATTGTGTTACGCAGCTTCACTCTCACTGCAGTGACAAGGAACGTGGTATTGTCATGGAGTCATGCCGGCACTTAGATGACTGACACCAAATGTTTGCTATGGTGTCAGCCATTAACTGCTATTATGGGCGCGGGGGGGTGCCAGGCATTCCGGTGGGGGCCTCGGGCCCTGCCCTTGCAATGCCACTGGTGGTATGGAGCTCTCAAGTTAAAGGAGCAGTAAACTTTTTTTAATGAAAATATATATATATTGTAGGGTGTTTCCTGTTGAGTAACATAAGGGTACTCCCACTACTGAGAGATGCATATTTCCAGAGTTACTACCTTTTAAACGTGTTTCATTTTTTTTACAAAAGCAGTGTCCTCTAGTGGTCTGATTCCAATTAGCATTCTGTTACATTCTAATGGAGAGGAAAGTTAGTGACAAACAGTTCTTCATAGAATGTGAGAGACACTTCCTGTCAGTTAGAACTATCAGGAAGTAAACACAGTAAATTCACTTCCTGTCAGTTAGAACTATCGGGAAGTAAACACAGTAAATTCACTTCCTGTCAGTTAGAACTATCGGGAAGTAAACACAGTAAATTCACTTCCTGTCAGTTAGAACTATCGGGAAGTAAACACAGTAAATTCACTTCCTGTCAGTTAGAACTATCAGGAAGTAAACACAGTAAATTCACTTCCTGATTATTTGAACTGTTCTATCATTTTACTAAAACAACTAGCAGCGGTGGGGGTACACTTCTCTGGTTCATGTAGGGTTAAGATTTCTTTCTCACAGAGAACAGAACTGTAGCAGCCTCCTGCTGAAGTTCTGTTACCCGTTTCCTGAACTCCCTATCTTCTGGGATTCAGAAAGTATGGTAGAGGTCATAGCTGATGAACGGTCCGTGTAAGCCCTATCCATACGTTACTGGATGATGACCACATGTTGTTAGGAGCTTCTCTCAACTTCCAATCTAATGGAAAGATCTACTGGAGGCCACACAGGTCCCCATGCAGATCTGCCCTGCTGCATCTTTCATGTGTTCCTACATGAATAAAGCATACCTCCAGAGTGTCCCCATTTAGGAGATATTAGGGGTCCATACCTCCCAAGTGTCCCCATTTAGAAGATATTAGGGTACTGTGTACATAAGTGTATCACCCTAGTGTCCCTGTGTTTAGGAGATCAGACTGTGTGATGTGTATATAAATGTATCACCCCAGTGTCCCTGTGTTTAGGAGATCAGAATATGGTGTGTATATAAGTGTATCACCCTGGTGTCCTTGTGTTTAGGAGATCAGATTTTGTGGTGTGTATATAAGTATCACCTTGGTGTCCCTGTGTTTAGGAGATCAGACTGTGTGGTGTGTATATAAGTGTATCACCCTGGTGTCCCTGTGTTTAGGAGATCAGACTGTGCGGTGTGTATAGAAGTGTATCACCCTGGTGTCCCTGTGTTTAGGAGATCAGACTGTATGGTGTGTATATAAGTGTATCACCCCGGTGTCCCTGTGTGTAGGAGATCAGACTGTGTGGTGTGTATAGAAGTGTATCACCCTGGTGTTCCTGTGTTTAGGAGATCAGACTGTATGGTGTGTATATAAGTGTATCACCCCGGTGTCCCTGTGTGTAGGAGATCAGACTGTGTGGTGTGTATAGAAGTGTATCACCCTGGTGTCCCTGTGTTTAGGAGATCGGACTGTGTGATGTGTATATAAGTGTATCACCCTGGTGTCCCTGTGTGTAGGAGATCAGACTGTGTGGTGTGTATAGAAGTGTATCACCCTGGTGTCCCTGTGTTTAGGAGATCGGACTGTGTGATGTGTATATAAGTGTATCACCCTGGTGTCCCTGTGTTTAGGAGATCAGACTGTGTGATGTGTATATAAGTGTACCACCCTGGTGTCCCTGTGTGTAGGAGATCAAACTGTGTAGTGTTTATATAAGTGTATCACCCTCGTGTCCCTGTGTTTAGGAGATTAAACTGTGTGGTGCGTGTATATATACATTGATCCACAGCAATAAAACTCACCTTAAAGAGATAGTAATGTCAGAAAAAAAGTATTAAAGGGATAGTAATGTTTCATAATAAAATCAGCTCTAATTAATCATCATAGTATTTGGACTTTGGAGAGTGTTATTTCAATTCTGTCAGAGTTGTCGTTCAAGAATAATTCAATGACAAAGTATCCCCCTCCCGCCCCTTTTACTGATGTAACACTGCTCAGCCAGATCAGAAGGGAGGTGCCCAGGTAGACTGCAGAGAGGGACAATCTTCAATTAAGATAAGGGAAACACCTGAAAAACTTGTCAAGGGGGGCAGAGCTTTCATTGTTCTCATAGGAAGAATATTGTACCCTGTTGTTATCTGTCTGGTCTATGGACTGCATTCCACATCTGAGAAGAGATGGCTAAAGGGGCGGGAGGGGAAACTTTGCTTGTGAATATCTCTCAAACCATAAAGGTTTGAGAGATATGACTTATATCGTATTACTATCCCTTTAACTATAAGGTAGACACAATTAAAAGAGACTATTGGCACTTATTTATATCTCTAAAACCTATATAGGAAAATAAAGTTCTCTGGTCCCTCCCCTTTCTGCATGATGAGCTGTAAAGCTGTCAGAAGCAGATTCTGGTCGCTTGACCAGATGTGGCTCTTCAGCAGCACCGCTATAACGATATCTAAAGATAAATACTTCATTTAGAACGGTCTACAAAGTGTGCCTGGCTTGCAAGCACACTTTGTAGACCGTTCCAATGAAGTATTTATTCCTAAATAGTGTGATTTCAGCTCTGCTGAAGAGCCTCTGTCTGGTCAAATGACTGGAATCTGCAGCTGTCAGCTAGATGGCAGACTTGAGTAAAACAGCCAGGAAAAGGTAACTTTAGCAAGTTATATCTCTCAAACCATAAATATTTGAGAGATAAGACTTACATTGATGTTAATGTTTTTTAATGTCTACAATATTAAATCAACTTAAAATTAACCATTACTATCCCTTTAATCTCTGTATAAACATCAGTATGTGTGTATAAATTATAGTCTGTGTAAATAAAATACTTTGGTCTTAAAATCATTTACTAAGTTACACAAAGAGGTGTCTGTAGGTTATGAAATAACCTAAAAATTCTCGGTAAAGCCCCACCCACCAGCCACACGCCCAGCAGCCTCACCTAAAACACAAGTGTCTCTCTTTTGCCATATGAAATGTTGGGGGGTATGATAAAGTAGTGGTATTGATAGTCCCCAATGTGAGAGGTACCAATGTACAGCATTTTACCTTTCACTATGGGCAACATCGCCAACATGCTGAAAGGTGCTGCCTGTATGAAACAGGCCTTACACTATATTTACAGGAGTCACTGGTTTGTAGCAGTGAAATCGTATGGAAAAAAAGAGATACGTCTTGGCTGCTTTTTTCAATGTGTTTTTTAAAGATCTTACCAAGTTTTACAAATGATTTATAAGTGATTTGTAGCGAGGCTATTTTCTCTTTTTTTTCGCCCAGTATCGCATTCTCTTACTATAAAGAACCAATTAAAGTTGCTCTGAAAACACAGGTACCTGCATGATTACCGTGATTGCACTGCATTCCCTATGAAACCAGTAGAAGAATTTTGAAAGCTAAATCCCGGTCAGATTGAAGTTGAGCCTCGTTAGGTATGTTATCAAACATGAGCATTTTTCTCCGCCATTGAAAGCAATACAATAAAGTCACCAGTGTGAACCTATCCTTAAACATGAAAATGGATCAAGTAACTCAGTGGCTCTCCAATCCAAAATCCTCAATGACCATTAAAGTATCCAGACTTGAGGATTTCACTGCTTCAGCACAGGTGAGTCAGTCAGACGCTCGTGAATTCTGATTACCTGTGCTGTGCACCAGCAGGGAAATCCAGAAGATCTGGGGTGCTGTGTGCTAAAGTGAGATAAAGGTGAAATAAACTCTCCAGTTCCTATGTTATTCTATGGGAGATCTTTAGTTATAGACTACAGGGGAGATGTACTAAGGTGTGATAAAGATGACTTCTCCCGTGAGATAAACTCTCCAGTCCCTATGTTAATCTATGGGAGATCTTTAGTTATAGACTACAGGGGAGATGTACTAAGGTGCGATAAAAAGGAGATAACTTCTCCAGTGAGATAAACTCTCCAGTTCATATGTTATTCTATGGGAGAGATTTAGTTATAGACTACAGGGGGGGATGTACTAAGGTGTGATAAAGAGGAGATAACTTCTCCAGTGTGATAAACTCTCCAGTTCCTATGTTATTCTATGGGAGAGTTTTAGTTATAGACTACAGGGGGGGATGTACTAAGGTGTGATAAAGAGGAGATAACTTCTCCAGTGAGATAAACTCTCCAGTTCCTATGTTATTCTGTGGGAGAGATTTAGTTATAGACTAAGGTGTGATAAAGAGGAGATAACTTCTCCAGTGTGATAAACTCTCCAGTTCCTATGTTATTCTATGGGAGAGATTTAGTTATAGACTACAGGGGGAGATGTACTAAGGTGTGATAAAGAGGAGATAACTTCTCCAGTGAGATAAACTCTCCAGTCCCTATGTTAATCTATGGGAGATCTTTAGTTATAGACTACAGGGAGAGATGTACTAAGGTGTGATAAAGAGGAGATAAATTCTCCAGTGAAATAAACTCTCCAGTCCCTATGTTAATCTATGGGAGATCTTTAGTTATAGACTACAGGGAGAGATTTACTAAGGTGTGATAAAGAGGAGATAACTTCTCCAGTGTGATAAACTCTCCAGTTCATAACACAGAGTTAGAAGAGAATTTCCCTCACTTTGGTGCATCTCCCTTTTGCCTCTTAGAGGTTCTTGAGGAATAAGGTTCAGACCCACAAATGTATATTCCTAGCCTGCATTTTTTAAAACATATTTTGTTCTAAAATTCGTCCTCTCTTTCTCTGGTTTTGTAGGCTGTTATGTTCCCAGACCATCAGGAGTATAGCATGTTTAAACTCAGCTTTTAGGACACCAGTATTAAATGTAAAAAAGCAATATGGTACTTTGACGTTAGCTTCCATTAGCTTTGCAAAGCAGTACACTGGCGTTGTCGCTAGTATCTAAGGGGTTAAAAGTAAACTTTTTTTTAACCTTTCCCAAGAATGGTCAGTCCAGATCTCTGTCCTACCTCTTCGGCCAGGTCCTCCTGGATGCTCTCTGTGATGCAGCGAGGCGGGAATGCAAGTTGGCGCGTGTAATCTATGCAGCGGGGAGGGAGATCCATTTTGCCCTTCCCTTGCAAGAGGTGTGATTGGCGGCTCTGTGAGTCCCGTCCCAAAGGATCTGATTTTCCCCCTGAGTAGTCCACCTCGCTGAGGGTACGTGCCATCTGCAGCACTGAACAGGAGCGGTCATCCTGCATGTTATGCACTTGCGTGCTTCCATGATGCTCTGGTATGTATGAAGATTGCGGGGTTGGGATGGGTGGCCGCGACTGGGATTTAGTTGGGTACTTGGTATCTGGTGGCTCACTGAACGTGACACCCACCCGAGGTTTGCTGGCTCCCGGCCTCTGATCAGCCTCCTCTGAATGTCGAGAATGTAGCTCACTTGAGCTAATGTAGAACGGGTTGTCCATCATCTCAAGCTCTGCAGATTTGGGGAGAGGGGGAGGTGGGAAGTCAGGGGGTGGTAGATTCAGGGTGCCCCCATCCTCATCAGAAGAAGTCTCTTCTCCCCGCGTGATGTGCGTCTGTTGACGCCGCTTCTCTGGGTGCGGAGCGGACACTGTCACTTGCACCTTGTTCTTATGAGCTCCAGGAGCTGACGGATGTCCATCCGAGGGCATCATGTGGTGTGTGACCCCCTCCAGGACATAGTAAGCTGGGTTATTGAAGCTGTTCTTCATGCCCAGTCCTTCACCCTCGGCCTGGGCCTCCCCTTTACACCTGTAGTGGGCAGCGGAGCGAAACATTAACTGACCAGTCATTAGCTGTACATGTGCATTGTTTTATTGCGTTTCCACATTAGAAATATTACCATGGGCTTTAATAATCAAGCTAAAGAGGAGCGATTATGGAATAAAAAAATAAGGAGGGAATAAAAATTCCCAATTATTTAAATTGGGCTTTTAACCCCTTGAGGTTTAGTAGAATTTACTCAAGTGTAAGTCCTACTATGCTGACTTATTATGTCTCCTTACCATGTCTACAACATTTAAATGAAAGCTAAAATGTGTACAGAGAGTGTGGAAGAACTGGTATGAGAACATATTTAATCCCACTCCTGCCACCAACGCTCTTCAAAGTGAACTCACCTTGACAGTGAAGGATCTTCCTTAGTTGAGGTCCCAGGCAGGGCAGCTGGTGGGCGGCCACTGGCATGGGACTGGCCTTTATCAGGATCCTCAAACATTTTCTGAAGAGAAGGACCAGGTGTCTCTGAAGGAAGGTGCTTCCTACTTGCAGACCTAAAAAATTTTGGTCATGAAAAAGTGAATACTCAAAAGTCTAACTTTAATATGAGAATCAGTAATGCGTGATACAACAAGTGGATCTCCTTCTTTAGTCTTAATCTCCTTTAAAGTGAAAGTAATGTTTCACAAAAAAGAAAGCAGCTCCAATTAATCTTCATAGTATTTGGGCCATGGAGAGTGTTATTTCAATACTGTCAGAGTTGTAGTACAAGAGTAATTGAATGATAAAGTATCCCCCTTCCGCCCCTTTTACTGATGCAGCACTGCTCACTTCAGAGCAGCAAGACTGTCCAGATGGATCACAGAGAGGGACAATCATCAGTGATCATAAGGAAAAACCTGAAAAAACTGTCAAGGGGGGGTAGGATTTTCCTTATGATCACAGTAAGCAGATTGTCCCTTGCTGTGACCTGTCCGGACAAGAGACCAGATTCTACATCTGAGGTGAGCAGTGTTACACTAGGTAAAAGGGGCAGGAGGGGGATACGTTATCATTCAATTTCACTTGTTCTACAACTGACAGTATTAAAATAACACTCTCTATGGCTCAAATACTATGAATTCGGTTTTTAAGGGCTTTAATAAAAGGGATAGTAATTTTGAAATATTACTATGCCTTTAACCATCTGAGTGATAAAGGGGTGACCATCACATTGCTTATCAATGTGCTGGGCACCCTTCTGGTACCTGACATGATAAAGGAAAATAAACGATTCATTTAGTTTCTAACTTACAGCAGTTGACGACATATAATCCAAAAGGACAGAAGACTCAGAGTCTAGTAGAGAGTTTCTCAAACCCAGTCCTCAAGCAGCCCCAACAGGGCACATTTTAAAGGAGCAGAAAACTTTTTTTATGAAAATACATATTTTACAGAGCATTTCCTGCTGAATAAAACAAGGTCACTCCCATCGCAGTCAGGTGTTTTATTCAAAATTTATAGCAGTTTAAATAACCAGGAAGTGAATTTACTGTGTTTACTTCCTGTTAGATATGACAGGAAGTGAATTTACTATGTTTACTTTCTGTTAGATCTTACTGACAGGAAATTAATTTACTGTGTTACTTCCTGATAGTTCTAACTGACAGGAAGTGAATTTACTGTGTGTTTACTTCCTGATAGTTCTAACTGACAGGAAGTGAATTTACTGTGTTTACTTCCTGATAGTTCTAACTGACAGGAAGTGAATTTACTGTGATTACTTCCTGATAGTTCTGACAGGAAGTGAATTTACTGTGTTTACTTCCTGATAGATCTAACTGACAGGAAGTGACAGGCAGTTTCTATCACATTCTATGGAGAACTGTATGTCTGACTTTCTTGACTTTCCTCTCCATTAGAATGCAACAGGAAAAACAAATTAGAATTTGACCCCTAGAGGGCACTGCTAATGTAAAAAAACATGTGTTTAAACTGTAATAACTCTGGAAATATAAATCTCTCTGCAGTGGGAGTACCCTTATTTTACTCAGTAGGAAAATCCCTACAATATATATTTTTTCATAAAAAAAAAGTTTACTGCTCCTTTAAAGAAGATATATCTCCTAATAGCACCCCACAATACTATGGCCGCAAAATACCAATGACCCCCTTGGAATTTTACTTGTGTTTCTATTCAAGAGATAACATTTTCAAATCAGTCCAGAATGTCACATCCACGGAGGCAGACATGACAGTAGACAGCAATTTTTCTAATGGAAGGAGGCATGAGCCTACTTAACTTTGTGTACCCCTCTGGCACTCAAAGGGTTAAGGGTGTGCAACGAATTGCGAAGACTGATTGACCATGTTATCCCTTGAATCGAGGAGCAAGGACAAAGTTCAGAGGGGTCATTAGTATTTTATGGTAATAGAAAGTTAAAATGGGGGTTCTTCTGATCACGAGGCGTTACTTCCCCTTTACGGATTTCCCTGCCTGAGAACAGCTGAGCTAATCAGATGAAAACACTAATTACACCCCTGTGTTCATCAGGAAAAGGACACCCGAACAATGTGTGCTGTTACGGGGACTGGAGAACCACGGATGTGTAATAAACATCCTCAGATTTCTCACCGATGTAAATGGGGATTTTAACACATTAAATACCAGAGGTATTACATTATTTGTGAAACAATGTGTTCGAGACCTTTTGAGTATTTATGGGGTATAAAATGGTAATTTTATTTGCCCCTGTGATGCAGTTGGCGTGCTGTAGAATGAATCCATTTTTGCCTTTGTGAATCTGTCTCTCAATATCGTCTAAATCAGAATTTGTTCATTATGGAGCAGTTGGATTGCCACAGAATTGCAACACTTTAAAGGTATAGTAATGTTTCAAAATAAAAGCAGCTCCAATTAATCTTCTTAGTATTTGGACCATGCAGACTGTTATTTCAGTACTGTCAGAGTTGTAGTTCAAGAGTAATTGAATGATAAAATATCCCCCTCCCGTCCCTTTTACCTAGTGTAAGACACCTCCCCTCAGATGTGGAATCTGGTCCACAGAACAGACAGCTCACAACAAGGGACAATCTTCTTACTGTGAGAACAATGAAAGCACTGCCCCCCTTGACAGGTTTTTCCTTATGCTAGCTGAAGATTGGCCCTCTCTACAAGCCATCTTGGAACCTCCCTTCTGATCTGGCTGAGCAGTGTTACATCAGTAAAAGGGGAGGAAGGGGATACTTTATCATTTAATTACTCTTGAACTACAACTCTGACAGTATTGAAATAACACTATCCATGGCCCAAATACTATGAAGATCAACTGAAGCTGCTTTTATTTTGAAACATTACTATCCTTTTAATGCAGTCAATATGGTGGCGCTGGATCAGAATTTGGATTTTTCAGGTCTAGATGGAACAATCAGTAGATCTAGGGTCATAAATTGAGTAGTCTTGTTATCGTCGCTTCAAACAAAGAGTGCAACCTCTCTCTTGAACCAAATTCTATGTATGGAACGATATAAAGCTGGAACTGACTTTTACCAACAAAAGGGGCCCTACAGGGAATATAAATACACACGGTATCTTTTGAAAGGACTCCGTGCAAAAGCACAGAGAGGCTTACAATATAAATCAAGTGTCCATATTAATAAAAAATACATTTTATTTCAAATTCAATTATATTCTATAACAGTGCTTTCCAAACTGTGTGTTGCGACACGTTGGTGTGTCGGCTGCAGTGTATAGGTGTGTCACAGGTAAAGGTGCCGTTTACACAGTGCAAGATTGTCATTCAACCCAAGCACGAGCTACACTGGGAGCTGAGATAAAACACTACTACTTAATTGTCGTATTTACACAGCGGGAGATTGCCTCCATGTGCTGCATACAGCTGGAGCACCACAAAAGATTTGTAACAGCTGGAGTGCTTCTGTGTGCTGCTATCACAGTGCCTGTGATTCCTGTCACTCTCTGTTGTGGATGTCACTGATTTGCTGACTGAGTTTGACCCGCCTCCTGATGACCTTTTTATACCTGGCTATCTCTTATGTCAGTTGCCCTTTCGTGGTGTTCCTGAGCCAGTAGTGCTTTTGCTGTGTTCCTGTATTCTGAGTTCCTGTGTACCGATTCGGCTTGTCCTGACCATTCTCCAGTGTTCCTGCCTGTGTATGACCCGGCTTGTCTGCGGACCACCCTTGGATCCTGACTCGGCTAGTTTGACGTTCCTGCCTGTGTATGACCCGGTCCGGCTGACTTCCTGCTCCGAAGATCGACTTCCAGCTTGTTCCAGTGACCTGCGTTCCAGTTGTCGCCGCCGCAACATTTTCCAGTCCCTGCTGCCCACGTCTGTGCCATTGCCTTGCCTGTTGATTCCTTCGATAGTGCTGTGCCTCGTTCTAGTGCAGAGCTGTGTGTATTCTGTGGGCCTTCCTCTCCTTGCAGAGCCTGATTGTAGCGTTGAAGCCTCAAGTAACGTTACAGAGCCTTGCAGTAGCGCTGAAGCCTCGAGTAAACGTGCATTTTAACTCTTGCAGTGCTGCCTCATATTCACTCTCTCTATCTCCTGTACGAGCCTCGTTGCA
The DNA here is from genome assembly GCA_037306005.1 of Rhinophrynus dorsalis. Classification (NCBI taxonomy): domain Eukaryota; kingdom Metazoa; phylum Chordata; class Amphibia; order Anura; family Rhinophrynidae; genus Rhinophrynus; species Rhinophrynus dorsalis. Next base: position 616,237,194 of record CM074719.1, on the reverse strand, counting down.
AGTGATACTGCTGCTGAGTTGGCCGCTCTCCGTCGGCAACTCTAGTCTAACGTTGCAGAGTGTTCACATAGTTTGGGCCGTTTGGGCGCTTAAGGCTCTCCGGTGTTGGTTACCGACGAGATCATTGACACAGAGTGTTGGCAGAAAGGCTTCAGTGTTGGCTTATCCGGTACTACGCCCGAGGGGGCTAGTGGATCTGGCTCTAGTATTACTGCATTCGATTACACCTGAGGAGGTTATTAGCTCTTGCATTGCAGGCCGGTTTCCATTACACCCTAAGGGGCTATTCGCACTTGCACATACTAAAGCAGTTCCTGTAGCTACGCCCGTGGGGGCTAAGTTGTTACCCATTCTGCTTATCATCTACCACCTTGGCAAGGCAGCTCGTTCCTCAGCACCTGATGAACATCGTCTGTACAGCACAGCCTATTTAACATCCAGGGCGTGTCAAACTTCCACATCTGAGACTGACTGTTATTTGGACTTTAACCCCTTAGGGGTCAATATCATCCTAGTGCATACTGATTTTCATTTATGTCCATAATACTATTTTCCTTGTATTATCTCAGTTTACATTATCTGTGTATTACCTACCGCCTCTAGAGGGCGTAATTGTACATTATTCACTTTAATAAAGTGTGTTTTATTTTCACTTATTGGTCTGAGAGTCCTAAAAACCGTAACAGCTGCATACATAATATGTATGCAGCACACGGAGGCAGTCCAGCTGTTACAAATCTTTTGGCGCTTCAGCTGTTAAAATCTTTTGGGATGCCACCTCCTCTATACTTCTGCCCTCTCTTTGGGCTGCCAGGCTGGAGTGTCCCTGTGCGCTGAGGCTGCCTGTCACATGGCTGCTGATTATGCTTGTGGCGCCGATGAGACAGAAAAGACGGACAGTAATTCTAAAATCAGTTATGCGCTATCTATTTAATAATGCAACGTGAGAATCTTACGCTTATATGTAGCGCAGCATTCTCATGTCGCCATTTTAAAAACCACACAACATGCTTAATGCCTCCTCAGTATGAATGAAAGGTTTTTATGAGATATGTCGTGTCCCCATACATATTATTACAATTTATGTGTGTGTGTCCATATCTCTTATAAGGGATTATTAGTTTAATCTCCGGTTTGCTAGCAAAACTAAATTACCGTATCACAAAATGATGCATGTCTAAAAAGTGTGTCACCAACATGAAAAGTTTGGAAAGCTCTGTTCTATAGATACGATAAAATAATAAGCAATATTTTATTATATGGATAACTATTTCCACTAAAATAAGGAAGGAGAAATGTGCACACTGGGTAAATGAAAACTGTAAATTGAAAAAAAGAAGACAACAATATATCTCAAAAACAAATACAGCGTTTGATAAGAGGAGGAGTGATCAATATTAAACAATCTTAAAACTCTGCAGCTGCTCTAAAACATACCCATAACCACACAACAGCCAGTCTACTGAATGACCACACTAAAGGTGTCTGAATCCCTTTGTTTGACAAAGCATTTTAACTATTGCGAAATGCGTTGCCGTGGGACTAATATATTGCTCCTTCCTGTCCAGGAATACTAAGGCATACAGTAGTGAAGGATAGCTCATGTAAGTTTTTTTACCGATTATTTTGTATTGAACACACTTTTAATCTAATTGATTGCCGTTCATTTGATATGTCTTTGTCGCTGTGAGACTGCTCTTTGTAATACACAGACAAGTTTATAGTGGTCATTTAGTACACTGGCTATTTTAGAGCCAAACACAGAGTTTTAAGATTGTTTAACCCCTTCAGTGCCAGAAGGGTATGCAACGCATTGCTCTGCAGGGGTTAATATTGATCACTATTCTTCTACGCAAACACTGTATTCGCTTGCCAAATGTCCACATTTTGCCTCCCTTATTTCAACTCCTTAAAGACCGGCTGGATGCGCGGCTGGTACCGAAGGACCACGGAGCATTTTTTTTTTTCATTAAGAGATTCAGAGCTTCTCAAATGGCATGCAGGGAGCCCAGAAATCCATGACGTGCTATGTATTTATATTCCATGTACTGTGCGTCTGTGTATTTATATTCCATGCACTGTGTGTCTGTGTATTTATATTCCATGTACTGTGTGTCTGTGTATTTATATTCCATGTACTGTGTGTCTATGTATTTATATTCCATGTACTGTGTGTCTGTGTGTTTATATTCCATGTACTGTGTGTCTATGTATTTATATTCCATGTACTGTGCGTCTATGTGTTTATATTCCATGTACTGTGTGTATATGTGTTTATATTCCATGTACTGTGTGTCTATCTATTTATATTCCATGTACCGTGTGTATATGTGTTTATATTCCATGTACTGTGTGTCTATGTATTTATATTCCATGTACTGTGTGTCTATGTATTTATATTCCATGTACTGTGTGTCTATCTATTTATATTCCATGTACCGTGTGTATATGTGTTTATATTCCATGTACTGTGTGTCTATGTATTTATATTCCATGTACTGTGTGTCTATGTATTTATATTCCATGTACTGTGCGTCTATGTGTTTATATTCCATGTACTGTGTGTATATGTGTTTATATTCCATGTACTGTGTGTCTGTGTATTTATATTCCATGTACCGTGAGTATATGTAATTATATTCCATGTACTGTGTGTCTATGTATTTATATTCCATGTACTGTGTGTCTGTGTATTTATATTCCATGTACTGTGTGTCTGTGTATTTATATTCCATGTACTGTGTGTCTATGTATTTATATTCCATGTACTGTGTGTCTGTGTATTTATATTCCATGTACTGTGTGTCTATGTATTTATATTCCATGCACTGTGTGTCTGTGTATTTATATTCCATGTACTGTGCGTCTGTGTATTTATATTCCATGTACTGTGCGTCTGTGTATTTATATTCCATGTACTGTGTGTATATGTATTTATATTCCATGTACTGTGTGTCTATGTATTTATATTCCATGTACTGTGTGTCTATGTATTTATATTCCATGTACTGTGCGTCTATGTGTTTATATTCCATGTACTGTGTGTATATGTGTTTATATTCCATGTACTGTGTGTCTGTGTATTTATATTCCATGTACCGTGAGTATATGTATTTATATTCCATGTACTGTGTGTCTATGTATTTATATTCCATGTACTGTGTGTCTGTGTATTTATATTCCATGTACTGTGTGTCTGTGTATTTATATTCCATGTACTGTGTGTCTATGTATTTATATTCCATGTACTGTGTGTCTGTGTATTTATATTCCATGTACTGTGTGTCTGTGTATTTATATTCCATGCACTGTGTGTCTGTGTATTTATATTCCATGTACTGTGCGTCTGTGTATTTATATTCCATGTACTGTGCGTCTGTGTATTTATATTCCATGTACTGTGTGTATATGTATTTATATTCCATGTACTGTGTGTCTATGTATTTATATTCCATGCACTGTGTGTCTGTGTATTTATATTCCATGTACTGTGTGTCTATGTATTTATATTCCATGTACTGTGTGTATATGTATTTATATTCCATGTACTGTGTGTCTGTGTATTTATATTCCATGTACTGTGTGTCTATGTATTTATATTCCATGTACTGTGCGTCTATGTGTTTATATTCCATGTACTGTGTGTATATGTGTTTATATTCCATGTACTGTGTGTCTATCTATTTATATTCCATGTACCGTGTGTATATGTGTTTATATTCCATGTACTGTGTGTCTATGTATTTATATTCCATGTACTGTGTGTCTATGTATTTATATTCCATGTACTGTGTGTCTATCTATTTATATTCCATGTACCGTGTGTATATGTGTTTATATTCCATGTACCGTGTGTCTATGTATTTATATTCCATGTACCGTGTGTCTATGTATTTATATTCCATGTACTGTGTGTCTGTGTATTTATATTCCATGTACTGTGTGTCTGTGTATTTATATTCCATGTACTGTGTGTCTGTGTATTTATATTCCATGTACTGTGTGTCTATGTATTTATATTCCATGTACTGTGTGTCTGTGTATTTATATTCCATGTACTGTGTGTCTGTGTATTTATATTCCATGTACTGTGTGTCTGTGTATTTATATTCCATGTACTGTGTGTCTATGTATTTATATTCCATGTACTGTGTGTCTGTGTATTTATATTCCATGTACTGTGTGTCTGTGTATTTATATTCCATGTACTGTGTGTCTATGTATTTATATTCCATGTACTGTGTGTCTATGTATTTATATTCCATGTACTGTGTGTCTGTGTATTTATATTCCATGTACTGTGTGTCTGTGTATTTATATTCCATGTACTGTGTGTCTGTGTATTTATATTCCATGTACTGTGTGTCTATGTATTTATATTCCATGTACTGTGTGTCTATGTATTTATATTCCATGTACTGTGCGTCTACGTATTTATATTCCATGTACTGTGCGTCTACGTATTTATATTCCATGTACTGTGCGTCTGCGTATTTATATTCCATGTACTGTGTGTCTATGTATTTATATTCCATGTACTGTGTGTCTATGTATTTATATTCCATGTACTGTGCATCTGTGTATTTATATTCCATGTACTGTGCGTCTGTGTATTTATATTCCATGTACTGTGCGTCTATGTATTTATATTCCATGTACTGTGCGTCTATGTATTTATATTCCATGTACTGTGCGTCTGTGTATTTATATTCCATGTACTGTGCGTCTGTGTATTTATATTCCATGTACTGTGTGTCTGTGTATTTATATTCCATGTACTGTGTGTCTGTGTGTTTATATTCCATGTACTGTGTGTCTGTGTGTTTATATTCCATGTACTGTGTGTCTGTGTATTTATATTCCATGTACTGTGTGTCTATGTATTTATATTCCATGTACTGTGCGTCTATGTATTTATATTCCATGTACTGTGCGTCTATGTATTTATATTCCATGTACTGTGCGTCTATGTATTTATATTCCATGTACTGTGCGTCTATGTATTTATATTCCATGTACTGTGCGTCTGTGTATTTATATTCCATGTACTGTGCGTCTATGTATTTATATTCCATGTACTGTGTGTATATGTATTTATATTCCATGTACTGTGCGTCTATGTATTTATATTCCATGTACTGTGTGTATATGTATTTATATTCCATGTACTGTGTGTCTACGTATTTATATTCCATGTACTGTGTGTCTGTGTATTTATATTCCATGTACTGTGTGTCTGTGTATTTATATTCCATGTACTGTGCGTCTACGTATTTATATTCCATGTACTGTGTGTCTATGTATTTATATTCCATGTACTGTGTGTCTGTGTATTTATATTCCATGTACTGTGTGTATATGTATTTATATTCCGTGTACTGTGTGTCTATGTATTTATATTCCATGTACCGTGTGTATATGTATTTATATTCCATGTACCGTGTGTCTATGTATTTATATTCCATGTACCGTGTGTCTATGTATTTATATTCCATGTACCGTGTGTCTATGTATTTATATTCCATGTACCGTGTGTATATGTATTTATATTCCATGTACTGTGTGTCTATGTATTTATATTCCATGTACTGTGTGTCTATGTATTTATATTCCATGTACCGTGTGTATATGTATTTATATTCCATGTACCGTGTGTATATGTATTTATATTCCATGTACTGTGTGTCTATGTATTTATATTCCATGTACTGTGCGTCTATGTATTTATATTCCATGTACTGTGCGTCTATGTATTTATATTCCATGTACTGTGTGTCTATGTATTTATATTCCATGTACCGTGTGTATATGTATTTATATTCCATGTACCGTGTGTATATGTATTTATATTCCATGTACTGTGTGTCTGTGTATTTATATTCCATGTACTGTGTGTCTACGTATTTAGATTCCATGTACTGTGCGTCTATGTATTTATATTCCATGTACTGTGTGTCTATGTATTTATATTCCATGTACTGTGTGTCTATCTATTTATATTCCATGTACTGTGTGTCTGTGTATTTATATTCCATGTACTGTGTGTCTATGTATTTATATTCCATGTACTGTGTGTCTGTGTGTTTATATTCCATGTACTGTGTGTCTATGTATTTATATTCCATGTACTGTGCGTCTGTGTATTTATATTCCATGTACTGTGCGTCTATGTATTTATATTCCATGTACTGTGTGTCTATGTATTTATATTCCATGTACTGTGTGTCTACATGTTTATATTCCATGTACTGTGTGTCTACATATTTATATTCCATGTACTGTGTGTCTATGTATTTCTATACACAGAATTACACCCTTTTACTTTGTGCATAGGTCTCAGTTCTGGTGCATTCTGGGTGGTGATCTTTAGCTCCTAAACTGGGCATCGGAAGCATGTTTGTCTAATATGATACATTGGAAGTTTTCAGTAAAGAATAGAAACTTTATTCAAGGTAAAAGGTCCACTTTAAGATTTCTTCCTTAACCCCTAAGAAATGCATTGGAGACCTCTCTAGCATTGAAGGGGTTAAAATACCCATTTAAATCATTAGGTTTTTATTTGTTCCCTAGAGCACAGTCAGTGTGGACTTTACATTGCCTTTACAAGTGAAGCACCAAAGTCCCAGGATAACCATTGATTTAAGGGAGAAAGTTTATTTATCCATTGATACATTACTTGATGTATTCGTGATTGGCCCGTGAAATTGAAGGCGGTTTCCCTTTTATGGCTCCAGTCTCGTCTTTATCGATGCTGATCCATTCTAAAGGAGAAAGGGGAAGTAGAGACTTATTAAAGGGGAACTGCAACCCTGGAACAAGTGGCTCTTAAGTTGTTTAACAGATTACCCAGGAAAGTGTCGTTCACACTGCAGAAAGATATATCTATACAATTACTGTGTGTAACAGAAGCACTTACCTAGGTAGGAGTCCATCATACGGAAGTCGGGTGCATCTATATAATTACTGTGCGTAACAGAAGCACTTACCTAGGTAGGAGTCCATCACACAGCAGTCAGGGGTATCGATATAATTACTGTGTGTAACAGAAGGACTTACCTAGGTAGGAGTCCATCATATGGCAGTCAGGTGTATCTGTATAATTACTGTGCGTAACAGAAGCACTTACCTAGGTAAGAGTCCATCATACAGCAGTCAGGGGTATCGATATAATTACTGTGTGTAACAGAAGTACTTACCTAGGTAGGAATCCATCATACAGCAGTCAGGTGCATCTGTATAATTACTGTGTGTAACAGAAGCACTTACCTAGGTAGGAGTCCAACATACGGCAGTCAGGTGTATCTATATAATTACTGTGTGTAACAGAAGCACTTACCTAGGTAGGAGTCCATCACACAGCAGTCAGGTGTATCTATATAATTACTGTGTGTAACAGAAGCACTTACCTAGGTAGGAGTCCATCATACGGCAGTCAGGTGTATCTATATAATTACTGTGTGTAACATAAGGACTTACCTAGGTAGGAGTCCAACATACAGCAGTCAGGTGTATCTATATAATTAGTGTGTGTAACAGAAGCACTTACCTAGGTAGGAGTCCATCACACAGCAGTCAGGTGTATCTATATAATTACTGTGTGTAACAGAAGCACTTACCTAGGTAGGAGTCCATCATACGGCAGTCAGGTGTATCTATATAATTACTGTGTGTAACATAAGGACTTACCTAGGTAGGAGTCCAACATACAGCAGTCAGGTGTATCTATATAATTAGTGTGTGTAACAGAAGCACTTACCTAGGTAGGAGTCCATCATACAGCAGTCAGGGGTATCGATATAATTACTGTGTGTAACAGAAGCACTTACCTAGGTAGGAGTCCATCATACAGCAGTCAGGGGTATCGATATAATTACTGTGTGTAACATAAGCACTTACCTAGGTAGGAGTCCATCATACGGCAGTCAGGTGCATCTGTATAATTACTGTGTGTAACAGAAGCACTTACCTAGGTAGGAGTCCATCATACAGCAGTCAGGTGTATCTATATAATTACTGTGTGTAACAGAAGCACTTCCCTAGGTAGGAGTCCATCATACAGCAGTCAGGCGCATCAATATAATTACTGTGTGTAACAGAAGAGCTTACCTAGGTAGGAATCCACCATACAGCAGTCAGGCGCATCTATATAATTACTGTGTGTAACAAAAGCACTTACCTAGGTAGGAGTCCATCATACAGCAGTCAGGTGTATCTATATAATTAGTGTGTGTAACAGAAGTACTTACCTAGGTAGGAGTCTATCATACAGCAGTCAGGTGTATCTGTATAATTACTGTGTGTAACAGAAGTACTTACCTAGGTAGGAGTCCATCATACAGCAGTCAGGTGTATCTATATAATTACTGTGTGTGACAGAAGCACTTACCTAGGTAGGAGTCCATCATACAGTAGTCAGGCGCATCTATATAATTACTGTGTGTGACAAAAGCACTTACCTAGGTAGGAGTCCATCATACAGAAGTCAGGCGTATCTATATAATTACTGTGTGTAACAGAAGGACTTACCTAGGTAGGAGTCCATCATACAGCAGTCAGGCGTATCTATATAATTACTGTGTGTAACAGAAGCACTTACCTAGGTAGGAGTCCATCATACAGCAGTCAGGTGTATCTATATAATTACTGTGTGTAACAGAAGCACTTACCTAGGTAAGAGTCCATCATACAGCAGTCAGGTGTATCTATATAATTACTGTGTGTAACAGAAGCACTTACCTAGGTAGGAGTCCATCATACAGCAGTCAGGTGTACCTATATAATTACTGTGTGTAACAGAAGCACTTACCTAGGTAGGAGTCCATCACACACCAGTCAGGTGTATCTATATAATTACTGTGTGTAACAGAAGTACTTACCTAGGTAGGAGTCCATCATACAGCAGTCAGGTGTATCTATATAATTACTGTGTGTAACAGAAGTACTTACCTAGGTAGGAGTCCATCACACAGCAGTCAGGTGTATCTATACAATTACTGTGTGTAACAAAAGCACTTACCTAGGTAGGAGTCCATCATACAGCAGTCAGGTGTATCTATATAATTACTGTGTGTAACAGAAGGACTTACCTAGGTAGGAGTCCATCATACAGCAGTCAGGCATATCTATATAATTACTGTGTGTAACAGAAGGACTTACCTAGGTAGGAGTCCATCATACAGCAGTCAGGTATATCTAAATAATTACTGTGTGTTACTTACCATATAACCTTTCCCTGGTACCCATGCGCTCCGCAGGCACCCGAACCTTCATGGAGCCTCGGATGTTGCCTGTCTCCTCTCCGCGGTGAGACAAGTAGGTGAGGAACTGTTGGGAGGTGCTTCCGATCATAGACTTCAGTGCAATGACGCACTCACCTGGGTGAACAACGAACATGTGGACGTAAGTATCATGTACAAACATCATGATGAACCATGTGATATAGCAGCAGAAACGTTGATTTCAATGAAATTCACAATATTTACTGAGTGAAATGAATAGATCAGATCTACTCTACACCCGCTCCTGTGTCCTCCCTGCAAAATTATTTGAAAAGAATATGATAATCTTGGCCATATGTATAAATGGAAGTGGACAGTTTTGGAAAAACTCAACTTCACCGTAGGGGAACAGGTACAAATTTGTAGGATTTAAGGTGATAAAAAGTGACATTTAACCCTTTGAGTGCCAAAAGGGTATGTAAGGCATTGCAAATCACTAGGAATTATGGGAATGTTTTTCTCCTACAGTGCAGATTGGCCACCCCAGAATGGCTCCAATTTGCTGTTTCAAATGACAAATGATTTAGGTAAATTAGAAAAATGGACAAGAGTGTGGCAGATGCAGTTTAATGTTCATAAATGTTAAATAACGCACTTGGGACATAAAAATCTAAAGGAAAAATATACTATTAAGGGTACTGTGCTGTTAGAGACAACAGAGGAAAGGGATTTGGGAGTAATTATCTCTAATGACTTAAAGGTAGGCAGGCAATGTAATAGAGCGGTGGGGAATGCAAGCAGGGTACTGGGTTGTATAGCTAAGGGCCTTAGTAGCAGAAAAAGGGAAGTGGTCATGCCACTCTACAGATCTCTAGTTAGACCTCACCTAGAGTATTGTGTACAGTACTGGAGACCCCATCTCCAGAAGGATATAGATACTATAGAGTATTGTGTACAGTACTGGAGACCCCATCTCCAGAAGGATATAGATACCATAGAGAGAATTCAGAGAAGGGCTACTAAAATGGTGATTGGTTTACAGGAAAAGAAATATCAGGATAGACTAAAGGATCTGAATATGTATAGATTGGAGGAGAGAAGAGAGAGAGGCGATATGATAGACACATTCAAATACATGAAGGGATTCAACAAAGTGCAGGAGGGAAGAACATTTCAAAAAAGTAAAAATATTAGGACAAGAGGTCATAGTCTAAAACTAGAGGGACACGGGTTTAGATGTGATGTCAGAAAGTTTTACTTCACTGAGAGGGTAGTAGATAAGTGGAATAGCCTAACAACAGAAGCGGTAGAAGTTAATACAGTGACAGAATTTAAGAATGCATGGGATAGGCATAAGGTTGTCCTTAACGTAAGGAAAGACCAAGGACAAAATAAGGTTTGAGGTTTTTACAGTAGGAAAATGGGCGACTAGATGGACTGAATGGTTCTTATTTGCCATCAAATTCTATGTTTTTACAAATAAAGACCTCAGGGTTTTTTTTCCCTAAAGGATGTAAACAGTTATTATGGTAACTATACGTTGTAGGACTTTTTCAGCCCAGTGATATGATAATAACCCCTCTACTATTAAAACTCTTTTTAATGCCAGACGGATTGCAGCTCATTGCTTTGCAATTCGTTGCAAAGCAATCTGGCACTAAAGTATATTTATTCTGAGAATAAAGGAGTAGCATTAGTATGTCCTCATTTTATGGTGATGCTTCTGCCATTGCTGTCTATGAAGATCTTGTGTCAAAGACCTATAGCAACGCCATAGAATGGAAACATCATAAGAGCCACTGCATTAATCCGCTCATAAAAATGCACATTTGAGCTGTAATACATTTGAATAAAGCATCTCCCTGTCTCCCTGTGTGAATCAACTGTTTTCTTTGCTCGAATAATTCTCTGCCGTTATCACTGAGAATGTCCGGTCTTAGAGAACAATCAAGGCATTGGCTAAGAAGGGAACCGGAGGGAAGCGCACTCCGGTCTGCCAAAACATTTTCAGCCCAGCCAATATGGTAAAAAATATTCTTTATTTTCTCATTAAAAACATCCACAAATAGAACGAAAAAAGATCAATCAACAGGCATTGGATCGCAAGACCCTTTACCTCCTATCACCTAACGCGTTTCGTAACCGTCGGAGGTTACTTAACCATAGGAAAACGGGTCTTGCGATCCAATACCTGTTGATCTTTTTTTTGTTCTATTTATGGATGTTTTTAATGAGAAAATAAAGAATATTTTTTTACCATATTGGCTGGGCTGAAAATGTCTTGGCGGACCTGAGTACGTCTCCCTCCGGTTGTCTTCAAGTATGTGGAATCGTGGCTACGATTGTGGGGGAGCTGCACCGGATCCGCCGACCCTAACCTGGAATGGTGAGTGCTCTTTATTCAGGTGTTGATGTTTGAAAGAAGTAGCGTCTAAGATATTTTGCATAGTCTTGATCGGATGAGAAGGGGCACGCAAGAGAGATTAACCCTTTGAGTGCCAGAGAGAGAAGCGCAAATCATTGCTTTCCCCTCTCAAGTCTACGATACACACACAAAAACCATATGTAGCTTACCTGTTCTATGCAAATAAATAAATACATTTAATATTAATTCAGAGGGTTAAACTTAAAGGGATAGTAATGCCTGAAAATAACTTTATTTTATATTGTAGCCCTAAAAAAATCATGAAAAATGATATAAGTCTTATCTCCCAAACCTTTATGGTTTGGGAGATATGCAGAAGTAAAGTTTCCCCTGGAGTGACGTCATTGCTCTACCCTTCAGATTTGGGATCCGGTCCCCGACCAGCAGTGCCTCTCCAGAAGTGCTGAGATCATGATCTTTAAAAAGAATTTCTTAATTGGAATGGTCTACAAAGTGTGCTTTCAAGCCAGGCACACTTTGTAGATCGTTCCAATGAAGTAGTTCTTTTCAAAAAGATCGTGATCTCGGCACTGCTAAAGAGCTGCCGGTTGCTATGTGGACGAATTCCAAATCTGTCCACTAGATGGCAGACTTGGCTGAAACAGCCAGGAAAAGTGAACAATACTTTATTTTACAATTGAATATCTTCCAAACCATAAAGGTTTGGGAGATAAGACTTATATCATTTTTCATGATTTTTTTAGGGCTACAATATAAAATAAAGTTATTTTCAGGCATTACTATCCCTATGACACACAAACCCTCCTAATCAATACATATAAATTGTTAGGGTGCAAATCACCCTGTGTGTGTGTGTAACACACACATGCGCAGTAGAGACTGCCTGAATGAAGCAGTCACGTGCAGCAGAGACCGATCGAACGTGACGGGGCAGCAGCCGAGCCCGCTGGGTGACACCCTGGCCCGTGCACATGGGCCTTCAATACTAGTGCATTTAATGACTGACTAAATCAGTCATGGAATGAGTAATTTTAAAGGGAAAGTAATGCTAAATATGTAAAAAACGAGTGTAAACGCCAGTGTACACGGACCAAAGTGCGTAAAGAAAGGTACCAACGGCTATTTACTAACGGCAGGTATACTACCGCAGAACTGCACCTACCAGCATTCTCTGCATTTGGGCAGTCTCTACTGTGCATGACTGCATCGGACAAACATACATCTGGCCTTTTATGTTATAGGATATTAGGGTTTATTCTCCTGAGTTAAACAAGCATACCATTACTGCTGTGAGGTGTTTTATTCAAAGGTTATTACATCTCAAACGTGAATTTTTTAGGCGCAATATATCAGTGGCCTGAAATCTTAGCGTGCCACTGTTTCTACACCATCCTATGGACAGTCCTCGTTAGCTGACTATAAATCTCCAAAGGATGCGGTAACAACAGTCCCACTCTACAATTTCAGGTTACGGTGATACTGCACCTAAAACAAAATCAACTTTGAGCTGTAATAGCTTTTGAATAAAACACCTTTCAGCAGTGGGAGTACTCTTGTTTTACTCAGGGGGATAACACCTACAACATATTTTTTTTTGACATTTGAAGTATTACTATCCCTTTAAGTTTATATTTTATGAAAAATCTAAAATAATTTGCTAAATAGATTGTAACGACGCAGTCATGCGCAGTAGAGACTGCCAGTGATGAGGCTGATACAGAGAGCGGCCTCCGAAGTCAGACCTCCCTGTATCAGCCGTGGCGCGGGCAGTCTCTACTGGGCATGACTGCACTGCGCTGGCCGGTACCATGTCGCGTGTACATGGGCTCTTCCGCTAGTTCTTAATAAATTAGCATTTTTTTCTTCAGCCAGCTACTTACGCTTCTTTTAGACGCCATTTTTTTAAAGATGGAAGGTAAAAAAAGCCCTAATAAACAGCACACCCGCTACCTACCACTGCAGTGAAGATTGCTTTTTAACCCCTTAATGACCGGCCGCTCACGCTCGTTGTGGTCACTTAAGGACCACGGACCATTTATTTTTTGCCGCATCCGATTCCAGACTCCCTGAACGGCGTGCAGCCGCGAATTCCATGACGTCCAGAACCGTCATGGGTCCTTAAGGGTATAACAAACCATGATGGTCCAGGACCGTCATGGGTCCTCAAGGGGTTAAAGAGCCTTTCCTGCTGAGTATAGCACGGATACTTCAACTTCTGAGGCTTGCTTCATTCAAAATTTATTACAGCTCAAACCACCATGAAGTGATGAAGCTGTTTCTATCACATTCTATGGAGAACCAAAAGCCAGTGTAACTCTCTTCCAATGAATGCAACCAACTGTCTGGACACCAGGTGACACTGTTTTTAATAGTTTAATATTAAAAAAAACAATTAACGTGCAATCATTTTCAAATGAAGCATCTCTCGGATGTGGGGATATCATCGTAGTCAACAGAGATAGCCCTACAATATATGTTTTTTCACAATCGAACTGTCCAGATCGTTTAACCCTTTGGTTGTAAGAGAGGTATCCGACGCATTGCAATGCAATGTTTTTGTTACCTCTCTGGCACGCAAAGGGTTAAGTGACATAATTGGCTGGTTCAGTTGTTGCATTTCCATGAATTATACGATAGTGGTCCTCTCACCATACGACTCGTATCCATCCAGGGATTTTACGGTCAGAAGCAAGTGTTGGTCCTGTAAATACTCGATTTCCGAGAGAATGGGCTTCAGCTGTAGGGAGGACACGGACAGGTCAGATATCTGCGTCCAAACAAGGATGTACACACCTTACAGTAATCACGGTTAATAACCAATATTCACCTTGGAATTAGACGTACAGAAGTGATTCTGCAACCTGTCCCCAGGGGCCACTAACAGGTGACATCTGCTTGTGCACAGGACAGATTGGTCATTTAATAAACTCACCTCTGCACAAGCAGGGAAACCCTAAAGACATGGCCTGTTAGGGGGCCCTGAAAACAGAGTTGGGAACCACTAACACATAGCAATAATTGTCTTATATTTGTTTAAAATACAAATCTCAAACTGAATCCAAAACAGAAAGTTAATTGGAGATGGAGATCCAGGGAGCTTCCTGTCAGAAGTGTTATAACCTTACAGCCCTTAGCATACAGGTTCTCCCTGGTCTACTACTCCTCAGAGCTAATGTTGTGAACTTCAGAGAGCAGACTGGTGATTTTTATTGCCTCCTGTGATGTCACACCCAATTGCACAGCCAATAGGAATGAGGCTGACTCTGGAGGTACCAGTAGTCTAAATGTACAGCCCTCAGAGTACTGATCTACCCTGGGCTGCCTCTCCCCGGAGCTCATGCTGTAGGATTCAGAGAGGCAGCTGATTATTCCTACTGGCTGTTCTGAAGTCACACCCACATGTACAGCCAATAAGAATGAGGTTTCCACTGACAGCTTAAGCTATACAGGGTATGGGACATGTGGATCTGTACAATTAAAGGGATAGTAATACCTAAAATGTAAAAAAAATATGTTGTAGGGTTTATCCCCCTGAGTAAAACAAGAGTACTCCCACTGCTGAAAGGTGTTTCATTCAAAAGTTATTAATTTTCAAAGTTGAATTTTTTAGGTGCAATATCACAGTGGCCTGAAATTGTACAGTGGCGCTGTTGCTACACGATCCTATGGACAGCTCTGGTCTCAGGACCATAAATCTCCATAGGATGGTGTAGCAACAGCGCCACTGTAAAATTTCAGGCCACTGTGATATTGAAAATTAATAACTTTTGAATGAAACACCTTTCAGCAGTGGGAGTACTCTTGTTTTACTCAGGGGGATAAACCCTACAACATATTTTTTTTTACATTTTAGGTATTACTATCCCTTTAAGACAGTAAAGGGTTAAAAGAAAGGGATAGTGAGGTTGCAATAGGCTCTAATAGACTGAAAAGGTCACGCTCTCTAGGTTTTGGTTAGTAGAGCAGAGGGCACACAGCACAGTATCAACCAATAATGAGAGGTCCTTCCATTGCCTAAAATGCATGTACAAAGTTTTTGCCACATTTAACCCTTTGAGTGCTAGAGAGGTATCCATTTATTTTACAGTGCGAGGCATTGGATACCTCTCTAGCACTCAAAAGGTTAAATAGCTGCTTTAGAATTTAGGAGGTGGGTGAGTGCAGCACAGCTGTGACCCCTCCGCTCACAATGTGTCCACGTATTAGGCTTCCCAATGGGAAACCCAACCATCACTCCTAGAATATATCCAAGAGCAGGGAAGACAGATGGACGGACAAAGTGGTCACTTACAGTCGGGAGCTGCCGTGATGACCACTGCACCTTCAGGAAGTTGATGTTGTCGATGCTCTGACTGTCGTTTTCACTGCTTTTCTTGAATTCTGGAACAGGACGACAAACGCCAGCCATGTTTACTTACCCTTCCACAAAATCACACCCATGTTTATTGCCCACTCTACAAGATCACACCCGTGTTTACTGCCCCTTCCACAAGATCCTATCCATGTTTACTGCCCGTTCCACAAGATCCCACCCATGTTTACTGCCCCCTCCACAAAATCCCACCCATGTTTACTGCCTCTTCCACAAGATCACACCCATGTTTACTGCCCCTTCCACAAAATCACACCCATGTTTACTGCCCCTTCCACAAAATCACACCCATGTTTACTGACCCTTCTACAAGATCCCACCCATGTTTACTGCCCATTCCATAAGATTCCACCCATGTTTACTGCCCCTTACACAAAATCACACCCATGTTTACTGACCCTTCTACAAGATCCCACCCATGTTTACTGCCCATTCCATAAGATTCCACCCATGTTTACTGCCCCTTACACAAAATCACACCCATGTTTACTTACCCTTCTACAAGATTCCACCCATGTTTACTGCCCCTTCCACAAAATCACACCCATGTTTACTGACCCTTCTACAAGATCCCACCCATGTTTACTGCCCATTCCATAAGATTCCACCCATGTTTACTGCCTCTTACACAAAATCACACCCATGTTTACTTACCCTTCTAGAAAATCCCACCCATGTTTCCTGACCCTTACACAAAATCCCACCCATGTTTACTGCGCATTCTACACAATACTACCCTGTTTACTGCCCTTTATACAAGACCCTACCCATGTTTACTGCCTCTTCCAGAAGAAACTACCCGTGTTTACTACTCCTTCTACACTATACTACACTGTTTACTGCCCCTTCCACAAGACCCTACTCATGTTTACTGCCCCTTCCACAAGATCCTACCCATGTTTACTACCCCTTCCACAATAGTCTACCCATGTTTACTGACCCTTCCACATGATCCCTCCCATGTTTACTGCCCCTTCTACACTATACTACCATGTTTACTGCCCCTTCTACACTATACTACCATGTTTACTGCCCCTTCTACAAGACCCTACCCATGTTTACTACCCCTTCCACAAGATCCTATCCATGTTTACTGCCACTTCTACAAGATCCCACCTATGTTTACTGCCCCTTCCATTAAGGCTAAACAAAAGACGCTTTCAAGTAAAACAAAGGCAGGACTGTTTTTACAAGAAGGGTAGAAAAGCTATGGAATTTAAAAAAAAACAATGGATACCTATCTAGCACAGAACAACATTGAGAATTATGACAGTTGACTTCAATGCAGATAGGTTGTTGATCCAGGAAAATATCTGACTACCGTTTGGAGCCCCACTTGGGGCTAAACTGAAAATGACTTTAGTGTGTTTTTTGGGATATTTTTGATTTCCGCTGGATCAACAGGTGTGATTTGGCATGGGCTGGACTTGATGGACGCATTATTTTATTATCTATCTATCTATCTATCTATCTAAATGGAGGTGGGTGGAAGCACTAACTAACCTCCCCTGGGCTACAGTTTAATTTACGGCCCACACTGAGTATACACATTCTGCTAATGCAATTTGACCTTTGGGTTACACAGAGGTATCAATACAATGTACTGCAGTGTGGTGGATGGCTGTCTCTCCGGCAGTCAAGGGGTAGACATTTAAACTATGTGTGTGAGTGTTTAAAGTCATGAATTCTATATTCAGCCTTAATTCTTATTGTGCCTGAAGAAGAGACCTACTTGTGATGAAAGTTTGCATCCTAGAGCCACTCAGTATCTCAGAGCCAATAAAGGTATGTATTTTTATTGAACTAGTTTCCTGCATTTTCTATGGTTGACACGGTACCACTCATTACCTTTGTTTTAAACAAAATGTATTTTCTGAGCAGATGTCACTTCATATAAATATGGACACATATCCGGCTGCCGAATCAAATGACCCCAGTGACCAACTCACCTTCCAGGCAGCACGAGTAAAACTCAATGAAGAACTTGGTCCTGCTGGCCGTCTTCACAATGGCTTCTATGTTCTCAAATTCAATGTAGGCCTGGTCTGAGGGCTTCAGAAGACCTGCATGGGGACACAAAAGGGGAGTGGGACTGCATTTTTGGCTGGAATAATAAAAAGTATAGGCAATTTGACTTT
Organism: Rhinophrynus dorsalis; assembly: GCA_037306005.1. NCBI lineage: Eukaryota > Metazoa > Chordata > Amphibia > Anura > Rhinophrynidae > Rhinophrynus > Rhinophrynus dorsalis. The sequence continues at coordinate 616,219,080 of CM074719.1, read as the reverse complement.
ACAAATGATGTACTTGCAGAACTTATAGACAAAATAAAGGGTTGCTAAGGAAATGGTTGTCACAACGTGTTACTTCCACCTCAGTCTGAATTCTGGGTTTGACAAAGGGTGGGATTTGCAACTCGAAGAATTTCTTTGTTACCTTTTTTGGAAACAAACTGGGACGTCACCCCGACTTCAAATGATGCAAAGACGGGAGAATGGTCACTGGTTGTGATGTCATCAGAGCACCCTGCGAACAACAAGAGCGAGGACCCCATGAGGTTGTCTGGAGTAACTACACTCATAAGGCTGAATTCCATTATAGGCTGTGACTTCATCACTGGTTATATCTACAGATCCCCCCTTAGACTTCAGTAGGAGCCTGTGCATAAAACCAGTGATGACATTTATCACCTGCGATGTAATCCAGTCCTGTTTTTCCTTAAAAGACCAGTAACACTTTCTACTAACAGCCTTCATATGGACAGAAAATCATAATTGTCACTATGAATCCCTTTTGGTTCCCAAAAATGTATTCTTTAGCCCTCTGAGTGCCAGAGACAGGGCCGGATTTATCAATAGACTGACTAGGCACTGGTCTAGGGCACCCAATTTTCTTGGGCGCCCAGCAGTGGCCCAGTCACACCCACTTCCAATTTTAAGTTATAATTTTATTTTTATTATTATTATTTTGTTTAACCCCTTAAGGACCGGCCGCGCACACACGCGGTGGTCTCTTAAGGACCACGGAGCATTTTTTTTTTGTTGTTTCCGGCTCCGGACTCCCTGAACGGCGTGCAGCCGCGGGGGGAGCCCGGTATTCCATGATGGTCATAGTACGCCATGGGTCGTTAACTCAGATTTACTCATGACGTACTATGACCGTCAAGGGTTGTTAAGGGGTTAAACGGTGGTGCAGTTTAACCTCTTGGTGCCACTTTCTTTGGGTGCATATATATTTGACTTTTTAATCACTGCTAATCATATACTCATTTGCAAAGCTGTATTCGCCAATGTTTTACCAACATTTATGTATAATATGGCCCCAAGAGGGTGTGGTTAATGGAGGGGTGTGGGTAAGTGTGGGGCGTGGATAGGAGTGGGGCAAAGGAGGGGCTAGGGGCGCCAGAGAGTTTTGTGCCTAAGGGAGCCTGAGATGCAAATCCGGCCCTGGTCACAGAGGTATCCAACGTATTGCAGATTCATTTTGGTGAAACAAACCACACAGAATTGATTCATAGAGGTCATTCATATTTTCTCCTGTATTAAGTGGGTGGAGATATAATTAGAAGGTGTTTAAACATCAAAAAAATCAGAGCTCTAAAATGAATCAAACAGTAATGGGTTAAAATGAAACAAATCCCCAAAAAATGTAATCAGTCATAGACACAATATGTTACACCCATAAGGAGTATTCACGAAGAAATGGAGAGCAATTTTGTAGCAAACCAAATGCACCATTGGGGGGGGAATACAAAAATACTCTTTGATGTAAATGAGGCTTTAAACCCTTCCCTACAATGGACTTACCAGGTACGTCCCGCAAAAACTGTCACTTTGCGACAGAGGACGTACCCGGTAAGTCACGGAAGTAGTACCGGAAGTCCGGGTCTCCGTGAGGCTACACGCCGTTCAGGGACTCCGGAATAATCTTTTTTGTATGACGGGCGTTAAGGTGACAGCTGCGTGCGCACGCGGCTGTCACTAAGGGGTTAAACCCTTTGAATGCGTTGGAGACCTCTCTAGCAATCAAGGGGTTAAAATTCCTATTTAAAATCAAGGGACATTTGAGGCTCGGCCATAATTGCTTCACTTTTGACCCTTTGGGTGCCAGAGGGTTATGCAACGCATGGCGCACCCCTCTGGCACTCAGAGGGTTAACTCTGCACATATTGCCCTTTGTGTTCTAACAAGAAACATAAGGGGTTCGGTCCCAATCTTTTAACCCTTTGAGTACTAGTTGGGTGTGCACTGAAATGGTTAATGTTGCCCAGTACTTCTGCTGTTTAATCCATATGCACCAAGTAATGAGGAGCAATTCTTGGGTCAACCAACTGCTCCGTAAAGGACTAATACAAATGAATTAAATGACCACAGATTTAAATGAGACTTTTAACCCCTTGAACTCTAGAAAGGTCTGTACTGGTGAGCTATCTAGCATAGTGCAGTAGGTTAGTGCCATTCATTCTTTGTGTATATGGATATTTGTGTTAGCCAGGCAGTAACGCCCCCAGCGCTGCTCACCGTAAGAGTTGCAAATAATGTGCGTTTCGGGGTACGATTTCCACAGGATCCGGTCACACCAGGAGGGGACGTTTGTGCGTACCTGAGAGAGGAACAAAAAAAATTATTGAAATAAAAAAATAACCTCCAGTTTAACCCCATATCTTCTAGAACAGTTGCAACCACTAAATATCACCCATATTGGAGGACAGCGATTTAAAGGGATAGTAATGTTTCACAATAAAAGCAGCTCCAATTAATCTTCATAGTATCTGGGCCATGGAGAGTGTTATTTCATTACTGTCAGAGTTGTAGTATAAGAGTAATTGAATGATAAAGTATCCCCCTCCTGCCCCTTTTACTGATGTAACACTGCTCCCCTCAGATGTGGAATCTGGTCTCTTGACCGGACAGGTGACAGCAAGGGACAATCTTCTTACTGTGAGAACAATGAAAACACTGCCCCCTTGACAGGTTTTTCAGGTTTTTCCACTGAAGATTGTCTCTGTGATCCATCTGGACAGTCTTGCTGCTCTGAGGTGAACAGTGTTACATCAGTAAAAGGGGCGGGAGGGGGATACTTTGTCATTGAATTACTCTTGAACTACAACTCTGACAGAAATGAAATAACACTCTCCAAAGTCCAAATAACATGAAAATTAATTGGAGCTGGTTTTATTATGAAACATTACCATCCCTTTATATACTCTAGTTTTGCATTTATTTACTAAGCATGATGACTGGAAAAAACAATGTATAGTTAATTTTTAATTAATAAGCAACATTTTTTTTTCTTTTCTTTTTTCGAGCAGTGAGCCCACTTCAACTATCATGTAGGACAATGTCAGGGGGCACAGAGGATAGAGACGAGGGGGAGAGAGCTGGGAGCATGCTGGACAGACAGACAGAAATGGAGAAACAGCAGGTATATGGGTCACAGGGCAGACATGCAGGAGAAAAATCAGGTTCACAGGGCAAAAGATATCAGGCACACAGTACAGAGAGATCAGGCACACAGTACAGAGAGATCAGGCACACAACACCGCACACAGAAATCAGGTACAGACATCAGGTACACAGAACACAGAGATCAGGTACAGACATCAGGTACACACATCAGGTACACAGGACACAGAGATCAGGTACAGACATCAGGTACACAGGACACAGAGATCAGGTACAGACATCAGGTACACAGGACACAGATCAGGTACACAGGACACAGAGATCAGGTACAGACATCAGGTACACAGGACACAGAGATCAGGTACACAGGACACAGAGATCAGGTACAGACATCAGGTACACAGGACACAGAGATCAGGTACACAGGACACAGAGATCAGGTACAGACATCAGGTACACAGGACACAGAGATCAGGTACACAGGACACAGAGATCAGGTACAGACATCAGGTACACAGGACACAGAGATCAGGTACAGACATCAGGTACACAGGACACAGAGATCAGGTACAGACATCAGGTACACTGGACACAGATCAGGTACAGACATCAGGTACACAGGTCACAGAGATCAGGTACACAGGACACAGAGATCAGGTACAGACATCAGGTACACAGGACACAGAGATCAGGTACAGACATCAGGTACAGACATCAGGTACACACGACACAGATATCAGGTACAGACATCAGGTACACAGGACACAGAGATCAGGTACACAGGACACAGAGATCAGGTACAGACATCAGGTACACAGGACACAGAGATCAGGTACACAGGACACAGAGATCAGGTACAGACATCAGGTACACAGGACACAGAGATCAGGTACACAGGACACAGAGATCAGGTACAGACATCAGGTACACAGGACACAGAGATCAGGTACACAGGACACAGAGATCAGGTACAGACATCAGGTACACAGGACACAGAGATCAGGTACAGACATCAGGTACACAGGACACAGAGATCAGGTACAGACATCAGGTACACTGGACACAGATCAGGTACAGACATCAGGTACACAGGTCACAGAGATCAGGTACACAGGACACAGAGATCAGGTACAGACATCAGGTACACAGGACACAGAGATCAGGTACACAGGACACAGAGATCAGGTACAGACATCAGGTACACAGGACACAGAGATCAGGTACACAGGACACAGAGATCAGGTACAGACATCAGGTACACTGGACACAGAGATCAGGTACAGACATTGGGTACACAGGACAGAGATCAGGTACGGACATCAGGTACACAGGTCACAGAGATCAGGTACACAGGACACAGAGATCAGGTACAGAGATCAGGTACACAAGACACAGAGATCAGGTACAGACATTGGGTACACAGGACACAGAGATCAGGTACAGACATCAGGTACACAGGTCACAGAGATCAGGTACACAGGACACAGATATCAGGTACAGACATCAGGTACACAGGACACAGAGATCAGGTACACAGGACACAGAGATCAGGTACAGACATCAGGTACACAGGACAAAGAGATCAGGTACACAGGACACAGAGATCAGGTACAGGCATCAGGTACACAGGACACAAAGATAAGGTACACAGGACACAGAGATCAGGTACAGAGGACACAAAGATCAAGTACACAGGACACAGAGATCAAGTACACAGGACAGAGAGAACATACAACATTGTTTTTTGTTGCTCACCCCAGTGGGTTTATGTTTGTGCCACACGTACGTGTCCCTGGATCCCCTCTCATAGCGGTAAGTGGGTGGAAAACTGATCTCTTCCTCACCTACAAAACAAGGGACACAGTGATAAGGTCTATAAGAGGGGGAATAAGAGGAGGAAAGTGGAGAAAGTAACAAACGGTGGCAGAGATAAAGGGTGCATTGATGAGACACGTCTACAAAAAGCATGGCTCTCGAAGGGACAGTACCACTGAGAAACAAGTGTGTTCTAAACGGATTTACGACATGAAACACCAGTGTAGACGTCCGCAGAAGACAAATAAACAATCCCAAAATTACCACAGATTTAAATGGGGCTTTTAACTATGAATTGTTTGAGAGGTCTCCAACACATTGCACAGCTTGTAATGGAGACAGCTTTAGCATTTAAAGGGGTTAAAAGCTCCATTTAATTCTAACAGCATTTTCATTTGTTACCCCCCAAAAATTTCTCCACTTCCTCTTTGTGTGTATGGCATGTAGAGTCCTTTGAAAACACTTATGGACATTACCCAGTAATGTGCATTCGTTATACTTTCTCCGTAGAATGTCTGAGTTCTTTGGAATGTGTGGGGTTTATAATTTGTCCTAAATCTCAAGAAATAGCTATAATGTGAATGAGTGAATATTTGTATAATTTAAATTCTGGTGGGCAGAGACTACTCCGGTATGAATTCAGAGCCCGCTCCGTATCAGCTGTGGAGCGGGAAGTATGTAGTGCGCGTGACTGCGGCGAGGCAGCCGTCTCTACTGTGCGTGACAGCTTCAGACAAACATACTTAGTGAATTATAATATAGGATATTAAAGTGACGGGTTCACTTTAATAACCAGATTTCCTAAATTATGTCTATGCAGCATCTGGCATGTCAGTGTCAGCCTGTACTGTGGATTTCTTTAGACTAAAAATTATTTTTTTAACTTAGGATAACACACACCAATTAATTGTGTCTGTAACCCTTTCAGTGCCAGAGCAAGCAATGCTGACACTGAAAGGGTTAAGGGCGTGTAATGCGACGCCCTCCACCTGCTTCCGCCATCCCTGGTCAGCCAACGGTTGGCAGGGGATGATGAGATTTGTAGTCTAGGAGCAGCTGGAAGTTGCCAAATCTTGCTTTAAAGGAACACATTAACACCGCCTACTATTGAACCCTTTGAGTACCAGAGGGGTACGCAACGCATTGCAAAGCAATGCGTTGCGTACCCCTCTGGTACTCAACACATTGCAGAGCAATGCATTGAGTACCCCTCTGGCACTCAAAGGGTTATTCTTTAATTAGAACTTGATATCCTATGCACAGAGGGTGACATCAATCTTTGTTTCAGGACTCCGGGAACCTAAGCTCCTCCTACTGCAGACTTTTTAGGAAGCCTTCAGTTGGAGGTGTTTGTGGAATTGAAATCCTGCAACAAGGAATCGTGTCCTGCATGGACGTAGCATCCGGTAGTTAATAAAGATTTCTTTAGAATTCCATTAGATTTTTCTGCCCAGATTAATATAAGTGGAACATCTCATAAGAACGTGCTAGTCTTCCTTTAACGTTTTGGATTCAATGCATTGGTAACCTCTTAAATCTTTGAAGACCAGACGTGTGTACTAAGGATTGCTTGCCAATGAGTTACATACCTGTCTACGAAGTGTTAATGCTCTGTATTTTTCAGCTACGAATGAGGCGCTGCTGCCTAAACTAAAATAATTTCCTTTGAAAAATCACATATAACTTCAAATATATACATAAAATTTATGGACTTTGTCAATTTTGTATTTTCAGCCACAGCAAATATTTTCATTTTAGAAGAAAGAAGTGATATTCGTTTATCTTGTACAATTGTCATACCTCCCAAGTGTCCCACTTTAGGTGGGACAGTCCCTCTTTTGGACCCAAATCCCTCTGTCCCTCTTTCCCACCCTGGTGTCCCTCTTTTTAGGAGACTGGATTGCATGGTGTGTATATAAGTGTATCACATTGCTCCACAGCAATAAAACTCACATTATTGTTTGTTTAAATGCCAGTATATGTGTTTATACGTTATTATGTGTAAATAAAATACTTAGATCTTGTTATGTCATTTATTTGGTTACACAAGTGTCAATAGGTCATGAAATAGCCTAAAAAAATCTCAGTAACGTCCCACCCACCAGCCACGCCCCTAGCAACACCCCTTAAAACACAATTGTCCCTCTTTGGCAATTTGAAATGTTGAGGGGTATGAATTGTGGCTCTGCATAAGCATATTGTTTCATTCAGGTCATTGGTTCGTTATGTGAATACGTCACTGATACTCATTCCAACTCCCATCTTTGTCCTGATTGGCTCACTCAAAACCAATTAAAATAGAGCAGTGAGTGAAATTTCTATATCAGCGACAGTGAAATCACAGAATAGATTAAGTTTCTCTCTCTCTTATAAAATACAGATTTATTGGAACAAGAAAAAGAGAAAATAGGTTCTATACGCTTCATAAACAGGTGGGCGTGTATTCTCCCTGTATAGAGCACTCACGCCCCCTGGAGGTGACAATACTTACTGAATCGCAGGAAGATTTTATTTTTCTCTTTCTCTAGGTTTAACTGATCCACCTTCAGTAACGGGTCAAACTCCTTGCGGCTGATGAAATTCAGGATCTCCTAAAAATGCAACAAGGCTGGGATCACTTCATTCCTCAATATGGAAGTGACGGGGACTGTCGCACCTCGGAGGTGGGGCGGGAAAGATTCAAAAGTCCTAACTAATTTGTGATTGGTTGAGTTTAAATGTTCAGCCTATTACAGCTTAGCAGATTCTTACTGAAATCAGCCAATCACAGTGTGAGGACACTTAAGCCTACAATTGGCTCAGATTTAACTATTTAAAGGGATAGTAATACTTGAAAATAATTTTAATTGATATTATAGCCCTTAAAAAAACATTAAAAATGATATAAGTCTAATCTCCCAAACCTTTATGGTTTGGGAGATATTCAGAAGTAAAATAAAGTAAAGTTCCCTTTTCCTGGCTGTTTCAGCCAAGCCTGCCATCTAGTGGACAGATTTGGAATCCAGTCCACAGATCAGCGGGCAGCTCTTTAGCAGTGCCAGGATCACGATCTTTAAAGTGTTAGTAATGTCTAAAAAAAACTTTTTTGCATTTAGAAGAGCTTAAAAAGCTGATCTAAATGCAAAAAAACGTCTCTCTCAAACTGCTATGGTTTAAGAGATACAGGCGTTTAAAGTTTGATTTCTCCTACTGACAGCTGTAAAGCTGTCAGCAGGAGATCCGTGTCGGTTCAGGCACTCGTTTTAGACCATTCCAATGAAGGAATTCCATGTAAGTAACGAGATCACGGTACTTCTCAAGCGCCACCATGTCGACTGACACGGATCTCCTGCTGACAGCTTTACAGCTGTCAGTAGGAGAAATCAAACTTTAAACGCCTGTATCTCTTAAACCATAGCGGTTTGAGAGATACGTTTTTTTGCATTTAGATCAGCTTTTTAAGCTCTTCTAAATGTAAAAAAGTTTTTTTAGACACTACTAACACTTTAAAAAGAACTACTTCATTGTAACTGTGTACAAAGTGTGACTGGCTTGCAAGCACACTTTGTAGACCATTCCAATGAGGAAATTATTTTTAAAGATTGTGATCTTGGCACTTCTGGAGAGCCGCGGCCGGTCCCGGGACCAGATTCCAAATTTGAGAGCTGGAACTTTTCTTCTGAATATCTCCTAAACCATAAAGGTTTGGGAGATAAGACTTATATCATTTTTAATGTTTTTTTAAGGGCTACAATATAAAATAAAATTATTTTCAAGTATTACTATCCCTTTAAATTACATTATGAATGATTTCTCGGTGGGATATTAGGAGTAAAAGGAATTAGTCAATCACAGACTTCAAAGGAGGACTAATGACACAGAAATGTGTACAATCGCTATTTACAGTGCAATCGCTATTTACAAGATTAGCACCAAAATATTACTGAACTGGCATTTTTTTTCTCAATTAACAAACGTTTGCTAATTTCTTTGTAAAATGCCTTTCAGGAAGTGGCCATGGATAAAATGTCTGCCATCTTGTGAGAGGATTAGCAATTGCATCTAATTCGGCATAGCAATTAGCACACATTTTCATACATCTAGCTACGTTTGCCCTATACAAGTCAGTCTTATTAATTAGATTATTTAGAGAATATGTTTAAAACGTTATTCAATTAAAAAAAAAAAAAAAAAAAAAAAAAAAAAAAAAAAGCTATTTGGGCTTAATGTCTAAAGAGTGCCCTGCGCCCTACTTCCAGATAGACTGCGGGTACAGCACTGTCTATCACTCACTGGCTAGATATCGATCTCTACCAATGAGAGCGCTCCAGCTTACAGACAGAAGGCTTCAGTCATTGGAGGAGGCTGGATAGAGGGATGGGAGCAGCCTCCTCCAATGACGGAGGATTTCTGTATGTAAACTAGAGCAGTCTCATTGGCTAGATATCGATCTCTGCCAATGAGAGTGCTCCAGCTTACAGGCAGAATGCTTCAGTCATTGGAGGAGGCTGGATAGAGGGAGGGGAGCAGCCTCCTCCAATGACGGAGGATTTCTGTATGTAAACTGGAGCAGTCTCATTGGCTAGATATCGATTTCTGCCAATGAGAGCGCTCCAGCTTACAGGCAGAAAGCCTCAGTCATTGGAGGAGGCTGGAAAGAGGGAGGGGAGCAGAGGAAGAGTGACAGACTGTGGGTAGAGAGCTGTACCGGCAGTCTATCCAGAAGTAGGGCGCAGGGCACTCTTTAAACATTAATTTTCACCCAAATAGCGTTTAAAAAAAAAAAGACCAAAGTTTTAAACATATTCGCTAAATAATCTAACTAATAAGACTAATTTGTATAGATCCCCTTTAATTTAGAAGCATGTTCTATTCAGTATCAAATCGGTAATAGGTTTCTTGCGTCAAAACGTGAGCAATCGCAAATCGCACCTAAATGTATGTGTTTTATAATATAGCGAATGCTCCACGTTCTTGTATTCCGCCCTAAGTTCTCCTAATAATAACCCCCAACTTACTTTGGGCACAAAAACTTTGAATAATCCTTCGTTCATAAGAAAACATCTTCAATCAGCGCTGGGTCTCATATCCGTGGGGGCGGACATGACAGTTTCCGGCAGGACCACGAGACCACAGACTCTGCTCACTGCATATGGAAGTCTTAACCCTTTAAGAACCAGAAAGAGCTGCACGCCCCTCTGGTCCTTAACCCTTTGAGTGCAAAAGCAAAGCAATGCGTCGCGTACCCCTCTGGCACTCAAAGGGTTATAGAATATAGAGTTTAGTCATGTATTCTTCTTTAGTTAAAGGGACAGTAATGTTTCAAAATAAAAGCAGCTCCGATTATTCTTTATAGTTTTTTGGGCCATGTCATTATTATAATTCTCTACGATGTGTAGTTCCAGATTAATTGAATAATTAGTGTCTCCCGACCCTTTTACCTAGTGTAAAGCTGCAAAGCAAGACTGTCCGGATGGATCTCAGGAAGGGACAATCTTCTGTTAGCATAAGGAGAAACCTGCCCTCCTCCTTCAAGGGGAATAGGGTTTTCCTTATGATCACAGTAAGAAGATTGTCCCTTGCTGTGAGCTGTCCGGTCAAGAGACCAGATTCCACATCTGAGGGGAGGAGTCTTACACTAGGTAAAAGGGGTGGGAGGGGGACACTTTATCATTCAATTACTCTTGAACTACACATTGTAGAGAATAATAACAACGCTCTAGATGGTCAAAAAACTATTCAGAAAAATTGGAGCTGCTTTTATTTTGAAACATCACTATCCCTTTAAAAAAAATTTCCAGCAACTGTAATGTGCGTCTCCCTGGATATGACATCATCCAGGACTGATGAAGACGTTCTCTCTTGTACAAAGGCACAAGAGCAGACTGCGTGGCTGCCACTGGGATTTCCTGGTTATAGTAAGTTAATTATGGAATCAGGCGGCGTTCGTTCTCCATTGACCCACTGAGTGCCAGAGAAGAATCCAATGCAATGTGCTGGATACCTTTCTGGCACTCGAAGAGTTAAAGGATATTAGCATAAGTTGCGCTAATTTTATTCTAAATCTCTGTAAAACAAGTAAACTTGTCTTCAGGACAGACTAAAGGATGTGAACATGTATATCTTGGGGGAGAGAAGAGAGAGAGGGGATATGATAGACACATTCACATACATGAAGGAATTCAACAAAGTGCAGGAGGGACGTACATTTCACAGGAGTAAAAATGTTAGGACAAGAGGCCATAGTCTAAAACTAGAGGGACGCAGGTTTAGATGTAATGTAAGAAAGTTTTAATTCACTGAGAGGGTAGTAGATACGTGGAATAGCCTACCAGCAGAAGTGGTAGAGGCGAGATGGTGGTAGATAAGTGGAATAACCTACCAGCAGAAGTGGTAGAGGTTAATACAGTGAGGGGATGTAAGAATGCATGGGATAAGCACAAGGTTGTCCTGAACATGAGACAAGCCCAAGGACCAGATATGGTTTGAGGTTCTTACAGTAGGAAAAATGGGAAGACTAGATGGGTCGAATGGTTCTTTTCTGCCATCAAAGTTTTGTTTCTATGTGGACAGGTCAACTTTGATTCCATCTCTCCTTTTTAATGTAATAAAACAAATCCCCAAATGTCAAAGGATCCCATACACACTTTCATCCTCACCTGCACATCCATATCCAGGCGGTAGTTAAGATCCCCAAACCAGAAGAGGTGGGTGAAGCGAAGGGAGATATCGAAGGAGTTTAGCTGTTTGTCTCCCAGGGAGAGAAGCCTCAGGATATCCAGGTAATTCTGATTGCGCCTGATGACGAGAGAATGGGAAACAGTCACTGAGTGGAGTTCAGCTCTCGCCTACACCCGTCACAGCCCAGCACTTCACTGGGGAAGATGTATATGTGGACAATTCTATATCTTGATAGAAGGCATTGTAATGTTTTATTAAGATAAATTACAAATATTGTAAAGCTCTTCTTGCTTAGTAGAACCGGCTCGCTTTTAAACCATCGCATGCATAATAGCGTGCGGCAAGAAGAAAAGAATCCTCTGCACTCATGAAAACTCCTTTAAAGGGATAGTATAGTCCCATAAAAAATATGTTCTAAATCGTACCTGCACTAAAAAAACATTTAATGCGCTTAATCCTTTCTCTCAAACCGTTATGGTTTGAGAGATGTAAGAAAATAAAGTCCTCCGCTCCCTCCCCCTTCTCATGCTTCCGCTGTATAGCGGACGTCATGAGATCCTGCTTCTGGGACCAGATGGCGGCTCTTCAGGAGCGCTGTCATCTAGATATCTAACTATTATTACTTCATCGGAATGGTCTACAACGTGTGCTTGCAAGCCAGACACACACAGACCATACCAATGAAGTAATTATACATAGATATCTAGATGTCAGCGCTACTGAAGAGCCGCCTACAGTCGTGAGACCGGATTCTGCCTCTGACAGCTTTACAGCTCGTCAGGCAGAAAGGGGAGGGAGCGGAGGACTTTATTTTATTATATCTCTCAAACAATAACGGTTTGAGAGAAAGGATTAGGCACATTGAATGTTTTTTTTTAGTGCAGGTACGATTTAGAACATATTTTTTATGGGACTATACTATCCCTTTAAATCACTTATATATTTGAGAATCACATGGAACACTTAAGAGCCATAGTCTTACTCGTTTCGCATGTATAGTGCTTACTCAGACTCATAGTGTGCAGCTACATGGCGCATTCAGCATGTCGCCGTAATGTAAATAGTGACATGAGAATTTCGCCCTGCATAAAAGCGTGAGATTCTCATGTTGTGCTTTGAAAGGTCGCCTTCAATGTTTGAATGAATTAATGAAGTTATAAGTAGAGGAGAGCAAAAGAGGAGAGAGAGAGAGAGAGAGAGAGAGAGAGAATACATTGATCAGGTTCTCTCGCTGGGCAGCTACACTGCACTGAAGTTACACTGGTGTTTGATGGAATGCCTTACTGTGTTGCACTACAACACCCATCATCCTGTGTTCATCAGTAAGCTCCTTTGCGGGTTTAACACGCTGAACCAGCTCTTCCCTGCTCTCCATGGGGGGCATTCCATCAAGCAGCAGCAGAGGCATAACTAGAAGCCACGGGGCCCTGGTGCAAGAATTGCCATGGGCCCCCCGACCACATTGGCCACCTCCACATTGCCCCTCAGTCTCCATATTGCCCCTTCCACATTGCCCCTCAATCTTCACAATGCCCCTTCCACATTGCCTCTCATTCTCCACACTGCCCTTCAACAATACCCCTCAATCTCCACATTGCCCCTCAATCTCCACATTGCCCCTTCCACAATGCCCCCATCTCCACATTGCCCCTTTCACATTGCCCCTCAATCTCCACATTGCCCCTTTCACATTGCCCCTCAATCTCCACATTGCCCCTTCCACAATGCCCCCATCTCCACATTGCCCCTCAATCTCCACATTGCCCCTTCCACAATGCCCCCATCTCCACATTGCCCCTCAATCTCCACATTGCCCCTTTCACATTGCCCCTCAATCTCCACATTGCCCCTCAATCTCCACATTGCCCCTTCCACAATGCCCCCATCTACACATTGCCCCTTTCACATTGCCCCTCAATCTCCACATTGCCCCTTTCACATTGCCCCTCAATCTCCACATTGCCCCTTCCACAATGCCCCCATCTCCACATTGCCCCTTCCACAATGCCCCTCAATCTCCACAGTGCCCCTTCCACAATGCCCCCATCTCCACATTGCCCCTCAATCTCCACATTGCCCCTTCCACAATGCCCCCATCTACACATTGCCCCTTTCACATTGCCCCTCAATCTCCACATTGCCCCTTCCACAATGCCCCCATCTCCACATTGCCCCTCAATCTCCACATTGCCCCTTCCACAATGCCCCTCAATCTCCACAGTGCCCCTTCCACAATGCCCCCATCTCCACATTGCCCCTCAATCTCCACATTGCACCTTCCACAATGCCCCATCTCCACATTGCCCCTTTCACATTGCCCCTCAAACTCCACATTGCCCCCTCCACAATGCCCCTCAATCTCCACATTGCCCCTTCCACATTGCCCCCATCTCCACATTGCCCCCTCCACAATGCCCCTCAATCTCCACATTGCCCCTTCCACAATGCCCCTCAATCTCCACATTGCCCCTTCCACAATGCCCCTCAATCTCCACAATGCCCCTTCCACATTGCCCCTAAATCTTCTACCTCACCGGTGGTCCAGTGGCAGAGGACAGGTCAGTGCCTCTTTTTGCACAGACCTCTTCTCCCGCGCGGTCCTCTTCAGTAATGCAGTAATGAGATGACATCATACTGATCTTCTGGCAGACCGGCACTATCGTAATGCAGAGCCCCAGCGCTCTGCATTACTTAATTGTGGGCGTCAGGCGAGGGGGTTGCAGGGGGAGGCCGGGCCCCTGGAGTGACGGGCCCAGTCACAGGTGCGACCCCTATAGTTACGTCACTGAGCAGCAGTGTAACATCAGTGCAGTGTAGCTTCCCAGCGAGAGAACCTGATCAATGTATTCTGTCTCTCTCTCCTCTTCTCTTGCACTCCTCTGCTTATAACTTCATTAATTCATTCAAACACTGAAGACCACCTTTCAAGGAGCGACATGAGAATCTCACGCTTTTATGCAGGGCGAGATTCTCATGTCGCCCTTTTCATCACGGCGACATTCTGAATGCGGTGTGTAGCCGCACGCTATTATGAATGCAATGTTTTAAATGGATACCAGTAGAACCAGGACTTCAACTGATGAGAGATGTTTCATTTAAATGTTTACAGCTCATGATTTATTTTCTATTTTTTTTTTTATCAGAAGAATTCTAAAAAGTTACCACTAGGTGGCGCTACTTCATTACTCCCTAGGGAGAAATTCTGTTGATGACTGATAGTTCCCCAAACACTAAAATAGAAAAGGGTTTTTGAATTAAACCCTAGCAAAAAAAAAAAAAATATGAGCATTATTTTATGATATATATATATCATACTGCAAGTGCGGTTTTAAAGCAAGCTGGGGGAAACAATTTTCTTTTGCACTCCTCACTTCCTGTTGAGTCTAATGTAGTACAGTAACCTGACCAGGAAGCAAAGAGCGTAAATGAAAACTAATTTCCCCAATATTCTGAAATCATATGTAATGTCAATTTTTTTCATAGGAAGCAAGCAACATTTCAGTGGGAGCGGTTTTGGGTCCTAGAATTTGCCAGCATAGAATCATTGCTTCCTCCATGTGCTAAGTAAAACTCATTTTGGAGAACCAATCCATGAAGAACTGATTCCTTTAAGTTGTAGAGGACAGTGCAACACAGTGAAATGTGCACCTCACATGCACTGAGCACTTAAAGCTGAACTACCAACTTAGTTAAAGCCACCCTGCGATAATTAGGCAGATGGCAACTAGCTTAAAAATAGTTATCGTACCTCTAAAAACTAGACGATGCTAGAGAAATCCTGAGACTGACGGACAAGTTAGTGCAGTCTGTGTGCCTGTGCCGTCAGTCCCTTCCGGTGCTGTTGGGGCCAGTGCAATGCTTCTGAAGGGAGACAGGGACTGACAGCGCAGGCGCGCAGACAAGATGTCTGCGATGATGCCTGACATCCGGCCTCAGAAGATTAAGGGTTTCTCTAACATCGTGTAGTTTTTAGAGGTAAGATATGCCTAATTATTGCAGGGCGACTTTAACTAATTTGGTAGTTCTGCTTTAAAGGGATAGTAATGTTTCATAATAAAATCAGCTCTAATTAATCATCATCGTATTTGGAGTTTGGAGAGTGTTATTTCAATACTGTCAGAGTTGTAGTACAAGAGTAATTCAATGACAAAGTATCCCCCTCCCACCCTTTTTACTGATGTAACACTACTCACCTCAGAGCAGCAAGACTGTCCAGATGGATCACAGAGAGGGACAATCTTCAGTGATCATTAGGAAAAACCCGAAAAACCTATCAATGGGGCAGGGTTGTACTTATGATCACAGTAAGAAGATTGTCCCTTCCTGTGAGCTGTCAGCATCCTCCGATGACGAAGGAGTTCTGTTAGTTAGCTGGACCTATCTCATTGGCAGAGATCGATATCTAGCCAATGAGATCGCTTCAGATTACTAACAGAACTCCTCCGTCATCAGAGGATGCTGGGGGAAGTGACGGGAGCAGAGGCAGAGCGGCAAACTGCGGCAAGAGCAGTTTAGCCGGAAATAGGCTGCTGGGCATACTTTAAAATGTAATTTTCTCGCAATTACATTTTTTTTTTTAAACAATAACGTTTTATAGTTATTCGCTAACTATTCTACATATTAGAGAAAACTTGTAAAGTGGTGATAGATCCACTGTAACAGAGTTTTAAGTTTAGAGAACTGCAATTTACATATTACATTATCCGCAGCCTTTTGTGTTTACAGGTTAGCGTTTAGAGTATTGCGTGTTTGTGTACATTGTGTGTGTGTTTATTATGTCGTTATGCTTTGTGCCTGTGTGTATATAATGATCGTATTGTGGTGTGTGTGTTGTGTATAGAAGGCGCCACAATTCCTTTTGTGTATAGAAGGTCCTACAATTCCTTGCAGAAATTTTCACAGGAGTGGGAAGGAGGGCTTTTCCTCCTGACAACTCCTGTGAAAATTACACCCCCATGAATGGATCTTTGGGAGCACTAGTATAGAACAGATTTGATTGAATAACTCCTCCTTACTGTTCCTGGGTGTGTGTGCCAGATGGGCAGAATTTTGGTCATATGACATAGATAAGATGAGATAGACCAATTCACATAACAAGATATGAAAGATTCCAAAACTTAGCCCTGGCGAGTAGAAATTCAGCCCTGGTGGGTATGTTATGACTTGCAGTGGCGAGTAACTTTTCAGGTTTGGCTAGTAGCAAAGGACTTCAACTTTTAAGACCTGATAACATGTCCACTCATGCAAGAACAACTTGTTTTTAAACATTGTTAATGTCCCTTTCATATCTCATAAACTATCCATCTACTGGACTTCCACGATATAGGGTCCACTTTGAATGAAATTTGAAAACATGAGAATTTCATTCAAACTCGCAGGACCAGTTTAAAGGAGCGGTAATGCTTCAGTATGAAAAGAAAATACATACTGTATATAGATGTTAACTAAACTGCAATTTCTATTGTGGCCACAAGATGCCACCATTGCTATGAAAAGCTTCAGTCTAAGACTCCAGCTCTCCCACAGAAAGCTATAGCAAAACATGCATAAAGCACCTCCACTTATTTTACTCATAATCAGAATTGTTCCACATTTAGTGATTTGTATATTATTTTTATTGAGTTGGCCCCACAGAATGGGCAAGACACCCTTCTATTCTTCATGCTGACTCTATCCATTTGTAACATTACAGACAGCTTCTTTGGTTAAAGCCATGAGGTACCTTGCCGTCTTCTCATTCCCCGATGTCAGGTGGCAGTTTACGAACCCAAAAGAGGTTCCGTTAAACATGAAGGATATTCCCACTGCGCCTTTATTGCCTACAATTAACAGAAAGGGACATTGGTATTTTATCCACTACTAGGTCGAGAGATACAAGGCTCCCTGCTGTAGGACTTTAAAATGCAACACTTTACTTACACTACAAAAATTTACAGGCAGGAAGAAACATATCAGTCTTTTCCAATGTAACTCATTAAATGCTAGAAATGTCTCTCTCTGAAATGGCGATGTTACATTATATTTATAGGATGATAGTAGGTACCATGTTAGCCGTAGAAATATAGGAGGCAATTATAGTCAAGTCGATACCTTTATTGGCTAACTAAGCAGATTTAGAAAACAAGCATTCAATACCTCTCAGACCTCTTCCGAAGAGTAGGGAACAAAGGTAGTTAAAGATGATCAACGCGTTTCATGACAACAAGGCACTTAAAGGGATAGTAATACTTCGTTTTATCTTTATTTTATTTTGTAGGTATTAAAAAAAAACATGAAGAATGATATAAGTCTTATCTCTCAAACCTTTATGGTTTGAGAGATATTCACAAGCAACGTTTCCCCTCCCGCCCCTTTTACCTAGTGTAAGCCATCTCTTCTCAGATGTGGAATCCAGTCCATAGACCAGACAGATAACAGAAGGGGACAATCTTCTTCCTATGAGAACAATGAAAGCCCTGCCCCCCTTGACAAGTTTTTCAGGGTTTTCCCTTATCTTAATTGAAGATTGTCCCTCTCTGCAGTCTACCTGGGCACCTCCCTTCTGATCTGGCTGAGCAGTGTTACATCAGTAAAAGGGGCGGGAGGGGGATACTTTGTCATTGAATTACTCTTGGACTACAACTCTGACAGAATTGAAATAACACTCACCAAAGTCCAAATACTATGATGATTAATTAGAGCTGCTTTTATTATGAAACATTACTATCCCTTTAATCATGGTTGGATCATGAGTAAGTGCCTTGTTGGCATGAAACGCGTTGATCATCTTCAAGTACCTTTGTTCCCCACTCTCTAAGTCTCTGTCTGTTTCTCTTATTCCTGCAACGTACAGGTATGATCTTTATCGTATTTTTTTACTGTAGCTCAATAAAGTGAGGTGATTTTACGAACTGTTTCTTAGGAGGTCTTGAAAGCTTGCATCCTGATTCTTCTTAGTTAGCCAATAAAGCTATTAACTTGACTATAATTGTCACATTGCACTTAGAGACTGATTTTATTCTGGAGTTCAATCTTTATAGTGGCAGTGTGGTAGGGTAGCCATAATTATAGCTGAGACGCATTTCTACGTTAACCCCTTAAGGTCTGACGATCCCGCGGTGTCTGGTCCTTTAAGGACCAGATAGACGAGTTCGACGTGCCATCCCACGTGACTGATCACGTGGGGCGGCACATTGAAAGGAGGACTGAAAGAGATCGCTCCGGTCTTGGAGCGATCAATTTCAGTCCCCGGTATTACTCACCGCGGTCCTGCAGGAGAACGGTGAGTAAAAGTACGTTACGTACCAGGACCGTCACTGGTCCTTAAGTGCCGAACCAGGGTGACGGTCCGGGTACGTCACAGGACGCGAAGGGGTTAAAGTCCAAATTTCAAAACATATAACTTTTGATTGTAATAACAGGTAAAACAGAAATGGGCTCTTTAGAACTATGAACCAGTCCCTACAAAATGTGGTCCAAATCCATTTCCTAGGATAAAAAATATGACATTCTGGAGAAATAAATTCTTTCCTGATAATGATTTCTCATACAATCATGAAAGTTTGGTCAGAGCTACTTTCAGTTTTACTGGCATATATATATAAATACAATTTAATCCTAAATAATAATTCTCCAAGTGTGTGTTTGTCAGAAACAGTCATGCCCAGTAGAGACTGCTCCTCGAATTGCACTCATGCGCACTACAGACTGCCCGCACCGCGGCTGACAACAGAGCGAGACTCCGAATTCACGCCGTAGTCCCCTCTGCGCATCTTCAGTATCAGCCGCGGTGAGGGCAGTGTGTACTGTGAATGTCTGCACTGTGGCTGTCGCTGGGTGGCGCTGTGGCCCGTGTACAGGGTCTCTTCAATCCTATATAATAATTTGCTAACTGTGTGTTTGTCAGAAGCCGTCATGACAGTAGAAATGGCTGCGTGCACTACAGTCATGCTCACTACAGACTGCCCGCGGCTGATAACGGAGCAGGCTTCGAATTCAGACTGTCGTCGGTGAGCAGAGAGGACTACGGTCTGATTCAGCCGCGGCACGGGCAGTCTCTACTGTGCGTGACTGCACCGCGGCCGTTGCTGGGTGGCTCTGTGGCCTGTATACACGGACTCTTCAACTAGTACAGAGATATTTGATAAAGGTGCCTCATTGAGAAGATACTTTGTTTTAAAGTAAGGACTTCGTGTATTTGGAGTATGATTTTGCCCACAATCTATAATTAATGGGCATCATAAAAATGGACTTTGGCTCATGCAGCTACTTATTAAATAATGTGTATGTTATATGTATGTATGTACTGTATATACTTATTTATATGACACCACACAGTGCCTTACAACAGCAGTATGTTACATGTGTAGTATGCGTACCTTAGATTAATCAACCCTGCAAGCTTGATCGATAGCGAAGTAAATGTTTAAACAATTAAAACTGTATTCAATCAAAAGAAAATCTCAATATATAAAAAAGCCCAAGACCATTGTGTTAGATCGCTCCAAACAAATTTATATGAAAAAAGAAAATCAATGAAATATGTTTGATCGATCAAAACACAAATGAAATAACAAAAATACCATTAAGTAAGCCAAGTGCGGGTAATCGAACCAAACAGTACCGATTCAAAAAAATCTTTATCAATCAACTTCGATCAAAAGAATTAACCCTTTGAGTGTCAGAGAGGCATCTAATGCATTGCAACACAATGCATTGGATACCTCACACTCAAAGGTTTATTGAGTTAATCAAGTAAATGTATACAAAGTAGTGGAAATTAGGCAAAAAACCTGCAATAAATTCTACATTATAGTCCCTATACCAAAGCTCATGTTTTGACAATGAAAGAGGACCAGTTTTCTGACACCCCAGAAGGGTGTCAGGAGTTGTTTTAGGTCCGGACATATCTTGAAGCCCAGGGGTTCTCAACTCCGGTCCTCAAGACCCACTAACAGGCCAGGACTTAGGGATTTCTCTGCTAGAACACAGGTGTGGTGATCAGAGGCTCATTCACATTGATTAACTCACCTGTGTGCTAACAAGGAAATCATGTGATCAGAGGCTCATTCACATTGATTAACTCACCTGTGCTCTAACAAGGAAATCATGTGATCAGAGGCTCATTCACATTGATTAACTCACCTGTGCTCTAACAAGGAAATCATGTGATCAGAGGCTCATTCACATTGATTAACTCACCTGTGCTCTAACAAGGAAATCATGTGATCAGAGGCTCATTCACATTGATTAACTCACCTGTGCTCTAACAAGGAAATCATGTGATCAGAGGCTCATTCACATTGATTAACTCATCTGTGTTCTAACAAGTAAATCATGTGATCAGAGGCTCATTCACATTGATTAACTCATCTGTGTTCTAACAAGGAAATCATCAAATTCTGGCCTGTTAGTGGGTCCTGAGGACAGGAGTTGAGAACCACTGTTGTATCCAAAAAAGAGAAAATACAGCTGATAAGCAGTGAGAGATGGCAGCCTAACATATGGCTCTTTTAGGTGAATAAATTCCTGCAGCAATGTAATATCTTCTAAAGCAGATGATCAATGTGCAAAACATGAGATAATCTCCACACTCACTCAGTTTCAGATGGAAAAATAAAATGTATGCACCAGAAACCCAAAATGTGATAAAGATCATACCTGTATGTTGCAGGAATAAGACAAACAGAGGGAGACTTTCAGAGTGGGGAACAAAGGTAGTTAAAGATGATCAACGCATTTCGTGCCAACAAGGCACTTACTCATGATCCAGCAATGAGTAAGTGCCTTGTTGTCACGAAACGCGTTGATCATTTTTATCTACCTTTGTTCGCCACTCTGTAAGTCTCCCTCTGTTTGTCTTATTCCTGCAACATACAGGTATGATCTTTATCACATTTTTTTTTTTAATGTGGATCAATAAAATGAGATGATTTTATGAACTTGTTTTGTTGGATTTCTGGTACATACATTTTTATTTTTCCTTACGGACAGCTCTTCCCTAGGCTGTTTACCAAGTCTAATCCCGCAGTAGACTTTGAACTCTGCCTTTCCCTTTGTTTTGCTTTAATAATATTCATTCTCATGTTATGTTTAATGTCATCAACAAAGCACAGGCGGTGCTTAGTTACAATTTGATGAACTATAACCCTAAATTTCCATTCTTTTGTACATAAGTGAGTCTTTAAAGGGATAGTAATGTTTCATAATAAAAGTGGCTCTAATTAATCATCATAGTATTTGGACTTTGGAGAGTGTTATTTCAATTCTGTCAGAGTTGTAGTTCAAGAGTAATTCAATGACAAAGTATCCCCCTCCCGCCCCTTTTACTGATGTAACACTGCTCAGCCAGATCAGAAGGGAGGTGCCCAGGCAGACTGCAGAGAGGGACAATCTTCAATTAAGATAAGGGAAAACCTGAAAAACTTGTCAAGGGGGGCAGGGCTTTCATTGTTCTCATAGGAAGAAGATTGTCCCCTGCTGTTATCTGTCTGGTCTATGGACTGGATTCCACATCTGAGAAGAGATGGCTTACACTAGGTAAAAGGGGCGGGAGGGGAAACTTTGCTTGTGAATATCTCTCAAACCATAAAGGTCTGAGAGATAAGACTTATATCGTTCTTCATGTTTTTTTTAATGCCAACAAAATAAAATAAAGAAAAAACAAAGTATTACTATCCCTTTAACATATAGGTTTGATTTTTGTATTGTGCTTTGTCTTTCTGTCACGGGTCTCAATAGGGCCTTACCCAAGGTGTTAGCGATCCCAGTTTTCACGCTGGACGTACTAATATGGCTAATTCTGTTCTCATGTTCCGGTCGTACCAGCACAGCGATTTTTATATTCCACAAGGACTGCATGGCGACCTACAGATGGAGAACAATTAGCGCTCAGGCACAGTTAATC
Organism: Rhinophrynus dorsalis; assembly: GCA_037306005.1. Classification (NCBI taxonomy): domain Eukaryota; kingdom Metazoa; phylum Chordata; class Amphibia; order Anura; family Rhinophrynidae; genus Rhinophrynus; species Rhinophrynus dorsalis. The sequence continues at coordinate 616,196,609 of CM074719.1, read as the reverse complement.
CACTTCTCTCGGTACATATAGCCCTATATTCCTAAAATATATTACACTTACTGGCCGATACTCAATCTCGGTGCAGTCCTTCAACACCCCGCGCAGGAAGTCCACCCATTCTTTGTCAGCCACAGAGTTCTCCTGAGTACCAAACACGTAGATGTCATGGGGGATGGTGACGGTCATCTCGTCCAGAGTCTTCCCAAGACCCTTAGAGCTGAACCAGGAAGTGATGTTTTTCTGTGGCGGGACACTTCCTGTGGGAGGTGACATCATATCTGATTGTTTATCATGCTATATACTTCCATTAAAGTGATAGCAGCACTTAATATGTTAAAAATAACTATTGTAGTGTTTATCCTCCTGAGTAAAACAAGGGAACTCCCACTTCTGAGAGATGTTTTATTCAAAAGTTATGGCAGCTTAATACAGTGGCGCTGTTGCTATACCATCCTATGGGCAGCTCTGGTCTGTTAACCATAAACCTCCATAGGATGGTTTCAGGCTATTGCAGTATTGCATAAGAAAGAAGAGTTTAAATAACTTTTGAATAAAACGCCTCTCAGCAGTTGGAGTTCCATTGTTTTATTCAGGAGGTTAAACATTACGATATATATATATATATATATATATATATATATATATATATACATACAGTATATTTATTTTAAATATTAAGTGTTACTTTCCCTTTAAGAATTGGTTATACCTGGCATTAAGATTTAATCATTAAAACTGCCTGTGACACAATTCTTATTTTCTATCCCTTTTTTCAGTCAACCATCTGGCATTAGTACTAATCAAAAAATATCACTAAATATTTATATATCCTCACAACAATTTTACAGACTCGTTATAACTCCATCTTAATACACTTTGGGTGGAACGCAAGATACGTCAGCAATCGAGATTTACAGGCTGGATTTACATCTCAGGAGCCTGTAGGCACAGGAATCTGAAGCCCCCCCCCCCGCCCCGACTTGCCATCTCCACAATGCTCCTAATCTCCACATTGCCCCCATCAGATCCATACTGAGCCCCTTCAGCTCCATATTGCCCTCACATTGCCCCCATCATCTCCACATTGCCCTCATCAGCTCCAACTAGCCCCCCATCATCTCCAACTAGCCCCCCATTATCTGCAACTAGCCCCCCATCATCTCCATATTGCCCCCATGATCATCTCCATATTGCCCCTCACATTGCCCCATGATCATCTCAACATTGCCCTTCACATTGCCCCCATGATCATCACCATATTGCCCCTCACAGTGCCCCCATCATCTCTATATTGCCCCTCATATTGCCCCCATGATCCTCTCCATATTGCCCCTCACATTGCCCCCATGATTATCTCCACATTGCCCCTCACATTGCCTCATCATCTCCACATTGCCCCTCACATTGCCTCATCATCTCCTTATTGCCCCTCACAGTGTCCCCATCATCTCCATACTGCTCTTCACATTGCCCCCATGATCATTTCCATATTGCCCCTCACAGTGCCCCCATGATCATCTCCATATTGCCTCTCACAGTGCCCCCATCATCTCCATATTGTCCCTCCCATTGCCCCCATGATCATCTCCATATTGCCCCCATCATCTCCATATTGTCCCTCACATTGCCCCCATGATCATCTCCATATTGCCCCTCACAGTGCCCCCATGATCATCTCCATATTGCCCCTCACAGTGCCCACATGATCATCTCCATATTGCCCCTCACAGTGCCCACATGATCATCTCCATATTGCCCCTCACAGTGCCCCCATGATCATCTCCATATTGCCCCTCACAGTGCCCACATGATCATCTCCATATTGCCCCTCACATTGCCCCTGCATCTCCATATCCCCTCACATTGCCCCCATCATCTCCATATTGTCACCTCACATTGCCCCCCATCATCTCCATATCCCCTCACATTGCCCCCATCATCTCTATATTGACCCTCATATTGCCCCCCATCATCTCCATATCCCCTTAAATTGCCCCCATCATCTCCATATTGCCCCTCACAGTGCCCCCATCATTTCCACATTGCCCCCCAGTGTCTGTTTCCTACCTCTTCCCTGGTGGTCCAGAGGCAGGAGAGGTCTGTATGTGCCTCCTTTGGCACAGACCTGTAGCTGCTGGAGCTCCTGCGTGGTCTTCTCTTCAGTAATGCAGAGTGCATGGAGATGATGTCATGGAGATGATGTCATCTCCCAGCGCTTTGCATTACTAAAGAGCCGACGAGGGAGCTCACAGCAGCTACAAGTCTGTGATGAAGAAGGCACAGACTGAGACCTCAACATGTTGTTGCGGGCCGCGGGCGCCAAGCGGGGGATCCGAATGACAGGCACCCCTCTGTGGGGTGTGCCTGTAGGCAGATGCCTACTCTGCCTAATTACAAATCCGGCCCTGGCTATTTACAGTGTACTTTTTATGGAAAATGATTAGCAACAAAATCTTACTGAACTGGCGAACGTTTGTTTTTTTTTTTTTGTGAACTTTTCCATTAATTTAGGAGCATTCACTATCTCTGCAGTTAGTTTAGGAGCATGCTCTATTCAGCATCAAGGCATTAGTATGTTTCTTTCATCAAAACGTGAGAAATCGCAAATAGCACATAAATGCATGGCTTTCAAAAAATAGTGACTGTTCCGCTTTCTTGCATTCCGCCCTTAGTGTTTACGGACACTTTATTTGGTACCAACAAATTTTTCTTAAATGGGGACTTTCACCCCCAAGACGCTGTAGCTGATTAAACTACTAAAATGTTATGTAGATTGGTGTTTTTTCTATTTTTTAAAGTAAATACTTATTAGATATCTGCTATAAAATATTAAACATGATGTAGGCACTTCCGCATTCCGCGGCACAGGATAACGTTGGCACAGCTCTGCCTGACTTCCCCCAGTCCTCAAATTCTCCTTCCACCTCTCTCCCAGCTCTCACGTGTCCCTTCATAGTGATGTGCAGCACATATATTGTGCAGATTTGACTGATGATGTCAGAGGCTCTATGTGATGATGTCAGAGGCTCTATGTGATGATGTCAGAGGCTCTATGTGATGATGTCAGTGGCTGTTAGCCCAGACAGGAAACAGTCTGATTGTAAGGGAACACACTCTAGTGCAGAGCCAATGGGATCCCATGGAGGGCACCATCACAACTGTACTTCCTATAGCTACACTCCTGACACTTCCCGCTGCACACACACAGCCATTCAATCAGAGAGCTCAGCCTTACCCATATTCCAGGTCCCGATGAAGACTGAAATCATGTCCGGCTCATCTTGATTCGAGTGTTTGTTCTTCATAAGCTGCAGCAGTTGGCAGAAAGCTTCTCGCTTCTGTTCAGAGAACAAGAGAACCAGAATGAACAGCAGTAACGCCACGAAGACAACCCGCCAAAGGACTCCAGCACACGTTCTAGAGCAGGGGTCCTTTAAATGACCCTGTCACCTTAACCCCTTAAGGACCAGTGGTCCCGGGGTGTCTGGTCCTTTAAGGACCAGATAGGCGAGTTCGATGTGACGTCCCACGTGACTGATCACGTAGGGAGGCATGTCGAACGAAGGACTGAAAGAGATCGCTCCGGTCTTGGAGCGATCAATTTCAGTCCCCGTTATTACTCACCGCGGTCCTGCAGGAGTGCGGTGAGTAAAAGTATGTGACGTACCAGGACCGTCACTGGTCCTTAAGTACTGGACCAGCATGATGGTCCGGGTACGTCACAGAACGCGAAGGGGTTAAGGGAACTTTAGTTAATTTTAAAGAGAAACAAAAATTTCCTACAGGTTGTGCAATTCATTTGTTAAAAACATAAACACCATAGTTTGTGTGAAATGAACCATTATCTGCTGGTGGCATAGTATGGCACTTTATGATAATACTAGTGTAAAAGCCCGTGTACATGGGTCAAGGTCCGGGTGATGTTAACCCTTTGAGTGCCAGAGGTGTACGCAACGCATTGCTTTGCAATGTGTTGCGTACCCCTCTGGCACTCAAAGATTTAAGCGGCCGGTCCTGCTCTGCATCCTGCCGCCGATGCAGTCATGCACTGTAGAGACTGCCCGAAAGCACAGAATGCTCCCAGCACACAACTACCAGCATTCCGTGCTCCCAGCATTCCTACACCTCCCAGCATTCCGTGCTCCCAGCATCCTGTGTGCTCGGGCAGTCTCTACTGTGCATGATGGCTTCTGACAAACATCCTAACGAATTATTATATAGGATGTTTCTGTGCTGGCCTAATATTACCACACACTGTGCTAGCAATGAATCTAGGCAGACACTGCACACTAGGGGCGTGTCTATAGCACAGCGAGGAGTGTGTCCCTGGACAAAGCTAATAAGCATACTGGGCTGGAAATTAGCATAAAGTGTCACACTGTGCCACCAAGACATAAAGCTTCATTTAGCAAAAACTATAAAAAAAAAAAAAATAGCTAGTACAACATGTAGGCAATATTCTCTATAAAACAACCTACATTTGTCTTAGCGTGACAAGTCCACTTTAAGCACGAGACAGGTCATATTTAACCCTCTGAGTGCCTGATGAGTGTGCAACGCATTACTTTCCAATGCGTTGCATTCCCCTCTGGCACTCAGTGGTTTAATAATGATTCCATATTGAACACGGGCAGATCAATTAACCCTGTGAGTGCAGAGAAGTTTTATCAGACCCAGCTGTGCTCAAGAACATATCTTAGCCCTTTAAGGATCAGAAGTGTGCTCAAAGCATTGTGAAGCAATGCATTGCACACCCCTTTGGTCCTTGAAGGGTTAACCTTTGGATTCTTCACAATGCTCTAGAGGCCTCCCTAGCATGTAAGGATTTAAAGGAGCAGTAAACCTTTTTAATGAAAACATATACAGTATAAGTATTTTCCTGCCAAGTAAACATAAGTTCTTCCAACTGGGTGATGGTCTGTTAAAAGTTATAAGAAAAAACCCACAAAAAAATGTATAAATATATACAGTGCAAAAGTCTTAGGCAGCTGTGAAAAAAATGCTGTAAAGTTAGAACGCTTTACAAAATAGACATGTTAATAGTATATTTTTATCAATTAACAAAATGCATATGAGTGAACAGAAGAAAGATCTAAATCAAATCAATATTTGGTGTGACCACCCTTTGCCTTCAAATCAGCATCAATTCTTCTAGTTACAAATTGCACACAGTTTGTTAAAGCGGAACTAACACCCCTTAGTACCCTGGGCCGAAATAATTCCTCTTCTGGTGACTAGCTGCTCAGTAGCTCTAGTCGCCAGAATTTTTACTGTGTTCAAGAGATTTGTAGACTTCTCCGGGACTGACGGGCAGGACGGAGCGCAGACATCTTTCCATAGTGACGTCTGCACGTCTGCCCTGTCAGTCCTTTCCGGAGCCGAACAGCTTCTAGCAACACCTCATAGAGCCGGCTGGGACTGACAGAGCAGGCGCGCAGACGTCACTATGGAAAGATGTCTGCGCTCCGTCCTGCCCGTCAGTCCCGGAGAAGTCTACAAATCTCTTGAACACGGTAAAAATTCTGGCGACTAGCGCTACTGAGCAGCTAGTCACCAGATGGGGAATTATTTCGGCCCATGGTGCTAAGGGGTGGTAGTTCTGCTTTAAAGGGATAGTAATACTTCATTTTAACTTTATTTTATTTTGTAGGCATTAAAAAAACATGAAGAACGATATAAGTCTTATCTCTCAAACCTTTATGGTTTAAGAGATATTCACAAGCAAAGTATCCCCCCCCCCTGTTCAGCCACAGCAGAAGGGAAGTGCCCAGGTAGACTGCAGAGAGGGACAATCTTCAATTAAGATAAGGGAAAAAGCTGAAAAACCTGTCAAGGGGGGAAGGCCTTTCATTGTTCTCATAGGAAGAAGATTGTCCCCTTCTGTTATCTGTCTGGTCTATGGACTGCATTCCACATCTGAGAAGAGATGACTTACACTAGGTAAAAGGGGTGGGAGGGGAAACTTTGTTTGTGAATATCTCTTAAACCATAAAGGTTTGAGAGATAAGACTTATATCATTCTTCATGTTTTTTTAATGCCTACAAAATAAAATAAAGTTAAAACGAAGTATTACTATCCCTTTAAAGAACTCGGCAGGTAGGTTGTTCCAAACATATTGGAGAACTAACCACAGTTGGTCACAGGAGATTAGCTTCTGTACCAAATGTATCTTCTCGTATCTCTTAGACCCGGAGTATGAAGCAGCAGATTGTAAAAGCAGTGACACCCAGTAAAAATCCACCAAGGACCTTACCCTGGCACTGACAAAGATGAAGTCCTTGCGTTGGGTTCTATCTTTCTCCTTCTCAAACACAATGCCTAATTTGTAAGGCACCCGCTGGGACTTTATCAGCTGTCGGACTAGAAGAGAAGAGGGAGCGAAGATCAGCACAGGTAGCGATTGTATGGGAGCTTTAATAAAGGGTAAATAATGGGCATAATCCCCAAGGAGGTGGTTATGGCAGATACAATGGATACAATCAAGAGAAGATTAGATACATTTCTTTCCAAAGGGAACATACAGAGTTATACTGTTTATTAATAGGCAGATCAGGAAGGTCTGATAAAGACTAACTTATCTGGTAGCAGGAAAAATATAACATTACTGGGGTATGAGGAGAAGGTTGAACTTGATGGACTTGTGTCTTTATTCAACCTAATTTACTATGTATCGAAAACTCTCTACCATTCAAAGTGGTAAACGCTCCATTCGATTCAACGGGAGCTTGGGGACTTTTTATCTGTCCTCCTAGAGCGTTGTTGCATTCCTCTGGAATTGCAGTATTTTCGGCACATACGGCCCTCTGTGGGGTTCAGAGATGTAACACGTGGCCGATCAGCATGGTTCTTACTTTTGTCGTGGGTGAACGTGTTCCAATCTTCCTGAGACTCCTTGACCTTCTTCATGACCACGAGCTTCCCTCCTTCCACGTCTACGCTCAACGTGTACTTCTGTGACTTTACAATCTTGGTCAGGTCAGCCATGTCCAGTTTTACCTGTAGGAGAACGAGAATTTGGACCATGAAGGTCACTCAAGGGCTAAGGAAACCAGATTCTTGAAGCCAACAATAAGTGTAAGGAAAACAGCATCTGAGTGTAACACGATATGTACATGCAGGAACGTCTTCTACTCTGTGCAGTCACAGAACCAGAAGGGGCACAAAGACCACCGGTGTATCGACTTTAAAGATCTTACTATATCGGTATAATACTCACACTAGGCCCACAGGGATGCCAGTTGTAGGTACAACCAGTAGAGATCCAACGAGGTAACGTAACCGACCCGATACGGTCAATGATCTTGCCAACAAAAAAATAAAACGTCTCGAATCCACAATCAACTGGAAAGATTTAATAATTAAAAATATGCCATATATGAAAATAACATCAATCACTGCCTTTGACGCGTTTCGAAGGATTCTCCTTCTTTATCAAAATATAAACATCAATATAAAAACAAATACCGTGGCAAATATAAGTTTTTATATTTATGCCTATATTTTGATAAAGAAGGCGAAACCTTCGAAACACGTCAAAAGGCAGCGATTGACGTTATTTTCATATATGGCACATTTTTGATTATTAAATCTTTCCAGTTGATTGCAAATTTGAGACGTTTTATTTTTTGTTGGAGATATCATTGACCGTATCGGCTGGAACATCAAATACATGCCGAGGTATCTTGTACTCACTAGGTGATCCAAGCTTATATACTAATAGAATTATGTAATGATGTATTGGGGAGCCCCCTTCCATCATGTAATGAAGAGACCCCCTGCCATAATGTAATGATAAGCCCCCTGCCATCACATCAATATGATCCCCCTACAATCACGTAATGAAGTGCCCCCTACCATCATATAATGACTCTCTCCCTAACATCACTTAATTAAAGGGATAGTAATACTTCGTTTTAACTTTATTTTATTTTGTAGACATTAAAAAAACATGAAGAATGATATAAGTCTTATCACTCAAACCTTTATGGTTTAAGAGATATTCACAAGCAAAGTTTCCCCTCCCGCCCCTTTTACTGATGTAACACTTTTCAGCCAGGGCAGAAGGGAGCTGCACAGGGTAAAAGGAAGAAGACTGTCTCCTTCTGTTATCTGTCTGGTCTATGGACTGGATTCCACATCTGAGAAGAGATGGCTTACACTAGGTAAAAGGGGCGGGAGGGGAAACTTTGCTTGTGAATATCTCTCAAACCATAAATGTTTGAGAGATAAGACTTAAATCGTTCTTCATGTTTTTTTAATGCCTACAAAATAAAATAAAGTTAAAACGAAGTATTACTATCCCTTTAAGAGCCCCCTACCATCACATAAATGCTATCCCCGTACCATCACATAATGAAAAGCCCCCTACCATCAAGTAATGACAAGCCCCAACCATAATGTTATGATGACCCCCCCCTATCATCATGTAATAAGAAGCTCCCTTTGTCTTATGGCGCCACCTGTGGGTGACAGGTGGTAAGGACAGCGGGAATCGTACCTCGAAGGTCTGAACTGGGATACTCTTGGTCTTTCTAGAGGACTGCGGGATCGGGGCAGACTGGGCCGAAGTGCTCATGTCCTGTAGGACTTTCAGGGCCTGGAGAAAATAAAATATAGGACACGTGAACGGGACAAAAATGGTTTCAATAAGTGAAACTATAAAACAGAGATGGAGATAAAGATAAAATACCGAGGAGCGGAAATGAGATTAAATGACCACGTACAATAACATATATACTTCAAATTACCATCGTTTTCTTAAACGAACACGGATACCTTCTAATGATAATAATAAGCATTAACCCTCTGAGTCCCAGAAAGGTATCCAAATCATTACCTTGCATTGCGCTGGATACCCCTCATTTTACATATGAAGTGTTACTATTCCTTTAAAGTATATTAACCCTTTGAGTGCCCTCTGGCACTCAAAGGGTTAATATACTTTAAAGGAATAGTAACACTTCACATGTAAAAAAATATATATTGTATATATCTATAAACCAAAATCTCTCCCATAGAATAACATAGGAACTGGGGAGTTTATCTCACTGGAGAAGTTATCTCCTCTTTATCACACCTTAGTACATCTCACCTGTAGTCTATAACTAAAGATCTCCCATAGAATAACATAAGAACTGGAGAGTTTATCTCACTGGAGAAGTTATCTCCTCTTTATCACACCTTAGTACATCTCCCCTGTAGTCTATAACTAAATCTCTCCCATAGAATAACATAGGAACTGGAGAGTTTATCACACTGGAGAAGTTATCTCCTCTTTATCACACCTTAGTACATCTCCCCTGTAGTCTATAACTAAATATCTCCCATAGAATAACATAGGAACTGGAGAGTTTATCTCACTGGAGAAGTTATCTCCTCTTTATCACACCTTAGTATATCTCCCCTGTAGTCTATAACTAAATCTCTCCCATAGAATAACATAGGAACTGGAGAGTTTATCTCACTGGAGAAGTTATCTCCTCTTTATCACGCCTTAGTGCATCTCCCCTGTAGTCTATAACTAAATATCTCCCATAGAATAACATAGGAACTGGAGGGTTTATCTCACTGGAGAAGTTATCTCCTCTTTATCACACGTTAGTAAATCTCCCCTGTAGTCTATAACTAAATCTCTCCCATAGAATAACATAGGAACTGGAGAGTTTATCTCACTGGAGAAGTTATCTCCTCTTTATCACACCTTAGTACATCTCCCCTGTAGTCTATAACTAAATCTCTCCCATAGAATAACATAGGAACTGGAGAGTTTATCACACTGGAGAAGTTATCTCCTCTTTATCACACCTTAGTACATCTCCCCTGTAGTCTATAACTAAATATCTCCCATATAATAACATAGGAACTGGAGAGTTTATCTCACTGGAGAAGTTATCTCCTCTTTATCACACCTTAGTACATCTCCCCTGTAGTCTATAACTAAATCTCTCCCATAGAATAACATAGGAACTGGAGAGTTTATCTCGCTGGAGAAGTTATCTCCTCTTTATCACACCTTAGTACATCTCCCCTGTAGTCTATAACTAAAGCTCTCCCATAGAATAACATAGGAACTGGAGAGTTTATCTCACTGGAGACGTTATCTCCTCTTTATCACACCTTAGTACATCTCCTCTGTAGTCTATAACTAAAGATCTCCCATAGAATAACATAGGGACTGGAGAGTTTATCACACTGGAGAAGTTATCTCCTCTTTATCGCACCTTAGTGCATCTCCCCTGTAGTTTGTAACTAAATCTCTCCCATAGAATAACATAGGAACTGGAGAGTTTATCTCACTGGAGAAGTTATCTCCTCTTTATCACACCTTAGTACATCTCTCCCTGTAGTCTATAACTAAATCTATCCCATAGAATAACATAGGAACTGGAGAGTTTATCTCACTGGAGAAGTTATCTCCTCTTTATCACACCTTAGTACATCTCCCCTGTAGTCTATAACTAAATATCTCCCATAGAATAACATAGGAACTGGAGAGTTTATCTCACTGGAGAAGTTATCTCCTCTTTATCGCACCTTAGTGCATCTCCCCTGTAGTTTGTAACTAAATCTCTCCCATAGAATAACATAGGAACTGGAGAGTTTATCTCACTGGAGAAGTTATCTCCTCTTTATCACACCTTAGTACATCTCCCCTGTAGTCTATAACTAAATCTCTCCCATAGAATAACATAGGAACTGGAGAGTTTATCTCACTGAAGATGTTATCTCCTCTTTATCACACCTTAGTACATCTCCCCTGTAGTCTATAACTAAATCTCTCCCATAGAATAACATAGGAACTGGAGAGTTTATCTCACTAGAGAAGTCATCTCCTCTTTATCACACCTTAGCACATCTCCCCTGTAGTCTATAACTAAAGATCTCCCATAGAATAACATAGGAACTGGAGAGTTTATCTCACTGGAGAAGATATCTCCTCTTTATCACACCTTAGTACATCTCCCCTGTAGTCTATAACTAAAGATCTCCCATAGAATAACATAGGAACTGGAGAGTTTATCTCACTGGAGAAGTTATCTCCTCTTTATCACACCTTAGTATATCTCCCCTGTAGTCTATAACTAAAGATCTCCCATAGAATAACATAGGAACTGGAGAGTTTATCTCACTGGAGAAGTTATCTCCTCTTTATCGCACCTTAGTGCATCTCCCCTGTAGTTTGTAACTAAATCTCTCCCATAGAATAACATAGGGACTGGAGAGTTTATCTCACTGGAGAAGTTATCTCCTCTTTATTACACCTTAGTACATCTCCCCTGTAGTCTATAACTAAATCTCTCCCATAGAATAACATAGGAACTGGAGAGTTTATCTCACAGGAGAAGTTATCTCCTCTTTATCACACCTTAGTACATCTCCCCTGTAGTCTATAACTAAAGATCTCCCATAGAATAACATAGGAACTGGAGAGTTTATCTCACTGGAGAAGTTATCTCCTCTTTATCACACCTTAGTACATCTCCCCTGTAGTCTATATCTAAATCTCTCCCATATAATAACATAGGAACTGGAGAGTTTATCTCACTGGAGAAGTTATCTCCTCTTTATCACACCTTAGTACATCTCCCCTGTAGTCTATAACTAAAGATCTCCCATAGAATAACATAGGAACTGGAGAGTTTATCACACTGGAGAAGTTATCTCCTCTTTATCACACCTTAGTACATCTCCCCTGTAGTGTATATCTAAAGATCTCCCATAGAATAACATAGGAACTGGAGAGTTTATCTCACTGGAGAAGTTCTCTCCTCTTTATCACACCTTAGTACATCTCCACTGTAGTCTATAACTAAATCTCTCCCATAGAATAACATAAGAACTGGAGAGTTTATCTCACTGGAGAAGTTATCTCCTCTCTATCACACCTTAGTACATCTCCCCTGTAGTCTATAACTAAATCTCTCCCATAGAATAACATAAGAACTGGAGAGTTTATCTCATTGGAGAAGTTATCTCCTCTTTATCACACCTTAGTACATCTCTCCCTGTAGTCTATAACTAAAGATCTCCCATAGAATAACATAAGAACTGGAGAGTTTATCTCACTGGAGAAGTTATCTCCTCTTTATAACACCTTAGTACATCTCTCCCTGTAGTCTATAACTAAAGATCTCCCATAGAATAACATAGGAACTGGAGAGTTTCTCTCACTGGAGAGGTTATCTCCTCTTTATCACACCTTAGTACATCTCTCCCTGTAGTCTATAACTAAAGATCTCCCATAGAATAACACAGGAACTGGAGAGTTTATCTCACTGGAGAAGTTATCTCCTCTTTATCACAGCTTAGTACATCTCTCCCTGTAGTCTATAACTAAAGATCTCCCATAGAATAACATAGGAACTGGAGAGTTTCTCTCACTGGAGAAGTTATCTCCTCTTTATCACACCTTAGTACATCTCTCCCTGTAGTCTATAACTAAAGATCTCCCATAGAATAACACAGGAACTGGAGAGTTTATCTCACTGGAGAAGTTATCTCCTCTTTATCACAGCTTAGTACATCTCTCCCTGTAGTCTATAACTAAAGATCTCCCATAGAATAACATAGGAACTGGAGAGTTTATCTCACTGGAGAAGTCATCTCCTCTTTATCACACCTTAGTACATCTCTCCCTGTAGTCTATAACTAAAGATCTCCCATAGAATAACATAGGAACTGGAGAGTTTATCTCACTGGAGAAGTTATCTCCTCTTTATCACACCTTAGTACATCTCCCCTGTAGTCTATAACTAAAGCAGTCCCATAGAGTGCCATTTTAGGTAAAAGCTGGTATAGTGCACTTTATAACACACATTGCTTTTTTGGTGCTGTTGCCAACAGTTTAATTAAAAAAGTTTTAGATGCCATAACATTTGAATGAAAAATCACAGTGAATGTCATCTTGTTTTAGTCAGCAGGAATAAGCGTCTCTTAAAGGGATCGTATTGTTTCACAAATAAAAGCAGCTCCAATTAATCATCATAGTATTCGGGCCATGGAGAGTGTTATTTCAGTACTGTCAGAGTTGTAGTACAAGAGTAATTGAATGATAAAGTATCCCCCTCCCACCCCTTTTACCTAGTATAAGTCACCTCCCCTCAGATGTGGAATCTGGTCTCTTGACCGGACAGATCACAGCAAGGGACAATCTTCTTACTGTGACCATAAGGAAAACCCTGCTCCCTTGACAGGTTTTTCCTTATGATCTTGAAGATTGTCCCTCTCTGCGATCCATCAGGACAGTCTTGCTGCTCTGAGGTGAGCAGTGTTACATCAGTAAAAGGGACAGGAGGGGGATACTTTATCATTCAATTATTCTTGTACTACAACTCTGGCAGTAATGAAATAACACTCTCCATGGCCCAAATACTATGAAGATTAATTGGAGCTGCTTTTATTGCGAAACATTACTATCAACTTTACATTTAAAAAAACACAAACTTTATAAAAATTTATTATGGAGAATCAAAAAAAGACAGAGGATCTGTAGTGGTCATGGGGGAGTCTGCCTACATTAACCCTTTGAGTGCCAGAGAGGTAGTCAACACATTACAACGTGTTGGATACCTTTCTGGCACTCAAAGGGTTAAGTTAACTTTTTGAGCATTCAAGAGGTTAAAATCCCCATTTGAATCCGTATGAAAATCAATTTCTCCTGTATGGTGTGTTTGGTTTACTCTAGAATTGCACCTTTTGTGGGCAGCCAACATGGGACAGGACTCTCTACTGCCCCCTTCAGTCTAACACTGTAACACCCACCTTCTTCTCAATGTTGGACAGGAAATCCTTCAAGACAGACAGTTTAATGACCAGGTTCTCCAGCTCCTGTTCCCCAGTCTGGTTGGAGGCCTGTGTAAAGAGCAAAGATATGTGGGGTGAGGGTTAGACAAATGCTGAGAATTATGGGAGATGTAGTCCAACAGCAACTGCAGTGTTGTATTTTGTGAACCACTGCTCTAAAGTCTGCTCCCATTCCCCCAAGTTTCCCACTTTAGGAAATATTAGGGTTGCACACGTCCCAAGTGTCCCTCTTTAGGAGATATTAGAACTCCATACCTCCCAGGTGTACCTCTTTAGGAGATATTAGGGTGCATACCTCCCAAGTGTCCCTCTTTAGGAGATATTAGGGAGCATACCTCCCAAGTGTCCCTCTTTAGGAGATTTTATGGGTCCATACCTCCCAAGTGTCCCTCTTTAGGGGATATTGGGGTCCATACCTCCCAAGTGTCCCTCTTTAGGAGATATTAGGGGTCCATACCTCCCAAGTGTCCCTCTTTAGGAGATATTATGGGTCCATACCTACCAATGGTCCCTATTTAGGAGATATTAGGGGTCTGTACCTACCAAGTGTCCCTCTTTAGGAGATATTAGGGGTCCATACCTCCCAAGTGTCCCTCTTTAGGAGATATTATGGGTCAGCACCTCCCAAGTGTCCTTCTTTAGGAGATATTAGGGGTACATAACTCCCAAGTGTCCCTCTTTAGGAGATATTAGGGGTCCGTACCTCCCAAGTGTCCCTCTTTAGGAGATATTAGGGGTCTATATCTCCCAAGTGTCCCTCTTTAGGAGATATTAGGGTCCGTACCTCCCAAGTGTCCCTCTTTAGGAGATATTAGGGGTACATAACTCCCAAGTGTCCCCCTTTAGGAGATATTAGGGGTCCGTACCTCCCAAGTGTCCCTCTTTAGGAGATATTAGGGGTCTATATCTCCCAAGTGTCCCTCTTTAGGAGATATTAGGGTCCGTACCTCCCAAGTGTCCCTCTTTAGGAGATATTAGGGGTACATACCTCCCAAGTGTCCCTCTTTAGGAGATATTAGGGGTACATACCTCCCAAGTGTCCCTCTTTAGGAGATATATTAGGGGTCCATACCTCCCAAGTGTCCCTCTTTAGGAGATATTAGGGGTACATACCTCCCAAGTGTCCCTCTTTAGGAGATATTAGGGGTACATACCTCCCAAGTGTCCCTCTTTAGGAGATATTAGGGGTCTATATCTCCCAAGTGTCCCTCTTTAGGAGATATTAGGGTCCGTACCTCCCAAGTGTCCCTCTTTAGGAGATATTAGGGGTCTATATCTCCCAAGTGTCCCTCTTTAGGAGATATTAGGGTCCGTACCTCCCAAGTGTCCCTCTTTAGGAGATATTAGGGGTACATACCTCCCAAGTGTCCCTCTTTAGGAGATATATTAGGGGTCCATACCTCCCAAGTGTCCCTCTTTAGGAGATATATTAGGGGTCCATACCTCCCAAGTGTCCCTCTTTAGGAGATATTAGGGGTCCGTACCTCCCAAGTG
Organism: Rhinophrynus dorsalis; assembly: GCA_037306005.1. Classification (NCBI taxonomy): domain Eukaryota; kingdom Metazoa; phylum Chordata; class Amphibia; order Anura; family Rhinophrynidae; genus Rhinophrynus; species Rhinophrynus dorsalis. The sequence goes on along the minus strand of CM074719.1, from coordinate 616,181,320 downwards.
TCCCTATTTAGGAGATATATTAGGGGTCCATACCTCCCAAGTGTCCCTCTTTAGGAGATATATTAGGGGTCCATACCTCCCAAGTGTCCCTCTTTAGGAGATATATTAGGGGTCCATACCTCCCAAGTGTCCCTCTTTAGGAGATATTAGGGGTCCATACCTCCCAAGTGTCCCTCTTTAGGAGATATTAGGGGTCCGTACCTCCCAAATGTCCCTCTTTAGGAGATATTAGGGGTCTGTACCTCCCAAGTGTCCCTCTTTAGGAGATATTAGGGGTCTGTACATCCCAAGTGTCCCTCTTTAGGAGATATTAGGGGTCTGTACCTCCCAAGTGTCCCTCTTTAGGAGATATTAGGGGTACATAACTCCCAAGTGTCCCTCTTTAGGGGATATTAGGGTCCATACCTCCCAAGTGTCCCTCTTTAGGAGATATTAGGGTCTGTACCTCCCAAGTGTCCCTCTTTAGGAGATATTAGGGGTCCATACCTCCCAAGTGTCCCTCTTTAGGAGATATTAGGGGTCCATACCTCCCAAGTGTCCCCTCTTTAGGAGATATTAGGGGTCCATACCTCCCAAGTGTCCCTCTTTAGGAGATATTAGGGTCCATACCTCCCAAGTGTCCCTCTTTAGGAGATATTAGGGGTCTGTACCTCCCAAGTGTCCCTCTTTAGGAGATATTAGGGGTCTGTACCTCCCAAGTGTCCCTCTTTAGGAGATATTAGGGGTCTGTACCTCCCAAGTGTCCCTCTTTAGGGGATATTACGGGTCTGTACCTCCCAAGTGTCCCTCTTTAGGAGATATTAGGGGTCTGTACCTCCCAAGTGTCCCTCTTTAGGGGATATTACGGGTCTGTACCTCCCAAGTGTCCCTCTTCCACGGACGAAGGCAGAACAGCTGCTAGTAGGACCACAGGACACGAACCTCGTACCTGTAAATGGTAATCTTAACCCTTTATGTACCCAAAGGGGTCTGTAACACATTGTAACACGATGTGTTGGGCACCCCACTGGTCCTTAAATGGTTAAGTAGATTTATGTGCTCTGATTGTTTAGTTTTACAAAAGCTTCCAGCAACTGCAAAGTCCACCTCCATGAACATACGTATATTAGGAGTCAGAGATGCTCAACTAGGAATGAGCCTGAAATACAATTGCAGGCTTTCTAGTAATGTTGCCCTACACAGGGTGTCCTACACTTGCTCACAGTGCCTAGAGAGATCAGCTGCACCTCACTGACGAAGCAGAAACGTACGTCTGGGGCTGGCTGTTTCTCTTGTTCAGAGAGGAATTACCTGGCACTTCGTGGCTGGACTGCTGTTATGGCAGGACCAGTATGATGTGCTTCAGGATATTTCCTCTCTGTGAAAGGCACTAGTGAGCTAAAAGAGACTGCACACTGGGTAGGACACCGCTCCTATACAGCCTGCAAATTTGTATTGCAAGTTCGTTCCTAGTTCTGAGTCTCAGACTCTTAATAAAAACCTCCATAAATATGACTTCAACTACTGACTGAAGATGGTATCTCTTGCTAAAAAAAAGGCACAAGAGCAAAATTCATAGGGCCATTAGACACTGGCCCATATTTTTAAGACAAACGTGGAGCAACGCTGGAACAAGCCAACTGCATTCTCCGATATATTAATAATTCGCTAGGATGTTTGTCAGAAGCCGTCATGCTCAGTAGAGACTGCCTGAACACACAGAATGCTGGGAGCACAGAATGCTGGGAGCAAGGAATGCTGGGAGGTGTAGGAATGCTGGGAGGTGTAGAAATGCTGGGAGCAGGGAATGCTGGGAGGTGTAGGAATGCTGGGAGCATGGAATGCTGGGAGGTGTAGGAATGCTGGGAGCACGGAATGCTGGGAGTTCTGTGCTGGGAGCATTCTGTGCTTTCGGGCAGTCTCTACAGTGCATGACGGCATCGACAGCAGGACGCAGAGCAGGACAGGCCTCTTAACCCATTTGAGTGCCAGAGGGGTAGGCAACACATTGCAAAGCAATGCATTGCGTACCCCTCTGGCACTCAAAGGGTTAACATCACCCGGACCTTGGCCCGTGTACACGGCCTTTTACACTAGTAAGGAATAAATAAAAATTCCTCAAACTTCCTTTAAACCTATTATTCAAAATGTAAGAGTGTGACTGATGTTAGATACACTCTTTATAAAGTGGCATTTCTAAATATTGCAAATGTTTAATCTCCCCCTCCTTCCCCTTTCCCTAATGTGAGCTTCTCCAGCAGTGAAGGTGCTGACATGGTTAATTAACCAGCGAATAGACTGAGGGACAAATTTCCTCTCAATGAACAATTTTATTATGTCTTGAAAAATATCTACAAACAGAATTAGTGCTCAGGACACACTGCAATGACTAACACAGAGGGCATTTTTACCCCGGCCTGTTCTACAGGTGGTAGCTCCTTCTGTCTTTTGAGTATATCAGCTCCTTCACTGCAGGAGGAGCTCAAATCTGGTTGAAGGGGATGGAGTAATAATAACTTCAGAAGGGCTGTATTTTAAAGTGAGATTGACAGACCCACACTTTTAAGTTAATTTAATTCAAGGGGTTAAATTAATGGATATTTTTACATGTTTCCTGTGGTGCAGTTGAATTGCTCCAGAATTGCACTACTTTTGTCTTTATACATACGGCCTGTTGTGCCGAGATATATTTTTACTGTGTAACTATGACTGAATGTAATTATCGAGAGAATGCACTGTGTAGAAGAGCGTGTGAGTGTATGTTGTGTGCCGACTGCCGAGTGTCTACATGTGTGTCACGTGTATATTTACGATCAAAGGAATTTGGGAAATTTCATTTGACCCTTTAATGCAGCTGGTTTGCCAAATGTGTTTTTCCCAATTCAAAGAATGATAGGATTTTTATTTTACAGGAAAACTAACATAGTAACATAGTAAATTAGGTTGAAAAAAGACACAAGTCCATCAAGTTCAACCTTCGCCTCATATCCCAGTAACTGAGAATTTTATAGCTTTCCTGGTACCAATTAAATTAGTTTTTATGAGACCTTCCTCATCAGCCTACTGATAAACAGTATAACTCTGTATGTTCCCTTTTGAAAGAAATGAATCGAATCTACTCTTAAATGTATCCATTGTATCTGCCATAACCACCTCCTTGGGTAATGAATTCCACAATTTAACAGACCTTACTGTAAAAAACCCCTTCCTCTGCTGAAGTCTAAACCTCCTTTCCTCTAATCTCAAGGGGTGTCCCCTGGTCACCTGATCAGGCCTTGGAATAAATAGCTCACCGCAGAGATCCTTGTATTGACCTCTCATATACTTGTACAATGTGATAAGGTCTCCTCTTAGTCATCTTTTCTCTAGAGTAAATAAACCAAGTTTGTCTAGTCGTTCCTCATACGTCAAGTCCTCCATTCCCTTAATTAATTTTGTTCCTCTCCGCTGTACCCTCTCTAGTTCTAGTATATCATTTTCAGAACTGGTGCCCAAAACTGCACTGCATACTCAAGGTGAGGTCTTACCAATGATTTGTACAATGGCAAAATAATGTTATCCAGTATTTAAATGGTGAGCAGATCTTTTTCAGATGCTAATATAGTGGATGAAATTAGTCTTCTATTAGATAAATAAATCTTTTATTGTATGATAATATATATAAACTCCTGAGATGCTAACAATATCTCCAGGGCATTGAGAAACAATAGGTTGAAGACATTTTTGGCACCCAAAGGGTTATCTCTACAAAGTCTGTTTAAACAGAAACTCTGACGATTCAGGAAATGACATTTGTTGTTAATAATAGGAACATCAACAGCCTTTTCCACTCGGAAAACTCTACTGTAAGCAAACGTGATCCGGCGCTAATCTGTACATGGGATTTGTACTTTGTTGTTTCCCTAAAAAATTAATTTCTTTTTCCTTTTTATTTCTCCTAGACAATTAGAATTTTTGTGGAGCGTAGCATTTCATAAATGATTGGTCTTTATTATTAATGTTTTATTATCCTGTACGTCTCAAACATCACATTTAAAGAGGAACTATCATCGGGTAACAAAGAGGTGATTTCAACAGCTTTGAAAATCACATTTATTTTAGCCATTTTCTGTTAAATTTCAAACAACACTTTGAGAGGAATTCCAGGGGGAACAAGCCAAATGACAAATGATTTAGGTAAATTAGAAGAATGGTCAAGAGTGTGGCAGCTGCAGTTTAATGTTGATAAATGTAAAATAATGCACTTGGGACATAAAAATCCAAAGGAAAAATATACTATTAAACGTACTGTGCTGTCAGAGACAACAGAGGAAAGGGATTTGGGAGTAATTATCTCTAATGACTTAAAGGTAGGCAGGCAAAGTAATAAAGTGGTGGGGAATGCAAGCAGGGTACTGGGTTGTATAGCTAGGGGCATTAGTAGCAGAAAAAGGTAAGTGGTCATGTCACTCTACAGATCTCTGGTTAGACCTCACCTAGAGTATTGTATACAGTACTGGAGACCCCATCTCCAGAAGGATATAGATACTATAGAGTATTGTGTACAGTACTGGAGACCCCATCTCCAGAAGGATATTGATACTCTAGAGAGAATTCAGAGAAGGGCTACTAAAATGGTGACTGGTTTACAGGAAAAGAAATATCAGGATAGACTAAAGGATCTGAACATGTATAGCTTGGAGGAGAGAAGAGAGAGAGGGGATATGATAGACACATTCACATACATGAAGGGATTCAACAAAGTGCAGGAGGGAAGTATATTTTATAGCAGTAAAAATGTTAGGACAAGAGGCCATAGTCTAAAACTAGAGGGACACAGGTTTAGATGTAATGTAAAAAAGTTTTACTTCACTGAGAGGGTAGTAGATAAGTGGAATAGTCTACTAGCAGAAGTGGTAGAAGTTAATACAGTGACAGAATTTAAGCATGCATGGGATAGGTGTAAGTCTGTCCTGAACATAAGAAAAGACCAAGGACCAAATAAGGTTTGAGGTTTATACAGTAGAAAAATGGGCGACTAGATGGGCCGAATGGTTCTTATCTGCCATCAAATTCTATGTTTCTACCTTTAGTTCTAATTTTATGCAAATTAGCTATTACTGGCTGGCAGGGAGTGGTAGTTGGGATGCGGAGTAATGTGGAATGTTAGTATCTGACCTGCAGGGGGTACGGAGAGCAGTGTGGAATGTTAGGATATTGCTGGCAGGATGTGACAGGCGGGAAGGAGAGCAGTATGGAATGTTAGTATCTTGTTAGCATGCATGCCAGTATCGTCTAATGTGCGTAAACAGAGAAATAGGTATTGCTAAATATCTCCTAAACTATTGTCTTAAATAAAAACAAAAGCTTGTTACTAGAAATATATTGGTGATTTTCAAATTTATTGGTTAGAAAATGACTGTTCCGCTTTAACGGTAATGGTTGCATTTTTCCCTATTTTTATAGTATTACAGACAGACTGTTATCATCACCAAACATTAACCCTTTGGGTGCCAGAGTGATATCCGACACATTGAAACACAGTCAAAGAGTTAAAGGAACACGAAATCTGAAAAAATAGGTTGTTATAACTTTAAATATCAGATAGCACATGTAAACATTATTTGTATGTTACATCCCTACAATATATCCACAGACTTGTTTTTTTTAACATGTGTCAAATGTCCTGTTCAGGGAGCATGTATTTAAAGGGATAGAAATACTTAAAATGTAAAAAATATATGTTGTAGGGTTTATATCCCCCTGAATAAAACAAGGGTACTCCCACTGCTGAGAGATATTTTATTAAAAAATTATATCAGATCCAACTTGAATTTTTTAGATGCAATATCACAGTGGCCTGAAAAATGTACAGTGGAGCTGTTGCTACACCATCCTATGGAGATTTATGGTCTACAGACCAGAGCTGTCCATAGGATGGTGTAGCAACAGCGCCACTGTAAATCTTTAGGCCATTGTGATATTGCACCTAAAAAATTCAGGTTTGAGCTGTTATCATTTTTAATAAAATATCTCTCGGCAGTGGGAGTACCCTTGTTTTATTCGGGGACATAAACCCTACAACATATATATTTTTTTACATTTTAAGTATTACTATCCCATTAATATTTTTTGTGCTGTTTGTATTTAGAGATAAGAGCTACAGTTCATCAGTTGTGATTAGTGTGCATTATTATAGCACACCTCCCAACATTTCAAATGGATAAAGAGGGACACTTGTGTTTTAGAGGTTGTGACTGGTGGGTGGGGCATTACAGATCATTTTTCTGTTATTTCACATCCTACTGACACCTCTTTGTGTAACCGAATACATGATTTAGAGCAAGATCAGATGATTTTATTTACATAGGCTAATTTATACACATACACACACATTAACGTGAGATTTATTGATGTGGAGCAATGTGATACACTTATATACACACACCATACAGTCTGGTCTCCTAAACACAGGGACACCAGGGTGATACACTTCTATACACACCACACAGTCTGGTCTCCTAAACACAGGGACACCAGGGTGATACACTTCTATACACACCACACAGTCTGATCTCCTAAACACAGGGACAACAGGGTGATACACTTATATACACACACCACACAGTCTAATCTCCTAAACACAGGGACATCAGGGTGATACACTTATATACACACCACACAGTCTGATTTCCTAAACACAGGGACACCAGGGTGATACACTTATATACACACCTCACAGTCTAGTCTCCTAAACACAGGGACACCAGGGTGATACACTTATTTACACATCACACAGTCTGGTCTCCTAAACACAGGTACACCAGGGTGATACACTTCTATACACACCACACAGTGTGATCTCCTACACACAGGGACACCATGGCGATACACTTCTATACACACCACACAGTCTGATCTCCTAAAGACAGGGACACCAGGGTGATACACGTATATACACACCACACAGTCTGATCTCCCAAACACAGGGACACCAGGGTGATACACTTCTATACACACCACACAGTCTGATCTCCTAAACACAGGGACACCAGGGTGATACACGTATATACACACCACACAGTCTGATCTCCTAAACACAGGGACACCAGGGAGATACACTTATATACACACCACACAGTCTCATCTCCTAAACACAGGGACACCAGGGTGATACACTTATATACACACCACACAGTCTGATCTCCTAAACACAGGGACACCAGGGTGATACATTTATATACACACCGCACAGTCTGATCTCCTAAACACAGGGACACCAGGGTGATACACTTATATACACACCACACAGTCTGATCTCCTAAACACAGGGACATCAGGGTGATACATTTATATACACACCACACAGTGTGATCTCCTGGGAAAGAGGGATTTGGGTCTCAAAGAGGGAGTGTCCTTCCGAAAGAGGAGCACTTGGGAGGTGTGTACCCCTAATATCTCCTAAAGAGGGACACTTGGGAGGTACAGACCCCTAATATCTCCTAAAGAGGGACACTCGGAAGAAATGTTTGAAATATGAGAGGGTGCTGATGGTGCAACAAGAAGGGTGTTGTGTGCTGAGCGAAGGAAGCGGCCAGGAACATAAGAGGAGATGAGGGAAGAGATGTAAGGAGGGGTAGCAGTGTGGAGAGCATTAAATGTGAGAAGAAGGACTTTGTAATTGATGTGTTGCTGAATAGGGAGCCATGTCAGCCATCTAAGAATGATGTGAGCAGGTTCAGTTTTTGGGGAGAGTGTGGTGATTCGTGCAGCCGAGTTTAAAACAGATTGCATAGGGGAAAGATGGGTAACAGGGAGGCCAGTTAGTAGGACATTGCAATAGTCTAAGTGGGACAGAATGAGTGCATATGCAAGAGATTTAGTCGTTTTTTGGGAGAGGAACGGGCGAATTTTAGCAAAGTTGAACCAAAATCTTGAGCACTGACACTAATGAGGTTGGCATGGGCTGTAACTTTAATACAATGAGATAGATTATGGCAGGGATGCATGGGCCTATCTTTCACAACAGTCCTGGAGTCTCAGCTCCATAAGCCTTGATATAATTTTGTCCTTTGTGTTTGGGCTATCAGATGAAACCCCACATGCTTGATAACACTGGGATTGAGAGACCCTATCATATTAAACCACTAGCTGAAGAGCCCGTTACACAGGCCACAGTTCCACTTAGATACAAAAAAGATCCGGGTAGCACTACACCTTTAAATAACGTATCATGTGTAACTTTTGTGGCTCGAAGGTGCAAGGCAATGTTACAGAACGACTAGAATACTAAGAAAAGGAAAAAAGACATTGCTCTATAGCTGCACTCTAATTTGCCAAAATTGTAATCTCGTGTTTATTGTATAGGATCACCTATCAATTATATACACATAATACTGCCAGTCTTTACATGTATTTAAACCAGAAAGAGAGTATGGGAGACACAACCAGAGTTCAAGACTCAAATGTGAAGTAAAATAAAATAAATCAGCGATATTACTTAAATAAAATATAACTTTTAATAGAGAAAGTTAAAAATAATTAGTATGATCTATAGATTTAGATAAATATATAAAAGAAGCTGCGAATTATTTAGAAAAAATCACTCTGATGATTGAAAAAAGCAGTGTATACCTTTACATAGAGTTATAAAAAGAGTAAAGATAAAAAGAGTAAGGATGAATCTCTAAAACTAAATGCATATTGACCGTGATCACAGTTTAGAAACCTCTTCGTGGCCGAGAAGTGATGACTCTCAAATAACCTCTCGGCTACGATAATCTAATAAAATAACTCCGGATAGGGAGAGATCAATATCCCAGTGTGGTACATGGACTAATATCCTCTCTGTGCCCGGATCAATGCTAAGAAGTAATAATACTAAGATACCCTCTCGGCAATGATCGTCAGATAAAGAGAATCCGGATAGGAAGAGGTTAATATCCTAATGCAGTTCCACTGCCAGACAGTCGTGGGGCAGTCATGCACCGAGGCTGATACAGTGGCAGCCGGTCAAGGTGCAGTCATGCTCAGTCATGCTCAGTAGAGACTGCCCACACCGAAGCTGATACAGTGGCAGCCGATCTTGGTGCAGTCATGCTCAGTAGAGACTGCCCACACCGAAGCTGATACAGTGGCAGCCGATCTTGGTGCAGTCATGCTCAGTAGAGACTGCCCACACCGAAGCTGATACAGTGGCAGCCGATCTTGGTGCAGTCATGCTCAGTAGAGACTGCCCACACCGAAGCTGATACAGTGGCAGCCGATCTTGGTGCAGTCATGCACAGTAGAGACTGCAGTCATGCTCAGTAGAGACTGCCCATGCCACAGCTGATCAGAGCTGAACACTCCTTCGCAGCGCCCCGCTCTGCATCAGCCTCGTCACTGGCAGTCTCTACTGCGCATGACTGCGTAGTTACACATGTTTTAGCGAATTATTATATAGGATTCTTGAACAGATTTGTGCAAGGAGACCCAAAGTATCTGCTGAGAAAAAGCCACCCTCTGCACCTAACAAATACTATTATAGTTCCTGGGTAGGGTGCCACCCAACTGAATGGTGCCTAGTGTGGTTTCACTCTCCGTAGTGCCCCACAGTCATATGCCTGCTGGTTGACTGAACACATAACATTCAATTAAAGGAGTGGGAGAGGGGGAATTTAAAAAAAAATCAGTATCTTTAAAACTACTCGGTATTAAAGAGTGTTACGGACACCACTCTCTGTAATATAATAAAATTATTTTTAAAGTACAGCCACTTTCACACTAGGCCCAGAAGAAGATGCATGTTGGGCAGCAGGCCCCATCAAGACAAGACCCGAAAGGACATTGTTACCTGTTGGAGTATCTTTGACACCGTTGGAAAGCTTTGTTGGTCAAATATCTTGGAAAGGATTTCCAGCCCAGACAGGACTTTATCAACTTCCCTGTTATCAGAAGGACACAAGAAGCATCAGTAGATAATGAGTTCATGAGCGTATATTCATAGTAACACAGTAAATTAGGTTGAATAAAGACACAAGTCCATCAGGTTCAACGTTCTCCTCATACCCCAGTAATTTTATAGCTTTCCTGTTACCAAATAAGTTAGTCTTTATCAGACCTTCCTGATCTGCCTACTGATAAACAGTATAACTCTGTATGTTCCCTTTGGAAAGAAATATATTTAATCTTCTCTTGAATGTATCCATTGTATCTGCCATAACCCCCTCCTTGGGCAATGAATTCCACAATTTGACAGACCTTACTGTAAAAAAAACCCTTCCTCTGCTGAAGTTTAAACCTTCTTTCCTCTAATCTCAAGGGGTGTCCCCTGGTCACCTGATCAGGCCTTGGAATAAATAGCTCACCGCAGATACCCTTGTATTGACCTCTAATATACTTGTACAATGTGATAAGGTCTCCTCTTAGTCGTCTTTTCTCTAGAGTAAATAAACCAAGTTTGTCTAGTTGTTCCTCATACGTCAAGTCCTCCATTCCTTTAATTAATTTTGTTGCTCTTCGCTGTACCCTCTCTAGTTCTAGTATATCCTTTTTCAGAACTGGTGCCCAAAACTGCACTGCATACTCAAGGTGAGGTCTTACCAATGATTTGTACAATGGTAATGGCAATCTGTGGTTCTCTGAAGTATTTCTAAATTACAACTTCCATCCTTCTCTGCAGGCTGAAAACCAGTAGAGGATGATAGTGGTTGTAACCAAACAATGTCTGGAGACCTACAGATTGTAACAGAGTAACACGTTCTGGTGGTCCTTAATCTGGCTATAACTACCGATATACACCAGATTGCTGGCTCTACCATACACACAGTAGTAAGTTTATCTTCCCATAAAGATGTCTATTTATATACATCACTCTTCTAATCAAAACAAGGTTGATTTACAAATCAAACTAGAACTTGTTTCATCTGTATGTTTCTCAGTTATTTCACGTCAACCCCAAGAACATAATCACATAAGGCAAGAACATCATTATCAGGTTCTGGGGCAAACCAAATCACTATTGGGGATACCTGAAGATTCGAAAACCCACCATTGATTTAAATGGTGGCTTTCTTATCTGTCCTATAGTGCCAATGGTATGCCCTGGAACTACATTTTTCTTTTCAACATGGGGCCCATAGATTCATCAGAACTAGATTTTAGCCTTTTATTTCTGCCACGAACTATGTTTCTTTGACATTTTCACGTACAGCTCTCATTTGGAAAAAAATGTTGGTGCAAACGCTGGTTCTTGTTGGGCGTTTTTGATCTGTCCTATAGTGCCAATGGTATGCCCTGGAACTCCATTTTTCTTTTCAACATGGGGCCCATAGATTCATCAGAACTAGATTTTAGCCTTTTATTTCTGCCACGAACTATGTTTCTTTGACATTTTCACGTTCAGCTCTCATTTGGAAAAAAATGTTGGTGCAAACGCTGGTTCTTGTTGGGCGTTTTTGATCTGTCCTATAGTGCCAATGGTATGCCCTGGAACTCCATTTTTCTTTTCAACATGCGGCTCATAGATTCATCAGAACTAGATTTTAGCCTTTTATTTCTGCCACAAACTATGTTTCTTTGACATTTTCACGTTCAGCTGTCATTTGGAAAAAAATGTTGGTGCAAACGCTGGTTCTTGTTGGGCGTTTTTGATCTGTCCTATAGTGCCAATGGTATGCCCTGGAACTCCATTTTTCTTTTCAACATGCGGTCCATAGATTCATCAGAACTAGATTTTAGCCTTTTATTTCTGCCACAAACTATGTTTCTTTGACATTTTCACATTCAGCTCTCATTTGGAAAAAAATGTTGGTGCAAACGCTGGTTCTTGTTGGGCGTTGGTAACCTTCTGATCCAGTGGGAATAAGCAGAGATTGCAAAATATTGCACATTCAAGGTCAGGTGAATGGGTAACATCTTACAGATGGGTATGTGTTACGTGCTTGTGTTAAAGGGATAGTAATACTTCGTTTTAACTTTATTTTATTTTGTAGGCATTAAAAAAACATGAAGAATGATATAAGTCTTATCTCTCAAACCTTTATGGTTTAAGAGATATTCACAAACAAAGTATCCCCCCTGTTCAACCAGATCAGAAGGGAGGCGCCCAGGTAGACTGCAGAGAGGGACAATCTTCAATTAAGATAAGGGAAAAAGCTGAAAAACTTGTCAAGGGGGGCAGGGCTTTCATTGTTCTCATATGAAGAAGATTGTCCCCTTCTGTTATCTGTCTGGTCATACAACCTGATCCACATCTTAGAAGAGATGGCTTACACTAGGTAAAAGGGGCGGGGAGGGGAACTTTGCTTGTGAATATCTCTCAAACCATAAAGGTTTGAGAGATAAGACTTACATCGTTCTTCATGTTTTTCTAATGCCTACAAAATAAAATAAAGTTAAAACAAAGTATTACTATCCCTTTAAAGGAGAAATATAGCAATATAAATCATTCAAGTGTTAGTAATGTCTCCAGAAAATGTTTAATAGATTTATAGAGGCTAAGAAAAGAATCGCATTGCCACAAACCCTATCTCTCAAACCGCTATGGTTTGAGAGAGCTTGGCAATCAAAGTTCCCCATTCCCTCCCGTTCTCTTGATGTCCGCTGTAAAGCTGACAGAAAGAGTTCCGTGTCGGCCGACATGATGAGGCTCTTCAGCAGAGCCGAAATCCCGTTATTAGAAAAGAACTACTTCATGGGAACGGTCTACAAAGTGTGCTTGCAAACCAGGCACACTTTGTAGGCTTTGCCAGTGAAGTAATTATTTTCTAATAACGGGATTTCAGCTCCGCTGCAGAGTCGCTGGCTGGTCCCCGGACTGGTATTTACTGCTGTCAGCTAAACGCTGACATCAGGAGACGGGGAGGGAGGGGGAACTTTGATTATGAATATCTCTCAAACCATAAAGGTTTGAGAGATGGGGTTTGTGGCAATGAGATTATTTTTTTAGCCTCTACAAACCTATTAAAACATTATTTGAACATTACTAACCCTTTAAAGGGATAGTAATACTTCGTTTTAACTTTATTTTATTTTGTAGGCATTAAAAAAACATGAAGAATGATATAAGTCTTATCTCTCAAACATTTATGGTTTAAGAGATATTCACAAGCAAAGTGCCCCCCTCCCGCCCCTTTTACTGATGTAACACTGCTCAGCCAGATCAGAAGGGAGGTGCCCAGGTAGACTGCAGAGAGGGCCAATCTTCAATTAAGATAAGAGAAAACCCTGAAAAACTTGTCAAGGGGGGAAGGGCTTTCATTGTTCTCATAGGAAGAAGATTGTTCCCTTCTGTTATCTGTCTGGTCTATGGACTGCATTCCACATCTGAGAAGAGATTGGTTACACTAGGTAAAAGGGGCGGGAGGGGAAACTTTGCTTGTGAATATCTCTCAAACCATAAAGGTTTGAGAGATAAGACTTATATCGTTCTTCACGTTTTTTTAATGCCTACAAAACAAAATAAAGATAAAACGAAGTATTACCATCCCTTTAAAGGCACAGTATAGGGTCAATACAAGACCCTTTAGCTCACTTCCACTGTCCTCAGAGTTATGGGAACAGTGTTACCACAGTTCACAGCATCTGTTCCCTGCGGGTTTACTCAGTAAATCACCCATATTTGTACAGCTGGAAAAGTTCTTGGGAGCCATCAGCAGGCTTGTATGGAGCTCCCATGAGCGCAGAGTACGGCGCTAATTTTACTCAACTTTGTAGATATTGGTGATATACAAATAAGTGGACAACGAGTGAGGCGTGAGCTATGGGAACTAGTCTCATAAATCTGAGGGCACAGATATTGGGTTAAATGGGCCTTGCATTTACCCTATACTGCCTGTTTAGGTAAGTGTTTGCTTTAGATCTGCAGTTACCTGTATATAATTACAAATGCTGAAGTCTGCTTTTAATTTATGATGGACTCCTACATAGGTAAGTGCTTCTGTTACACACAGTAATTATATAGATACCCCTGACTGCTGTGTGATGGACTCCTACCTAGGTAAGTCCTTCTGTTACACACAGTAATTATATAGATACACCTGACTGCTGTATGATGGACTCCTACCTAGGTAAGTGCTTCTGTTACACACAGTAATTATATACATACACCTGACCGCTGTGTGATGGACTCCTACCTAGGTAAGTACTTCTGTTACACACAGTAATTATATAGATACACCTGACTGCTCTGTGATGGACTCCTACCTAGGTAAGTGCTTCTGTTACACACAGTAATTATATAGATATACCTGACTGCTGTATGATGGACTCCTACCTAGGTAAGTGCTTCTGTTACACACAGTAATTATATAGATACACCTGACTGCTGTATGATGGACTCCTACCTAGGTAAGTGCTTCTGTTACACACAGTAATTATATAGATACACCTGACTGCTGTATGTTGGACTCCTACCTAGGTATGTCCTTCTGTTACACACAGTAATTATATAGATACACCTGACTGCTGTGTGATGGACTCCTACCTAGGTAAGTGCTTCTGTTACACACAGTCATTATATAGATACACCTGACTGCTGTGTGATGGACTCCTACCTAGGTAATAATAATAATAATAATCCTTTATTTATATAGCGCACACAGATTCTGCAGCACTTTACATTCATATTGGTTCCTGTCCCCATTGGGGCTCACAATCTAAATTCACCTATCAGTATGTTTTTTGGAGTGTGGGAGGAAACCGGAGTACCCGGAGGAAACCCACGCAAACACAGTGAAAACATACAAACTCATTGCAGATGTTGTCCTTGGTGGGATTTGAACCCAGGACCCCAGCGCTGCAAGGCAACAGTGCTAACCACTGAGCCATTGTGCAAGCACTTCTGTTACACACAGTAATTATATAGATACACCTGACTGCTGTATGATGGACTCCTACCTAGGTAAGTGCTTCTGTTACACACAGTAATTATATAGATACACCTGACTGCTGTGTGATGGACTCCTACCTAGGTAAGTGATTCTGTAATTCCTCCTTGATTACAGTAATATTTGTTTCATACTCACATCTGTCAACCCCTTAAGATTAGAGGAGTGAGCAATACGTTGCACGTACCTCTGACCCTGTAGGACTTAAATATGATGTCCTTTGAGCTATACCCAAAGACCACCCTGATTTTCCCATCTGCGGACAGCAGTTGTTTCCCAGACGGTGGCCATTTTTTGCTTACCCGTGCAATCTTTTGCAGGAAGAGACCAAGGTCTTGTTGAGGTGAGGCAGGCTGGTGGCTCCGGACTTCACAGCCTCGAGATCCAGAGCGTAACTTCCCTTTAAGTACTCGTGAGACACGGTGCTGAGCCCATTGGTGGCGCTGGGAGAGTAGAAGATATAAAGAGGGGACTTAGACACATATTACCATCAGTTTTTAGTTATAAAGTGCCAAAATATTCCTTGGAGGTGTACAGAGAAAGGGGAATACAGATAAAAAGCCTGTAGCAATTCTGGTTCAAACCAATGTCAATGTGGGGGGGGATGACATGTTCCAAATGTCCACCGATTTAAATGGGTCTGTAACCCCTTGAATACTAGGGAGGTCACCAGTGCATTCAATTGGTTAACTGCCCCATGTCACTTGATTGTCACACCTTTTGTTTTGTAGACACCCTAAATATAAGGGTATTGCAGAAATGGTCGGTTGCTTTCTGTGTGCCTAGAGGAAATCAGCTGTACCTCACTGAAGGTCATAATGTAGATCTGCTGTTTGGCTGTTTTTCCAGTGCAGAGAACAGGAGACTGGCATTTTGGCTGTGGGCTGTCTGCTGGTGGGACTGGACAGATATGAATATAGAAATATCTTCTCTGCAATGTTACATGGGAGAAAAAGAGTGGTTGAGCAGCACATGAAGGGACAATAATCCCTCATTTTGTATTCTCCCTAAACATAAAGGTATCCCAGGAATGGGTCCTTGGTCTCTGTGTGTCTAGAAGGAATGAGATACAGCTCACTGACAGTGGCGTAACAATAGGGGTCGCAGCGGTCGCACCTGCGACTGGGCCCGTCACTCCAGGGGCCCGGCCGCCCCCTGCAACCCCCTCGCCCGCAGCATTCGCTTAGCTGATCTCCCACTCGGCGCGCCGCTCTAGTAATACAGAGTGCTGGGAGATTACATCATCTCCCAGCCTCTGCATTACTACAGCGGTGCGCGGGAGCTTCAGTTCTCGAGATCTGTGGCGAAGGAGGCACAGATCTGTCAAGACACTCCGCTAGACCACCAGGGACTGGAGGTAGGGGAAATGTGAAGATGGGGGCATTGTGGAGATGAAGGGGGCATTGTGGAAGGGGCAATGTGGAGATGAAGGGGGGGCATTGTGGAGATGAAGGGGGCATTGTGGAGATGAAGGGGGCATTGTGGAAGGGGCAGTGTGGAGATGAAGGGGCATTGTGGAAGGGGCAGTGTGGAGATGAAGGGGCATTGTGGAAGGGGCATTGTGGAGATGAAGAGGGCAATGTGGAAGGGGCAATGTGGAGATGAAGGGGCATTGTGGAAGGGGCAGTGTGGAGATGAAGAGGGCAATGTGGAAGGGGCATTGTGGAGATGAAGAGGGCAATGTGGAAGGGGCATTGTGGAGATGAAGAGGGCAATGTGGAAGGGGCATTGTGGAGATGAAGGGGGCATTGTGGAAGGGGCAGTGTGGAGATGAAGGGGCATTGTGGAAGGGGCAGTGTGGAGATGAAGGGGCATTGTGGAAGGGGCAGTGTGGAGATGAAGAGGGCAATGTGGAAGGGGCAATGTGGAGATGAAGGGGCATTGTGGAAGGGGCAGTGTGGAGATGAAGAGGGCAATGTGGAAGAGGCAGTGTGGAGATGAAGGGGGCATTGTGGAGATGAGATGAAGGGGGCATTGTGGAGATGAGATGAAGGGGGCATTGTGGAAGGGGCAGTGTGGAGATGGAGGGGACATTGTGGAAGGGGCAATATGGACATGAAGGGGGCATTGTGGATGAGGGGGCCAATGTGGCTGGGGGGGGCCCATGGCAATTCTTGCACCAGGGTCTGGTGGCTTCTAGTTACACCTCTGCTCACTGAAGAGGCCCACTGAAGGCCAAATCATATATCGGGGGTTGTGCTGAAAGGATTTCCCTGTACCATCTATGGGTGGGAGCAGACTGATGTGAATATGTAAATGTCTTCTCTGTAGGGACACATGAGAGCGGAACAAGTGACTGACGGGGCACCATCCCGGTGAATAAACGACTAGGTTTTATTTAGTCTCCCTGCGCTTGTCACACCCTTTGCCTGAACCATCTGTGAGCGGAACAGACTGACGTTAATATGTAAATATATTTTCTGCACTGGCACATGGACTAAAATTGTAATTGAGAAGCAGATGAAGGGACACCATGCCCTTTTGTTTTGCAGTCTCCAAAAGTATAAGGGTATCGCAGGCATGGGCCCTTGTTCTCTCTGTGCCTACATGGGATCAGCTGCACATCACTGAGGAGACCTCTAAGGGCTGAAACATATGTCTGGGGTTGTGCGGTTTCTTCTGTGACTTGCATTTCGGCGCTGGACTATCTGTAGTGGAAAATGTGACCGATTAGGACTGGAAGGGGCACCATCCCCATTAATAAGTTACTATTCTGTATTCAGAGTGTGGGCTTATCACACCTCTAGCTTGGTAATTTGGTTTGTTTCATCCACCATGGCTGCAGTTTCCCCTTTAAACATAAGGCCCATGTACAGACTGATTGAAGAAGAGAGAAGGCCCTATTCACAAGAGCTTACAATCTAGCAGTAGTATGGGGGGATGTAAATATGACATGATTGTAGTAGTAGTTTTATATAATAAATTACAAGGTTGGTGGTGGTCCTGAACATAGGCCAGCTGTGAAGTTGTCCACAGGGTAGGTATGAGTGCTTAGAGCAAAGCATTTTTGTGGGAGTAGAGTTTGGTGGTAGTCATTGATTCCCAATCCTTTACTCAGGGACATCTTACTGGCCAGGTCTTTAGGATTTCCCTGCTTGCGTACAGGGGAGTTAATCGCTGGCTCAGTCACTTTATTAGATCACCCGTGTACAAGCAGGGAAACCCTAAGGATGTAGCCTGTTAGGTGTACCCGAGGAGAGGGTTGGGAGACACTGGTAAAGAGCATTGATGGGCAACCCGAGATCCTCCGGCTGTTCAGAACACCCATTCCCATCATCATAGTCATCAGCCAGCTGTTGGCTGGGCATGATGGGATTTGTAGTCTTTAAATGCTGGAGGGGCTCAGGTTGTCCAACCCTGGTACTGGACATTGGTACCCAGGTGAGAGGCGCAGTCATGTAATTTACTCACCTGGGCACAAGCAGAGAAATACTAAAGATTTGGCTTGTTTAGAGCCTCCTAGTGGAGAGGGCTGGGAACTACTAGTATAGGGGTCACTAGAAGGTTGGGAAGCTGGGGACAGTCTGATAGAGCGGGACAGCCAATCCCAGAGATAGCGTGCAACCGGCAACAAACACTCCTCATTGGATTAAATGGGGTTTTTAACACACTGAACTCCTGAACTCTACAATGCATGCACCCAACACCATGCATGCATTCAAGGGGTTAAAGGGTTATTAATGTAAAAAAAAAAAGTTTTTTTGCATTTAGAAGAGCTTAAAATCTTGAGCTAAATGCAAAAAAAGTATCTCTCAAACCGCTATAGTCTGAGAGATACAGGCGTTTAAAGTTTGATGAGATTTGTGTCGGTCGACACGGAGGCTCTGCAGCAGAGCGGCAATTGCGTTATTGACAACGAATCCCTTCATTGGAATTGTCTAAAATGTGTGCCTGGTTTGCAAGCACACGTTTCAGACCATTCCTATGAAGGGATTCATGGTCAATAACGCAATTGCAGCTCTGCTGCAGAGCCTCCGTGTTGACCGACACGGATCTCCTGCTGACAGCTTTACAGATGTCAGTAGGAGAGACCAAACTTTAAACGCCTGTATCTCTCAAACCATAGTGATTTGAGAGATACTTTTTTTGCATTTAGCTGAACTTTTTAAGCTCTTCTAAATGCAAAAAAAAAATTTTTTTACATTAATAACCTTTTAAATGCTCCATTTAAATCAACAGGAATTTGGGGAGTTTATACCTATACCCTATGGTGGGACTGGTTTGCCCCACGACAGAGCCACTTTTGTGTTTGTGCATACGATTTCAAGTCTATAAATAAAACGTCAGACACGAATGATATGAGGGCCCCATCCTATTCCATGAGAACACTGTGCGTTACCCTGATCTGACTACTAAAGGCAATCGCATGGTTTATCTACGTCTATGTGCCGCAATGGTTCCCACTCATTACGACATAACAAAATCACTCCTCTAGGGAATATGTTTGGAGATTTATAATGATGATAATAAATAGAATATCCTCGCCTTCAATAGAAACTGTGACTGCCAGATTCTCCCTGACTACCATTAACCCTTCCTTTAACGCTCAAGATATCTTTAGTGCTTCATTCAAGGGGCTAAAGCGGAATAGGACAATTTGCGGCCAGTGGCTGGCTGAGGGTGATGAGATTTGTAGTCCATCAGCAGCTGAAAGGTAGCAAATTTTCAACCCCTACATTAAAAGATTAAAAAAAAAAAAACTCTTCTGAATTGCTCCCCGACAAGTAGGTGAAACAATGGAAATACCTTTCAGTGGAGATGGCATCCTGCCCGCAGGGTACCAAGCTCTGCCCTGTGCTGCTAGAGAAACTGGCAGATGCTGAACGTGGTGGCAATGGAGGTTTCTCATCTTCACCATCTGAAATAAGCCAAGGAGAAATGGAAGATTAAAGTGTACAGTAATGGATATAGAGATTTTTTGGTTTAGTAGTTAGGAACTCTAACCTGAGCAGAGCAGATCTGAGCTTGTGTGGCACAGTCTGCACAGTTCTCCAAAGGGGCAGAATAAATTAAAGGGGAAAAATAATCATGCAAATCCTGTCAAGACGCATGCCAACACTGAAGTGAGGATTTGGACGGGTTATGTAGAGAAGAGTGGAATGTTAGCATCTGGCAGGCAGGAAGCGGCAGTTGGAAATGTAGAGCAGTATGGAATGCTAATATGTGGCTTTTAGCACGTGACAGTTGGTAATGTACTGCATTTTGTAATGCTATTATCTGGCTGGCAGGTAGTAGCAGTTGGGAATGTAGAGCAGTGTGTAATGTCAGTATTTGCTATGCATGCCAGCCAGATTTGTATTATTACAAATAAATACATATAAATGTCTCATAATCCATTGTTTTTAAATAAAAAATGAATACCATATTGCTTTTGAACTTTCTTTCAGAATCACCTGCTTGTTACAAAATGATAGTTCCACCATAATACGTAGCATACCCACAGGACACCATCTCCGCCCACCGTATATGGTAATCTTAAGCAGGGTCATGCTTGGTTCTGTTTAAAAAAATCAGCCAGCAACTGTCATGTCTGCCCCATAGACCTGGCATCCAGCGCTGTTTGAAGATATTATCTCTTGAACAAAGGAACAAGGCCAACATTCACAGGGGCCATTGGGATTTTCTAACTGTAGAAAGCCAAGCGAGGGTGTTATTATTAGGAGGTGTTAATTCCCCTTTAAATATAAATAACCTCAGACCATTTGTACATGTTAGGTGTCTTTTAAATAGACAAAATCAGATGTGCAGTATTATAACAACTGAAAATAAAATGGAGCCAGAACGGAAATAACCAAAATATTTTAACCCTTTGCAATGCGTTGCATACCCATCTGGAACTCAAAGGGTTAAACAAACCTGGAGGCTCCTGGACATAACTCATTCATTCCACAAACGTGAATATTTTGTTCTGTTCCTGGGATCAAACAGACCAACGAGGAATTCCCCGCGCAGCATTACCAAACGGAGGATCTTACACAAGGGGAAACAGTTCCCCGCGCAGCATTACCGCTGATTCACAGTAAAACGGAGGATCTTACACAAGGGGAAACAGTTCCCCGCGCAGCATTACCGCTGATTCACAGTAAATCGGAGTATCTTACACAAGGGGAAACAGTTCCCCGCGCAGCATTACCGCTGATTCACAGTAAAACGGAGGATCTTACACAAGGGGAAACAGTTCCCCGCGCAGCATTACCGCTGATTCACAGTAAAACGGAGGATCTTACACAAGGCAAAACAGATCCCTGCGCAGTATTACCGTGGATTCACAGTAAAACAGAGGATCTTACACAAGGGAAAACAGTTCCCCGTGCAGCATTACCCCTGATTCACAGTAAAACGGAGGATATCACACAAGGGAAAACAGTTCCCCTCGTTGCATTACCGTTGATTAACAGTCACAGCAATGAAGGAACAGCCCCGGTAATGAAGGAACAGCTTCTGTAATGAATGAACTGCCCCAGTAAGGAATGATCAGCCCCAGTAAGGAATGAACAGCCCCAGTAAGGAATGATCAGCCCCAGTAAGGAATGATCAGCCCCAGTAAGGAATGAACAGTCTCAGTAAGGAATGCAGAACCCCCATAATGGATAAACAGCTCCAGTAAGGAATGATTATCCCCAGTAAGGAATGAACAACCCCAGTAAGGAATGACCAGCCCCAGTAAGGAATGCAGAACCATCGTAATGGATAAACAGCTCCAGTAAGGAATGACCAGCCCCAGTAAGGAATACAGAACCCACGTAATGGATAACCAGCCCCAGTAAGAAATGACCAGCCCCAGTAAGGAATGCAGAACCATCGTAATGGATGAACAGCTCCAGTAAGGAATGATCAGCCCCAGTAAGGAATGACCAGCCCCGGTAAGGAATACAGAACCCACGTAATGGATAACCAGCCCCAATAAGAAATGACCAGCCCCAGTAAGGAATGCAGAACCCCGTAATGGATAAACAACCCCAGTAAGGAATGATTATCCCCAGTAAGGAATGACCAGCCCCAGTAAGGAATGACCAGCCCCAGTAAGGAATGCAGAACCCCCATAATGGATAAACAGCTCCAGTAAGGAATGATTATCCCCAGTAAGGAATGAACAACCCCAGTAAGGAATGACAAGCCCCAGTAAGGAATGTAGAACCATCGTAATGGATAAACAACTCCAGTAAGGAATGATCAGCCCCAGTAAGGAATGAACAGTCCCAGTAAGGAATGAACAGCCCCAGTAATGGATGAACAGCTCCAGTAGTAGTGCTGTACTTGCTAAAACCATACCACAGTCGGAGGCAACAGGTGGCACTGGGTCCACAGGCTGCCGTAAGAGGCTGTGACCCCCGCAGTCTGTTCTCGTGTGCATTGATAAGAGGAGATAATGTCCCTCTACCATATCACACACTCACCGTAACATCAGTCTGAAAAGTAGCACATGATATCTTTGTTTTGTCTTACAGCATGACTCCATTTACATTGTTCTAACTTAACCCCTCTCTAGCAATCACAGGGTTAACCTACCTTTTTTTGACTACTAAGAATTTTTAACTGTAATGTGCAGCCCTTTGGTGGACTCAACTGCCACATATGTGAATTTGGTTGCCTCTCACAGCGCTACAGGGTCAGTCTCCTCTCTAGGTGAAGTGCTGAGCCTGGACGTACGTACCTGAGTAGTCTCTGTCCTCAGCATTGTCCTTCTCCTTCTCTCGTTCCACAGGGTATAGCAGCGTGCACACCATGCCTTGATTCGGCTGCAGGTACACAGCTATTAGGTCACCGAGCTTCTTGAACCGTCTCACCTGCACTCCCTGAGAGGTCTGGGGGGAGGAGGAGAGGGTGTTACAAGGTTGTCTGCAGAACAGAGAGGTGCAAAATTAGGGAAGAGTCCTGGGGCCAACAAAAAAAAGTCAGAATTTCCAGTTTAAAAGTCAGAATTCTGACTTTAAAAGTCAAAATTTTGAGTTCAAAACACAAAATTATGACTTTCAGATGTTGACTTTAAAAGTCAAAATTTGAGTCAGAATTTTGTTTAAAGTCAAAATTTTGACTTTTAAACTCAAATTCTGACTTTAAAAGTCAAAATTCTGACTTTAAAAGTCAGAATTATGATTTTAAAAATTGAAATTCTGACTTTAAAACACAAAATTATGACTTTCAGATTTTGACTTTAAAAGTCAAAATTTTGACTTTTAAACTTGAAATTCTGACTTTTAAAGACAAAATTTTGAATTTTAAAGTCATAATTTTGACTTTTAAATTCAAAATTCTGACTTTTAAACTCAAAATTCTGACTTTAAAAGTCAAAATTAGAATTTTTTTTTTGTTGTTGTTGGCCCCAGGGCTCTTCCGTACAAAATACTGAGTACAGACTGATTATCTTGGGCCCTCAGGTCCGGCTGTCTGTAGACATGAACATGCACACAAATAGGTACATAAACACACATACACAAATATGTACACACAAATATGAACACACATACATACATACATATATATACATACACACGCTGAGCTTCTGCACAGAAAAAAAATTCTTGTTTTCTCTGCAGACGAAGATCGATACATTTTATCACAAAGGATAAAAATAAACTATTTGCATCACGGGGTCAAAACAGTAGTTTTACTACAATAAAAGCAGAGTAAGCAGCTGCTTAGCGCCCCCGCTTGGTCAGAGGCTGCACATCGCTAATACAGGACCACCGCCGCATGTAAACAAAATGAGAAATACCGATGCTGGAGTAAAAGGGGGCCCCATGTGAATTTTACACTTAGTGCCCAAAAAAATTAGAGCCAACCCTTTGCCAAAATGAAAATATGAATTTAAATGGTGTTTTAACCCCTTGAATGCTAGAAAGATCTCTGATGCATTGCTTCACAATGTGTTAGTGAGTTCTCTAGCATTCAAGGAGTTTAAAGTGAAATTTAAACCATTGCTAATTTACAGAATTTTTACTTTAACCCTATGGTGCAGGTGGTTGGCTCCTCTAAGTTTGATGAAGTTGCAATGTATCTAAATCATAACACTGATACAATGTATCACAAATCTCAACAACAGGGTTACACAGGTTACACAGGGTTATGCTTTGTATTAGTAGGCAAAACAGGATCGTCAGATAAAGACTAACTTATTAGGCAGCAGGAAAGCTATATAATTCTCATGTCTCTGGGTTATGAGGCAAAGTTTGGACTTGATGGACTTGTGTCTTTTTCAGCCTAATTTGCTATGTTACCTAAAGTATGGCAAAGAACAACACTGATACACTGTATCACTCTTTCACTGCACAGACCTAGAATTGGTACGATGTCTGTGCAACAAAACATACAATGTTTGATTAGACATCCAGATGTAAACCTATCTTTTCCCATTCACTACTCACATCGTCTCCCTCTCTATTACCAGTCAGGAAGGGTACCACTTGTGGGGTGAGACTATTAGGCAGGATTTGTATGTGTGTATTTATGTCTGTGTATATATGTGGGGCAGTGGCACAAGGCTGGGGTGTCAGTGTATGTGTGGGTCTATGAAGGCTGGGGTGTCAGACAGTGTATGTGCGGGTCTGTGACTACCAGTGGAACAAGGCTGGGGTGTCAGACAGTGTATATGTGGGTCTGTGACTACCAGTGGAACAAGGCTGGGGTGTCAGACAGTGTATATGTGGGTCTGTGACTACCAGTTGAACAAGGCTGGGGTGTCAGACAGTGTATGTGTGGGTCTGTGACTACCAGTAGAACAAGGCTGAGGTGTCAGACAGTGTATACGTGAGTCTGTGACTACCAGTAGAACAAGGCTGGGGGCAGACAGTGTATGTGTGGGTCTGTGACTACCAGTGGAACAAGGCTGGGGTGTCAGACAGTGTATATGTGGTTCTGTGACTACCAGTGGAACAAGGCTGGGGTGTCAGACAGTGTATATGTGGTTCTGTGACTACCAGTGGAACAAGACTGGGGTGTCAGACAGTGTATGTGTGGTCTGTGACTACGATTGGAACAAGGCTTAGGTGTCAGACAGTGTATGTGTGGGTCGGTGACTACCAGTGGAACAAGGCTGGGGTGTCAGACGGTGTATGTTTGGTCTGTGACTACCAGTGGAACAAGGCTGGGGTGTCAGACAGTGTATATGTGGGTCTGTGACTACCAGTGGAACAAGGCTGGGGTGTCAGACAGTGTATATGTGGGTCTGTGACTACCAGTGGAACAAGGCTGGGGTGTCAGACAGTGTATGTGTGGGTCTGTGACTACCAGTGGAACAAGGCTGGGGTGTCAGACAGTGTATATGTGGTTCTGTGACTACCAGTGGAACAAGACTGGGGTGTCAGACAGTGTATGTGTGGTCTGTGACTACGATTGGAACAAGGCTTAGGTGTCAGTGTATGTGTGGGTCGGTGACTACCAGTGGAACAAGGCTGGGGTGTCAGATGGTGTATGTTTGGTCTGTGACTACCAGTGGAACAAGGCTGGGGTGTCAGACAGTGTATATGTGGGTCTGTGACTACCAGTGGAACAAGGCTGGGGTGTCAGACAGTGTATATGTGGGTCTGTGACTACCAGTGGAACAAGGCTGGGGTGTCAGACAGTGTATGTGTGGTCTGTGACTACCAGTGGAAGAAGGCTGGGGATGTCAGACAGTGTATGTGGGTCTGTGACTAGCAGTGGAAGAAGGCTGGGGATGTCAGACAGTGCCCGTGTGGGTCTGTGACTAGCAGTGGACGGTGGAACAAGGCTGACGTGTCAGGCAATGTATGTGGGTTATGCGAGTAACAACTGTCAGTACCACACATACAATGCATACCAGTGTAACAAAGCTGGTGTGTCAGACAGCACACGGGCAAAGCCGTATGAATATTGCTAGTGTACACACCCATACACACACACAAACTCTCTGAACTGTTGAATCAAGATGTTTCCCACAGGCCAAAATAATTGTACACCCCCATCCAGTACCTCAAAAATTAGCATTTCCATGGCAGCCTTACGGTCATGTTCACCAAGTCAAAAGTACAAGTACAGGACAAACACACTGGGCAATGGGGGGACAATTACAAATTACACATTTCCCAAATTATCATTGTTTTGCAAAGCGTTGTGTACCTCACTAGCACTCTAAGAGTTAAATCTGTGAATGTAAAGAGGGTTCCTGCGCACACCAACTGAACCAAACCAATAATTATTCCTGTTGGGACTTATAAACCCTTCAAGGCTAGAGGTATCTCTCACTGGAGACCTCTCTGACATTCCAGGGGTTAAAAACCTAATTTAACTCAATGGGGATCCATATTTATTCACTCTGTGTAGTTCTGTTTGCCTCAGAATTGATCCACTTTCTCGGTGTATATGGACTTTAGTCATTTGTTGTTTCATAGACAGATTCCTAAACGTATCACAGCGAGAGCTGCCAAATATCCCCAATCCACAGATGACTACACTGTGACAAATGTGACTTTTAGCTCCCTAAATAATATATTGATTACATCAGCTTCTAAGTCTGGACATTCCCATCGTTCAGTTGCTTTTGTGGGGTGCCCAGGTTAAGCTGCGTCTTTTGATCAACACTAAAAGAAATAGCGACACAGAAAAGCTGAGCTAAGAACGAGAGGTCATCCGTTAAGAGTAGAGGAAAGGAGCTTTAGACTAAAACAAAGGCCAGGGATTTTTTACAGTAAGGGTAGTAAAGCTGTGGAATTCTTTGCCTCAGGATGTTGTACTTGCAGATAATGTAACTGCTTTCAAAAAAGCAGTGGATGCCTATCTAGCACAGAACAATATTGAAAATGATGACAGTTGGCTTCAATGCAGATAGGTTGTTGATCCAGGGAAATATCTGACTGCCATTTGGAGTCAGGAAGGATTTTTTTTTACCCACTTGGGGCTAAATTGGAAATGGCTTCAGGGTTTTGGTTTGGTTTCCTCTGGATCAACAATTATGTTTTTGGC
Source organism: Rhinophrynus dorsalis (assembly GCA_037306005.1). Taxonomy (NCBI): domain Eukaryota; kingdom Metazoa; phylum Chordata; class Amphibia; order Anura; family Rhinophrynidae; genus Rhinophrynus; species Rhinophrynus dorsalis. The sequence goes on along the minus strand of CM074719.1, from coordinate 616,154,573 downwards.
ATGGGCTGGACTTGATGGACGCATGTTTTTTTTTCAGCCTCATCAGCTATGTTACAATGTAATTTGGTAGGTCCTCTCTGTTTGCAGTATATTGATTCCATTAGAACCACCACCTTCACCTCCATGAATGTACATTCTTCAGAGGCTATATCCTACCTCTTGGTACAACCACATGCGCTGGCTCTCACCCCAGACTGGTGTATGAACTACTCAGCTGGGTTCTTGGACAGGATGGGGCTCCAGTGATGGCAAAATCTTCACTCAAAGTGAACTGAGGGGTATTAACTGCTCCACAAAGGGTATGTTAACCAGGGCCGGCGCCACCTATAGGCGAGGTAGGCGCCGGCAGCGGAGAAAAGCTGCGCCCGCACCCACCACACCGGAACGCAACACAGACAGGTCTGTGTTGCTACAGCGCTCCGTCATTGGCTCGGATCTTTAGTAATGCAGAGCGCGCTAGGAGTCATGATCTCCCGCTGCGCTCTGCATTACTGGAGAGAAGATGGCGTGGGAGCTATAGGTATGTGATGGGGGGCAAGTTGGAGCTGAGGGGGCATAGTGGAGCTGAGGGGGCATAGTGGAGCTGTTGGGGGCAAGTTGGAGCAGATGGGGGCAAAGTGGAGCTGATAGGGGCATGTTGGAGCTGAGGGGGCATAGTGGAGCAGATTGGGGGCAAGTTGGAGCGGATGGGGGGCAAGTTGGAGCTGAGAGGGCAAAGTTGAGCTGGTGGGGAAAGTTGGAGCAGATGGGGGGCAAGTTGGAGCTGGTGGGGGGCAAGTTGGAGCTGGTGGGGCAAAGTGGAGCTGGTGGGGGCAATTTGGAGCTGGTGGGGGCAAGTTGGAGTTGATGGGGGGGCAAAGTGGAGCTGATGGGGGCAAAGTGGAGCTGATGGGGGCAAGTTGGAGTTGATGGGGCAAAGTGGAGCTAGTGGGGGGCAAGTTGGAGCTGGTGGGGCAAAGTGGAGCTGGTGGGGGCAAGTTGGAGCTGATAGGGGGCAAAGTGGAGCTGGTGGGGCAAGAAAAGAGGTGGGGTATATGTAGGCGGGGTATAAAGGGGTGGGACACAAGGGGCGGAGCCAAGGGGCGGCAAAAGTAGGTTTTGCTTAGGGTGGCAAAAATCCTTGCACCGGCCCTGATGATAACCCTACGTGTAACTGGCTATCCTGTATAATAGAACGCTCTTCTGGGCTTATCGGTTCACTTTAGAAATGGCGCACGCTTAAGCCCGTGCAACCTTTTAACTAATTCACCACATCGCCATGATCAAAATGGCAACATGACAATCTCGCTCTGCATGACAGCGCGAGATTGTCATGTCGCCTACTTAATGGTCGTATTCACGGAGGTGCTCCTGCTAAAAGTTGCATACATTTTAACCAATTACTAATAGTGTATTTATTTACCAGGACATTAAGCACAATCAAAGGAAAAGTATTATCTGCAGCACACGGAGGCGATCCAGCTAAAACTGTCTCATACTCAAAATGTTATTGCAGCTGGAGCGCCTCCGTGTGCTACAGATAATACTTTTCTTTTGATCGTGCTCCTTGTTGTGATTAATGGGATCCCTTCAATCTGCAGTTAACTGACAAAGTAGCGACCTGAGGACACATGAGTAACGTGAGGATACAGGTCACGACTTTGGCAGCTCCAGCTGCTACTACATTTTAAGTAAGAGACAATTTTAGCTAAAGCGTGTCCGTTAATGCGACCATTAAGTAGGAGAAATGACAATCTCACGCTGTCATTCAGTGCGAGATTATCATGTCGCCATTTTGATCATGGCGACGTGGTGAATTAGTTAAACAGGGCATAACAGTGGGAGACAACAGACAATGGCCCATATTTATAAAAGCAAAGTGGAGTTCTTCTGGAATAAACCAAATGTACCATAGGGGACAAATAAAAATTCCTAAATTCCCTAGCTCTCGAATAAAGCTTTTTAACCCCTGGAATGATAGAGGTATCCAATGCAAGACCTAGTGGGACTCTTTTATTAAATGTACATTACAAATACCACATTATCACAAACAGTGGCTTGATTATGACATAGAAAGACCTATATTACCATAATAATGGCTTTTATGTCACTGACGTGACCCATCCCGGTTCAGCTGTTACTGAGGCTGGTATGTAACAAGCCCTGTGTTTCCCGGCATCTCAGAGAATTCTTGTAATATATCTCTAATAAATGCCTGTACATGCAGATTTCTGCACAGAATGCAAGATTAAAAATAAAAAGGAGAAGTGAGTGGAAGGAAATGGTGGCATTGTTAGTACTAACTAGCTTCTAGTGAACCACCAAAATAGGGACCAGATGTGTGTGTGTGTGTGTGTGCGCAAGTGTACACAGAACATAAAGACCAGCACATTTCATATCAACATTACATACATAGTTATATTTATTCACGGTCACCAAGCAGATATGTATGAATGTATATGTATGTGTGTTCATATATGTGTGTATGTTTATGTGTATGTGTGTGTGTGTATGTCTGTGTGAGTATTTGTGTGTGTATTTTTATGTGTGTGTGCATTATATGGGTGTGTGTGTATGACTGTGTGTAAGTGCGCATGTTTTTTTGTGTGTCTGTGTGCATGTTTGTATATGTGTCTGTGTGAGTGTGTATTTTTATGTGTATGTTTTATGTGTATGGGTGTGTGTGTGTCTGTGCGAGTGAGTATTTTTGTGTGTATGTTTTGTGTGTATGGATGTGTGTATGCGTGTCTGTGCATGTGCGTGTGTGTGTGTGTGTGTGTGTGTGTCTGTGTGAGTGTATATGTGTGTATGCATTTTTATGTGTATGGGTGTGTCTGTGTGTGTGTCTTTGTGCATGTGTATGAATGTGTGTGTCTGTTTCTGTGTGTGTGTTTATTGTATGTGCATGTCTGTGTGTATTTGTCAGTGTATATTTTTGTGTGTATGTTTGTATATGTGTGTGTGAGTATGTGTATTTTTATGTGTATGTTTATGTGTATATGTATGTGTGTATGTATGTGTGAATGTGTGTGCATGCCTGTGTGTGTATGCTTGTTTATGTGTATGTATGTGTATATATTTTTGTGTGTATGTATGTGTGTTATATTTTTATGTGTATGTTTATGTGTGTGTGTGTGTGTATATTTTTATGTGTATATGTATGTGTGTGTGTACATACAAGGAAAGTCCCACTGTCCCAGCTGTATTATCATGTACTTTAGTACTAAGCTGCGGTCACAGCTGGCTCTGTTGTTATTACTATACACGGAGAGGTGAAATCTAAGACTCAAGCTCCACCGTATACAGCAAATAGAAAACAAACTGCCCCAGGACAGTAAGCTTTTTCCTAACAGTTTTATTAGAAAACAACTTTATATATATATATATATATATATATATTAATGGAAGTGTAACATTCTGGTTTATACCTTTCAAAGTGTGCTGTATTTTTGCTTGATTTGCATTTGTGTAACCACTTGAGGACAAAAGGGGGGGTGTAACGCATTGCAAAGAAATGCGTTGTGTAGCCCCCTGGTTCTCAAGAGGCTAATTTTCTTATCCACCCACAAAACTATCTTACCACATCGCTGTAAACAACAGAATGACCGTCTGACATCTACCAGGAAAGCCTTGCTATAAAGCTTCATCATAAACAGAATTACTGGCTGACAGCGGGGCTCCATCTCCCAGGAAAGCCTTGATATAAACCATCATCATCATATACAGAATGACCATCTGACAATGGGGCTCCATCTCCCAGGAAAGCCTTGATATAAACCATCATCATCATATACAGAATGACCATCTGACAATGGGGCTCCATCTACCAGGAAAGCCTTGATATAAACCATCATCATCATATACAGAATGACCATCTGACAATGGGGCTCCATCTACCAGGAAAGCCTTGATATAAAGCATCATCATATACAGAATGACCATCTGACAATGGGACTCCATCTCCCAGGAAAGCCTTGAAATAAACCATCATCATATACAGAATGACCATCTGACAATGGGGCTCCATCTACCAGGAAAGCCTTGATACAAACCATCATCATATACAGAATGAACATCTGACAATGGGACTCCATCTCCCAGGAAAGCCTTGATATAAACCATCATCATATACAGAATGACCATCTGACAATGGGGCTCTATCTCCCAGGAAAGCCTTGATATAAACCATCATCATCATATACAGAATGACCATCTGACAGCGGGGCTCCATCTCCCAGGAAAGCCTTGATATAAACCATCGTCATCATATACAGAATGACCATCTGACAATGGGGCTCCATCTACCAGGAAAGCCTTGATATAAAGCATCATCATAAACAGAATAACTGGCTAACAGAGTGGCTCCATCTACCAGGAAAGCATTGCTTTAAAGCATCATCATAAACAGAATGACCATCTGACAATGGGTCTCCATCTACCAGGAAAGCCTTGCTATAAAGCATCATCATATACAAAATGACCATCTGATAATGGGGCTCCATCTACCAGGAAAGCCTTGATATAAAGCATTATCATAAACAGAATAACTGGCTGACAGCGGGGCTCCATCTGCCAGGAAAGCCTTGATATAAAGCATTACCATAAACAGAATGACTTGCTGACAATGGGGCTGTATGTCCCAGGAAAGCCTTGTTATAAAGCATCAAGTTCCAAAAGGGACTTTCCCACCTAAAGGGGGATAATTGGGAGGTATGGACCCTAATTTCTCCTAATGAGGGACACGTGACAGGTATGGAGCCTTAGTATCTCCTAGAGAGGCAGACTTGGAAGGTACAGACCCCTAATATCTCCTAAAGAGGGACACTTGGGAGGTATGGACCCCTAATATCTCCTAAAGAGGGACACTTGGGAGGTACAGACCCCTAATATCTCCTAAATAGGGACACTTGGGAGGTACAGAACCCTAATATCTCCTAAATAGGGACACTTGGGAGGTATGGACCCCTTATATCTCCTAAAGAGGGACACTTGGGAGGTATGGACCCCTAATATCTCCTAAAGAGGGACACTTGGGAGGCATGGACCCCTAATATCTCCTAAATAGGGACACTTGGGAGGTACGGACCCCTAATATCTCCTAAAGAGGGACACTTGGGAGGTACGGACCCCTAATATCTCCTAAAGAGGGACACTTGGGGGGTATGGACCCCTAATATCTCCTAAAGAGAGACACATGGGAGGTATGGACCCCTAATATCTCCTAAAGAGGGACACTTGGGAGGTACGGACCCCTAATATCTCCTAAATAGGGACACTTGGAAGGTATAGACCCTAATATCTCCTAAAGAGGGACACTTGGAAGGTATAGACCCTAATATCTCCTAAAGAGGGACACTTGGGAGGTATGGACCCCTAATATCTCCTAAAGAGGGACACTTGGGAGGTACGGACCCCTAATATCTCCTAAAGAGGGACACTTGGGAGGTATGAACCCCTAATATCTCCTAAAGAGGGACACTTGGGAGGTACGGACCCCTAATATCTCCTAAATAGGGACACTTGGAAGGTACAGACCCTAATATCTCCTAAAGAGGGACACTTGGGAGGTATGGACCCCTAATATCTCCTAAAGAGGGACACTTGGGAGGTATGGACCCCTAATATCTCCTAAAGAGGGACACATGGGAGGTACAGACCTCTAATATCTCCTAAAGAGGGACACTTGGGAGGTATGGACCCCTAATATCTCCTAAAGAGGGACACTTGGAAGGTGCTGACCCCTAATATCTCCTAAAGAGGGACACTTGGGAGGTATGGACCCCTAATATCTCCTAAAGAGGGACACTTGGGAGGTACGGACCCCTAATATCTCCTAAAGAGGGACACTTGGGAGGTAGGAACCCCTAATATCTCCTAAAGAGGGACACTTGGGAGGTACGGACCCCTAATATCTCCTAAATAGGGACACTTGGAAGGTATAGACCCTAATATCTCCTAAAGAGGGACACTTGGAAGGTATAGACCCTAATATCTCCTAAAGAGGGACACATGGGAGGTACGGACCCCTAATATCTCCTAAAGAGGGACACTTGGGAGGTATGGACCCCTAATATCTCCTAAAGAGGGACACATGGGAGGTATGGATCCCTAATATCTCCTAAAGAGGGACACTTGGGAGGTATGGACCCCTAATATCTCCTAAAAAGGGACACTTGGGAGTTATGGACCCCTAATATCTCCTAAAGAGGGACACTTGGAAGGTGCTGACCCCTAATATCTCCTAAAGAGGGACACTTGGGAGGTATGGACCCCTAATATCTCCTAAAGAGGGACACATGGGAAGTATGGACCCCTAATATCTCCTAAAGAGGGACACTTGGGAGGTACGGACCCCTAATATCTCCTAAAGAGGGACACTTGGGAGGTATGTACCCCTAATATCTCCTAAAGAAGGACACTTGGGAGGTACGGACCCCTGATATCTCGTAAATAGGGACACTTGGGAGGTACAGACCCCTAATATCTCCTAAAGAGGGACACTTGGGAGGTACAGACCCCTAATATCTCCTAAAGAGGGACACTTGGGAGGTACAGACCCCTAATATCTCCTAAAGAGGGACACTTGGGGGGTATAGACCCCTAATATCTCCTAAAGAGGGACACTTGGGAGGTATGGACCCCTAATATCTCCTAAAGAGGGACACTTGGGGGGTATAGACCCCTAATATCTCCTAAAGAGGGACACTTGGGAGGTATGGATCCCTAATATCTCCTAAAGAGGGACACTTGGGAGGCAAGGACCCCTAATATCTCCTAAAGAGGGACACTTGGGAGATATGGACCCCTAATATCTCCTAAAGAGGGACACTTGGGAGGTACAGACCCCTAATATATCCTAAAGAGGGACACTTGGGAGGTATAGACCCCTAATATCTCCTAAAGAGGGACACTTGGGAGGTATGTGCCCCTAATATCTCCTAAAGAGGGACACTTGGGAGGTATGGACCCCTAATATCTCCTAAAGAGGGACATTTGGGAGGTACAGACCCCAAATATCTCCTAAAGAGGGACACTTGGGAGGTATGGACCCTAATATCTCCTAAAGAGGGACACTTGGGAGGTATGGACCCCTAATATCTCCTAAAGAGGGACACTTGGGAGGTACAGACCCCTAATATCTCCTAAAGAGGGACACTTGGGAGGTACGGACCCCTAATATCTCCTAAAGAGGGACACTTGGGAGGTACGGATCCCTAATATCTCCTAAAGAGGGACACTTGGGAGGTACGGAACCCTAATATCTCCTAAAGAGGGACACTTGGGAGGTATTGACCCCTAATATCTCCTAAAGAGGGACACTTGGGAGGTATTGAACCCTATCATCTCCTAAAAATGGACATTTCTGAGGTATGGACCCCTAATATCTCCTAAAGAGGGACACTTGGGAGGTACAGACCCCTAATATCTCCTAAAGAGGGACACTTGGGAGGTGTGCACGGAGGTCACCTCTTAATAATAACCCTCCTCTTAATTTACTATAATCAGAAAATCCTAATTCCCCTTACTGTCCCTTTAATTCCAAGCTGGAGAGAGCACCCAAGTCCCCCACACAGTGGGAGATCCGTGCCAGGTAAAGGAGGTGTACTAAAGGTAAACAGAGCCGGAGGCACGCACAAAGGCCGCTGCTCAGTATAAGCAAATATCCCTTAGTGATCCTGTATCCAGCTGTCCCTGAACTTTACATAAGAACTCATTGTACGGAGCGGCCTCCGAGCGAGGCAGATAGACACCTGTTTGTGCAGCTGTCCTGCAGTCTAGACTGATGTTCTGGATAAAACTACCCACTATGTCGGATCCTACAGACGGCAGCTGTTACTGACAGTCAGAGCTGAAGGTCCGTCTCCATCCCAGATACTCTACCAAGGCTCATTAACCCCTTGAATGCTAGAAAACTCTCCAACGCAATGCATACACGGAGTTAAAGGGATAGTACTACTTCGTTTTAACTTTATTTTATTTTGTAGGCATTAAAAAAACATGAAGAACGATACAAGTCTTATCTCTCAAACCTTTATGGTTTGAGAGATAGTCACAAGCAAAGTTTCCCCTCCCGCCCCTTTTACCTAGTGTAAGCCATCTCTTCTCAGATGTGGAATCCAGTCCATAGACCAGATAGATAACAGCAGGGGACAATCTTCTTCCTATGAAAACAATGAAAGACCTGCCCTCCTTGACAAGTTTTTCAGCTTTTTCCCTTATCTTAATTGAAGATTGTCCCTCTCTGCAGTCTACCTGGGCACCTCCCTTCTGCTCTGGCTGAACGGGGTGGATACTTTGCTTGTGAATATCTCTTAAACCATAAATAAAAAATAAAATAAAGATAATATGAAGTATTACTATCCCTTTAATAGAACAAACATTGATCTTAGACACAAGAGATTGTAAGCGCTTGACAAACAACGTGAGGGACATTTATGCAGCAGTGAAATCATATTAAAAAAATATATAAATAATCCCTTTTTGGACAACCATTTTAGGACATATAGACAGATTTCTTAAAGGGATAGTAATACTTCGTTTTATCTTCATTTTATTTTGTAGGCATTAAAAAAACATGAAGAACGATATAAGTCTTATCTCTCAAACCTTTATGGTTTGAGAGATATTCACAAGAAAAGTTTCCCCTCCCGCCCCTTTTACCTAGTGTAAGCCATCTCTTCTCAGATGTGGAATCCAGTCCATAGACCAGACAGATAACAGCAGGGGACAATCTTCTTCCTATGAGAACAATGAAAGCCCTGCCCCCCTTGACACGTTTTTCAGGTTTTTTCCTTATCTTAATTAAAGATTGTCCCTCTCTGCAATGTGCCTGGGCACCTCCCTTCTGATCTGGCTGAGCAGTGTTACATCAGTAAAAGGGGCGGGAGGGGGATACTTTGTCATTGAATTACTCTTGTACTACAACTCTGACAGAATTGAAATAACACTCTCCAAAGTCCAAATACTATGATGATTAATTAGAGCTGATTTTATTATGAAACATTACTATCCCTTTAATGTCTCACTTCCTAGGGATCAAGTAGACCCACCAAGCCTCACATACCATTCCGGCCATGGTATTCCCTCCATAGACTTAACATCAGACAGAAGCCAATATTTTTACCGGCCTGCCATTAAAATACCGGCTGGGTGGCAACCCTACTTTTCAGCACTTAAAGAGATACTAATGTTTCAAAATAAAAGCAGCTCCAATTAATCTTCATAGTATTTGGACCATGGAGAGTGTTATTTCAGTACTGTCAGAGTTGTAGTACAAGAGTAATTGAATGATAAAGTATCCCCCTCCCGCCCCTTTTTCCCTAATGTAACACTGCTCACTCGATATGTGGAATCTGGTCTGTTGACCGAACAGGTTACAGCAAAGGACAATCTCCTTACTGTAAGGACAATGAAAACCCTGCGCCCTTGACAGATTTTTCAGGTTTTTCCATATGATGACTGGACTCTCTGTGATCCATCCGGACAGTCTTGCTGCTCTGAGGTGAGCAGTGTTACATCAGTAAAAGGGGCGGGAGGGGGATAATTTATCATTCAATTACTGTTGAACTACATCTCTGACAGTATTGAAATAACACTCTCCATGGCCCAAATACTATGATGATTAATTGGAGCTGCTTTTATTTTATAACATTATTGTCCCTTTAATTGTAGACCTCTTTCAGTTATCCTTTGCACTTTATCAATATAGAGTCTACATTCTCCTCCCTTTAGAATTCAATCATGTCAGCCCTTCAGGATACACAAATGGTTTGGGATCACTAAAGACTACGTGACACAGAAATGTTGGAATGTCCACGGACCTCTTCAGGGCTTGTTCATAAGTGTCAATTGCACTCTAGTCCACTACAGACTAGTTATTACTTAGGTTCATTCTCTTGCTACAATGTATTTTGGCTTTTCCTATTGTGAAGTGCTAGTATCGTGACTGTTCTTGTTGATAAAACACACACGTAATGTTATGTAATTTATGATTGAACTAGTTGAAAAGCCTGTTACACAGGCCACAGTGCCACTGCCAGCCGGTCAAGGGGCAGTGATGCGCAGTAGAGACTGCCTGCGCCACGGCTGATACAGAGCTGGACGCTTGCCGCGGCGCGGGCAGTCTCTACTGAGCATGACTGCAGCATGCGCAGCAGTCTGTACTGCGCATGACTGCGTTGTTACACACGTTTTAGCGAATTATTTTATAGGATAGTATAAATCTCAATAAAGATAAAAAAATATATATATATTAGCCCTGATCACAGTGCCGGGATTTAGAGCAGTGTTATTAACCATCTGAGTGCCAGAGGCACTCAAAGGGTTAAAGGACTTTTTTCTTTGATAATATGCCCCTTACGTCCATACATACAATGAAAAAAAACTGGAGAAATTCTGGGGCGAACCAACTGAACCGTAAGAGATAGATAAAAATCAAGGCTGACTGGCACACAAAGGGTTAAAGCCACGCAGTGGAGACCTGTTTAGCATTTAAGGGGTTAGAAGTCCCATTTCAATCAATTAGAATTTTGAAACATTTTCTGTCCCCACCCCCCCACGGTGAGGTTGGTTTGCCCCAAAACTTTACTGAATTTTTCTTGCTGGCACTACGGCCCATAGTGAAGACCAGGTACTATCGCATGACCTGACCCTTGGGTGATCGGTGCATAGGAGAACTGATTGGGACCCACAAAACCACCATAAATAACCCCCATTTTTAGTGCTCGTCATGGTGAAAGAGTGCAATAGGAGGTAAGTACCTGTACCGCCAGGTAGTCATCGTCATCCGGCAAAATCCGGTAGGTGTGCACGTGTTTCTGGAACCTGCAGGGGGATAGAAAGTAGACCGATAAGCTCAACTGAACTAACAGGGATTTTTTACAGTAAAGGCGGTAAAGCTATGGAATTCTTTGCCACAGGAGGTTGTGCTTGCAGATACTGTAGCTACTTTCAAAAAAGTAATGGATACCTAACACAGAACAATATTGAGAATTATAACAGTTTGTTTCAAAGCAGATAGGATGTTGACCCCGGGAAAATCTTACTGCCATTTGGAGTCAGGAAGGATTTTTTTTTAATTATTTGGGGCTAAATTGGAAATGGCTTCAATGTTTCTGTTTTTGTTGCCCTCCTCTGGGTCAACAGGGGTGATTTAGCATGGGATGGACTTGATGGACACATGTCTTTTTTCAGCCTCATCAACTATGTTACTATGTTATGTTACTGTGTACTGAAGGGCTCATCCTCTTATAAGCAGTTGAAAGGGACCCTATCATCCGAAAACAGGGGATCAGACCGAAACAGGTCTTATCCCCTACATTACCTCCCCACTCACTGACACCACTCAGCAATGCATTACCCACCTCCCCTAGCACTGACTTCCTGTCTTATCCCTACATTACCTCCCCACTCACTGACACTGCTCAGTAATGCATTACCCACCTCCCCTAACACTGACTTCCTGTCTTATCCCTACATTACCTCTACCACTCACTGACACTGCTCAGCAATGCATTACCCACCTCCCCTAGCACTGACTTCCTGTCTTATCCCTACATTACCTCCCCCACTCACTGACACTGCTCAGTAATGCATTACCCACCTCCCCTAGCACTGACTTCCTGTCTTATCCCTACATTACCTCCCCACTCACTGACACTGCTCAGTAATGCATTACCCACCTCCCCTAGCACTGACTTCCTGTGTTATACCTACATTACCTCTACCACTCACTGACACTGCTCAGTAATGCATTACCCACCTCCCCTAGCACTGACTTCCTGTGTTATACCTACATTACCTCACCCACACACTCACACTGCTCAGTAATGCATTACACACCTCCCCTAGCACTGACTTCCTGTCTTATCCCTACATTACCTCCCACACTCACTGACACTGCTCAGCAATACATTACCCACCTCCCCTAGCACTGACTTCCTGTCTTATCCCTACATTACATCCCCCACTCACTGACACTGCTCAGCAATGCATTACCCACCTCCCCTAGCACTGACTTCCTATCTTATCCCTACATTACCTCCCCACTCACTGACACTGCTCAGTAATGCATTACCCACCTCCCCTAGCACTGACTTCCTGTCTTATCCCTACATTACCTCCCCACTCACTGACACTGCTCAGCAATGCATTACCCACCTCCCCTAGCACTGACTTCCTGTCTAATCCCTACACTACCTCCCACACTCACTGACACTGCTCAGCAATGCATTACCCACCTCCCCTAGCACTGACTTCCTGTCTTATCCCTACATTACATCCCCCACTCACTGACACTGCTCAGCAATGCATTACCCACCTCCCCTAGCACTGACTTCCTGTCTTATCCCTACATTACCTCCCCACTCACTGACACCACTGAGCAATGTATTACCCACCTCCCCTAGCACTGACTTCCTGTCTTATCCCTACATTACCTCCCACACTCACTGACACTGCTCAGCAATACATTACCCACCTCCCCTAGCACTGACTTCCTGTCTAATCCCTACACTACCTCCCACACTCACTGACACTGCTCAGCAATGCATTACCCACCTCCCCTAGCACTGACTTCCTGTCTTATCCCTACATTACATCCCCTACTCACTGACACTGCTCAGCAATGCATTACCCACCTCCCCTAGCACTGACTTCCTGTCTTATCCCTACATTACCTCCCCACTCACTGACACCACTGAGCAATGTATTACCCACCTCCCCTAGCACTGACTTCCTGTCTTATCCCTACATTACCTCCCACACTCACTGACACTGCTCAGCAATGCATTACCCACCTCCCCTAGCACTGACTTCCTGTCTTATCCCTACATTACATCCCCCACTCACTGACACTGCTCAGCAATGTATTACCCACCTCTCCTAGCACTGACTTCCTGTCTTATCCCTACATTACCTCCCACACTCACTGACACTGCTCAGCAATGCATTACCCACCTCCCCTAGCACTGACTTCCTGTCTTATCCCTACATTACCTCCCCCACTCACTGACACTGCTCAGTAATACATTACCCACCTCCCCTAGCACTGACTTCCTGTCTTATCCCCTACATTACATCCCCCACTCACTGACACTGCTCAGCAATGCATTACCCACCTCCCCTAGCACTGACTTCCTGTCTTATCCCCTACATTACATCCCCCACTCACTGACACTGCTCAGCAATGCATTACCCACCTCCCCTAGCACTGACTTCCTGTCTTATCACTACATTACCTCCACCACTCACTGGCACTGCTCAGTAATGCATTACCCACAACTCCTAGCACTGACTTCCTGTCTTATCAGTACATTATCTCCCCCACTCACTGACACTGCTCATCAATGCATTACCCACCTCCTCTAGTACTGACTTCCTGTCTTATCTCTTCATTACCTCCCCACTCACTGACACTGCTCAGCAATCCATTACTCACCTCCGTAGCACTGACTTCCTGTCTTATCCCTACATTACCTCCCCACTCACTGACACCACTCAGCAATGCACTACCCACCTCCCCTAGTACTTGACTTCCTGTCTTATCCCTACATTACCTCCCCCACTCACTGACACTGCTCAGCCATGCATGCCCCACCTCCCCTAGGACTGACTTCCTGTCTTACCCCTACATTACCTCCCCCACTCACTGACACTGCTCAACAATGCATTACCCACCTCCCCTAGTACTGACTTTGTGCCTTATACCTACATTACATCCCCTCACTCACTGACACTGCTCAGCAATGCATTACCCACCTCTCCTAGCACGGATTTCCTGTCTTATCCCTACATTATGTCCCGCACTCACTGACACTGCTCAGCAATGCATTACCCACCTCCCTTAGTACTGACTTCCTGTCTTATCCCTACATTACCTCCCCACTCACTGACACCACTCAACAATGTATTACCCACCTCCCCTAGCACTGACTTCCTGTCTTATCCCTACATTACGTCCCACACTCACTGACACTGCTCAGTAATGTATTACCCACCTCCCCTAGCACTGACTTCCTGTCTTATCCCTACATTACCTCCCCACTCACTGACACCACTCAACAATGTATTACCCACCTCCCCTAGCACTGACTTCCTGTCTTATCCCTACATTACCTCCCCACTCACTGAAACTGCTCAGCAATGCATTACCCACCTCCCCTAGTACTGATGTCCTGTCTTATACCTACATTGCATCCCCTCACTCACTGACACTGCTCAGCCATGCATGCCCCACCTCCCCTAGGACTGACTTCCTGTCTTACTCCTACATTACCTCCCCCACTCACTGACACTGCTCAGCCATGCATTACCCATCTCCCCTAGTACTGCCTTCCTGTCTTATCCCCCACTCACTGACACTGCTCAGCAATGCATTACCCACCTCCCCTAGCACTGACTTCCTGTCTTATCCCTACATTACCTCCCCCACTCATGGATACTGCTCAGCAATGCATTTCCAATTAAGCACATTTCTCCAGTGAGATAAACTCACCAGTTCCTATGTTATTTTATGGGAGATCTTTAGTTATAGACCACAGGGGAGATGTACTAAGGTGTGATAAAGAGGAGATAACTTCTCCAGTGAGATAAACTCTCCAGTTCCTATGTTATTCTATGGGAGATCTTTAGTTATAGACTACAGGGGAGATGTACTAAGGTGTGATAAAGAGGAGATAACTTCTCCAGTGAGATAAACTCTCCAGTTCCCATGTTATTGTATGGGAGTGATTTAGTTATAGACTACAGGGGAGATGTACTAAGGTGTGATAAAGAGGAGATAACTTCTCCAGTGAGATAAACTCTCCAGTTCCTATGTTATTATATGGGAGATATTTAGTTATAGACTACAGGGGAGATGTACTAAGGTGTGATAAAGAGGAGATAACTTCTCCAGTGAGAGAAACTCTCCAGTTCCTATGTTATTCTATGGAGCCTATGAAATAAAATTTTGCCAGCATCATAAAGAGACTCCATAAAATAAACTAGAAACTGCAGCGTTTATCTCAATGGAGAAGGTATCTCACCTTTATCTCACTTTAATAAATCAGTCCCCGGGGGTCTAGGCAAGGATGATGGGAACAGCTGAAGGGTCACAGTTTCTCCAAACCTGGTTTAGTGAATCCAAATACAAAAAATAAAAAAAAGAAAGAAAATCACAAAAAAGACACAACTGAGTGTTATCATAACAGAGCCACTAGGTATTCCACATTACAGGTCCTGAGGCTGCAAAAGGATTAACCCAAAAACAATATTTATCTAACCAGTCTGAGGTCAGGGAGGAGTTGTCAGCAAGTACAACAGGTTAAAGCGGAGTAAGACGGCTGCGTTTTTAAGGCCATATTCAGTCAGTTTAACCTTTTGAATGCTAGAGGGGTACGGAATGCATTGCTAATATATTAACCCCTTAGTGACCAGCCACGTTCATACACGGCCGGCACTTAACGCCCGGTGTACATTTTTTTTTCTTCAAACGATTCCGGAGACCCCGAACGGTGTGCAGTCGCACAGGGACCCGGATATCCGGGACGTACCTGGTAATCCATTATCCCTAAGTGACAGTCTTTGAGGGACGTACCAGGTAAGTCCATTGTCCTTAAGGGGTTAAAAAAATATATTAAATGTTATGCCACTATTCTCCCATTCTTAAAAATGTACCATGTCCTCGCAGCGCATACAGAAGAGAGAGTGTGCAGCCATCTTGCTTACGTTTGAAATGATGGGCAGCACTCTCCCTCCTAGTCGCTGCCAATCTTTGCCCATAAGTCTGCCCCTTCTCACGGGGGCAGACGCTCAGTGCGCACTACATCATTAGATCTACAGATACTGCTTAGATCTTATTCAGCCTCTCCAATCTGTTTGGTGGTGGGTGGAAATTCTCCCAAAAATAAGAGGATGGTCAGGCTTCACATTTCTTGTCTGTGGTACAGCCTGTACCGTAGGCAACGTTGCGAATGACGTATAACCCTTTGAGTGCCCGAGAGGTATCCAACACATTGCAACGCAATGCTCTGGATGCCTCTCTGGCACTCAAAGGGTTAAAAGTAAACCTTCTACCTGTTTATGTTTAAAAAACAACAGACTTAAAAAAAAATAATAATAAATAAACATGTAGGCAGTTTTAACTATTTTTATTTGTGTTTTTTTTTTTTTTTTTATAGAAGTACGTTTTTGGGAAGTGAAAGAACGGCTTTAACCCCTTGAATGCCAAAGAGATCTTTAGCATGCAAGGGGGTTAAACGCCCCATTTTTAGATCGAAGATAAATTTGGGGATTTTGTATTGTTCCCTATGGAGCAGATGGTTGGCTCCAGAGCCTCTTTAGTGTATTGAAAAAATAATAATAAATAAACATGTAGGCAGTTTTAACTATTTTTATTTGTGTTTTTTTTTTTTTTTTATAGAAGTACGTTTTTGGGAAGTGAAAGAACGGCTTTAACCCCTTGAATGCCAAAGAGATCTTTAGCATGCAAGGGGGTTAAACGCCCCATTTTTAGATCGAAGATAAATTTGGGGATTTTGTATTGTTCCCTATGGAGCAGATGGTTGGCTCCAGAGCCTCTTTAGTGTATTGAACACGGCCCTTAGATTGTACTAAGTAACTGGAGCACTTCTGTGGTAATCCAACTGCACTAAATGTGACACGTACAAATTCCCCAAATTCCCATTGATTTAAAAGAGCAGTACGATATTTTTATTGACAATGTACAGCAAGTGATAGGGCTTTTTCCTGCTGGTAATGCCACTACTGGGCGATTTTTCATACAAAAGTTATTACAGCTCAAAAATACAGATGTATGTTTGGCCGATGCAGTCATGAACAGCAATTCATAAACTATTCCACACTACCTGAGCAGTATGATCACTCCAGATCTCCATACTAACTATAACCTCCGCTACTAACAACTCACTGACTATTCCACACTACCTGAGCAGTATGATCACTACAGATCTCCATACTAACTATAACCTCCACTACTAACAACTCACTGACTATTCCACACTACCTGAGCAGTGTGATCACTCCAGATCTCCATACTAACTATAACCTCCACTACTAACAACTCACTGACTATTACACACTAACTGAGCAGTATGATCACTCCAGATCTCCATACTAACTATAACCTCCACTCCACTGCTAACAACTCACTGACTATTCCACACTTCCTGAGCAGTATGATCACTTCAGATCTGCATACTAACTATAACCTCCACTACTAACAACTCACTGACTATTCCACAATACCTGAGCAGTATGATCACTTCAGATCTGCATACTAACTATAACCTCCACTACTAACAACTCACTGACTATTCCACACTACCTGAGCAGTATGATCACTCCAGATCTCCATACTAACTATAACCTCCACTACTAACAACTCACTGACTATTACACACTAACTGAGCAGTATGATCACTCCAGATCTCCATACTAACTATAACCTCCACTCCACTGCTAACAACTCACTGACTATTCCACACTTCCTGAGCAGTATGATCACTCCAGATCTCCATACTAACTATAACCTCCACTCCACTGCTAACAACTCACTGACTATTCCACACTACCTGAGCAGTATGATCACTCCAGATCTCCATACTAACTATAACCCCCACTGCTAACAACTCACTGACTATTCCACACTTCCTGAGCAGTATGATCACTCCAGCTCACCATACTAACTATAACCTCCACTACTAACAACTCACTGACTATTCCACACTACCTGAGCAGTATGGTCACTCCAGATCTCCATACTAACTATAACCTCCACTACTAACAACTCACTGACTATTCCACACTACCTGAGCAGTATGATCACTCCAGCTCACCATACTAACTATAACCTCCACTACTAACAACTCACTGACTATTCCACACTACCTGAGCAGTATGGTCACTCCAGATCTCCATACTAACTATAACCTCCACTACTAACAACTCACTGACTATTCCACACTACCTGAGCAGTATGATCACTCCAGATCTCCATACTAACTATAACCTCCACTACTAACAACTCACTGACTATTCCACACTACCTGAGCAGTATGATCACTCCAGATCTCTATACTAAATATAACCTCCACTCCACTAATAACTCACTGACTATTCCACACTACCTGAGCAGTATGATCACTCCAGATCTCCATACTAACTATAACCTCCACTGCTAACAACTCACTGACTATTCCACACTACCTGAGCAGTATGATCACTCCAGATCTCCATACTAACTATAACCTCCACTGCTAACAACTCACTGACTATTCCACACTACCTGAGCAGTATGATCACTCCAGATCTCCATACTAACTATAACCTCCACTGCTAACAACTCACTGACTATTCCACACTACCTGAGCAGTATGATCACTCCAGATCTCCATACTAACTATAACCTCCACTACTAACAACTCACTGACTATTCCTCACTACCTGAGCAGTATGATCACTCCAGATCTCCATACTAACTATAACCTCCACTGCTAACAACTCACTGACTATTCCACACTACCTGAGCAGTACGATCACTCCAGATCTCCATACTAACTATAACCTCCACTCCACTAATAACTCAGTGACTATTCCACACTACCTGAGCAGTATGATCACTCCATCTCTCCATACTAACTATAACCTCCACTACTAACAACTCACTGACTATTCCACACTACCTGAGCAGTATGATCACTCCAGATCTCCATACTAACTATAACCTCCACTGCTAACAACTCACTGACTATTCCACACTACCTGAGCAGTATGATCACTCCAGATCTCCATACTAACTATAACCTCCACTACTAACAACTCACTGACTATTCCACACTACCTGAGCAGTATGATCACTCCATCTCTCCATACTAACTATAACCTCCACTACTAACAACTCACTGACTATTCCACACTACCTGAGCAGTATGATCACTCCAGATCTCCATACTAACTATAACCTCCACTACTAACAACTCACTGACTATTCCACACTACCTGAGCAGTATGATCACTCCAGATCTCCATACTAACTATAACCTCCACTGCTAACAACTCACTGACTATTCCACACTACCTGAGCAGTATGATCACTCCAGATCTCCATACTAACTATAACCTCCACTACTAACAACTCACTGACTATTCCACACTACCTGAGCAGTATGATCACTCCAGATCTCCATACTAACTATAACCTCCACTACTAACAACTCACTGACTATTCCACACTACCTGAGCAGTATGAACACTCCAGATCTCCATACTAACTATAACTTCCACTGCTAACAACTCACTGACTATTCCACACTACCTGAGCAGTATGATCACTCCAGATCTCCATACTAACTATAACCTCCACTACTAACAACTCACTGACTATTCCACACTACCTGAGCAGTATGATCACTCCATCTCTCCATACTAACTATAACCTCCACTACTAACAACTCACTGACTATTCCACACTACCTGAGCAGTATGATCACTCCAGATCTCCATACTAACTATAACCTCCACTACTAACAACTCACTGACTATTCCACACTACCTGAGCAGTATGATCACTTCAGATCTCCATACTAACTATAACCTCCACTCCACTACTAACAACTCACTGACTATTCCACACTACCTGAGCAGTATGATCACTCCAGATCTCCATACTAACTATAACCTCCACTACTAACAACTCACTGACTATTCCACACTACCTGAGCAGTATGATCACTCCAGATCTCCATACTAACTATAACCTCCACTACTAACAACTCACTGACTATTCCACATTACCTGAGCAGTATGATCACTCCAGATCTCCATACTAACTATAACCTCCACTACTAACAACTCACTGACTATTCCACACTACCTGAGCAGTATGATCACTCTAGATCTCCATACTAACTATAACCTCCACTACTAACAACTCACTGACTATTCCACACTACCTGAGCAGTATGATCACTCCAGATCTCCATACTAACTATAACCTCCACTGCTAACAACTCACTGACTATCCCACACTACCTGAGCAGTATGATCACTCCAGATCTCCATACTAACTATAACCTCCACTACTAACAACTCACTGACTATTCCACACTACCTGAGCAGTATGATCACTCCAGATCTCCATACTAACTATAACCTCCACTCCACTGCTAACAACTCACTGACTATTGCACACTACCTGAGCAGTATGATCACTCCAGATCTCCATACTAACTATAACCTCCACTACTAACAACTCACTGACTATTCCACACTACCTGAGCAGTATGATCACTCCAGATCTCCATACTAACTATAACCTCCACTCCACTGCTAACAACTCACTGACTATTCCACACTACCTGAGCAGTATGATCACTCCAGATCTCCATACTAACTATAACCTCCACTGCTAACAACTCACTGACTATTCCACACTACCTGAGCAGTATGATCACTCCAGATCTCCATACTAACTATAACCTCCACTACTAACAACTCACTGACTATTCCACACTACCTGAGCAGTATGGTCACTCCAGATCTCCATACTAACTATAACCTCCACTACACTACTAACAACTCACTGACTATTCCACACTACCTGAGCAGTATGATCACTCCAGATCTCTATACTAACTATAACCTCCACTGCTAACAACTCACTGACTATTCCACACTACCTGAGCAGTATGATCACTCCAGATCTCCATACTAACTATAACCTTCACTGCACTGCTAACAACTCCTGTGCCTGGTGTGGTAATGAAATACAGGAGGGAGGACACCAGCTTAGGACACTACTTTTTCTATAAAATCTTTAATGAATATATTAAAGTTGAATTTGTAATGTATATTTAAGGAAATGATTATCCTAGATATGCTTTTAATGTAATTCTTCGTGTGAGACCTAAGAATAATTGCACATTTATCTATTGAACCTTCATTAATGCTTTTGAGGGTTCAGATAGGTATCCGAGGCATTGCAATGCAATGCGTTGTGGCACTCAAAGGGTCAAGCCCTGCAGAAAGGACCTATAAAATGCAAGCAGGTGCCCTGAAAGTTGCAGACTGCCTTTTAATCCTTTCAGTGCCAGAGGGGGTAAGCAATGCATTGCAAAGGGTTAAGGTAACTTGATTGAGAACCACTGCTTTAAGCCTTTGAGTGCCACACAATGCGTGATACCACTCCGGCACTCAAATGGTTAAATTAAGCCATACTACTGACAGTGGCAGGTACTTATAACAAATTAGAAGCGGCTCCATCTGGATTCCCCATGAGGGAGGGACCGGAGAAACTCGTGATGGGAATTTCCAGGTCCTTCTGGATTTCAGACATCCCTAACCTGCCAGGTGCAGAACGGCACAGCGATTATCTCTCTGTCCTAGCCACCCACACAGTGGGCACAAGGAGAGCCAGAGGTCATCTGTCTGACCCACAACAAACAGATTATGTGGGTTTGGACAGACTTCATTCTTAATCCCATGGATAACAAAGCGGTGAGGAATGTAAACAGGGTACTGGGTTGTATAGCTAGGGGCATTAGTAGGAGAAAAAGGGAAGTAGTCATACCATTCTACAGATCTCTAGTTAGACCTCACCTAGAGTATTGTATACAGTACAGGAGACCCCATCTCCAGAAGGATATAGATACTATAGAGTATTGTGTACAGTACTGGAGACCTAGAGTATTGTATACAGTACAGGAGACCCCATCTCCAGAAGGATATAGATACTATAGAGTATTGTGTACAGTACTGGAGACCCCATCTCCAGAAGGATATAGATACCATAGAGTATTGTGTACAGTACTGGAGACCTAGAGTATTGTGTACAGTACAGGAGACCTAGAGTATTGTGTACAGTACTGGAGACCCCATCTCCAGAAGGATATAGATACTATAGAGTATTGTGTACAGTACTGGAGACCCCATCTCCAGAAGGATATAGATACCATAGAGTATTGTGTACAGTACTGGAGACCTAGAGTATTGTGTACAGTACAGGAGACCTAGAGTATTGTGTACAGTACTGGAGACCCCATCTGCAGAAGGATATAGATACTATAGAGTATTGTGTACAGTACCAGAGACCCCATCTCCAGAAGGATATAGATACTATAGAGTATTGTGTACAGTACTGGAGACCTAGAGTATTGTGTACAGTAGTGGAGACCCCATCTCCAGAAGGATATAGATACTATAGAGTATTGTGTACAGTACCAGAGACCCCATCTCCAGAAGGATATAGATACTCTAGAGTATTGTGTACAGTACTGGAGACCCCATCTCCAGAAGGATATAGATACTATAGAGAATTGTGTACAGTACCGGAGACCCCATCTCCAGAAGAATATAGATACTCTAGAGAGAATTAAGAGAAGGGCTACTAAAATGGTGACTGGTCTACAGGAAAAGAATTATCAGGATAGAGTAAAGGATCTGAACATGTATAGCTTGGAGGAGAGAAGAGAGAGGGGATATGATAGACACATTCACATACATGAAGGGATTCAACAAAGTGCAGGAGGGAAGTACATTTCAATGGAGTAAAACCGTTAGGACAAGAGGCCATAGTCTAAAACTAGAGGGACACAGGTTTAGATGTAATGTAAGAAAGTTTTAATTCACTGAGAGGGTAGTAGATAAGTGGAATAGCATACCAGCAGAAGTGGTAGAAGTTAATACAGTGACAGAATTTAAGCATGCATGGGATAGGCATAAGGCTGTCATTAACGTAAGAAAAGACCAAGGACCAAATAAGGTTTGAGGTTTTTACAGTAGGAAAATGGGCGACTAGATGGGCTGAATGGTTCTTATCTGCCATCTATGTTCCTATGGCCAAGACATTCTGGAGTAAACCAACCGCAACATAGGGGTCAACAACGGGACAAATAAAAATTCCTGTTAAAACAGTGCAGAATAAAACCAGTTTGTGTTCATAAATATAAGTCTATTTTTCTGTACCAGACTGGGGTCCAATGCATTACTATAATACAATGGGGGAGATGTACTAAGATGTGATAAAGAGGAGATATTAGTGCATTGGCTCCATAGAATAACATAGGAATTGGAGAAGTGATATCACTGGAGAAGTTATCTCCACTTTATCACACCTTAGTGCATAACCCCAATGTGTTATTATATATGTAACACTGGATACATATAGAAACATAGAAGTTTAAAATCTGAAGGCAGATAAGAACTGTTCGGCCCATCTAGTCGCCCATTTTTCCTACTATAAAAACCTCAAACCTTATGTGGTCCTTGGTCTTGTCTTATGTTCAGGGCATCATTATGCCTATCCCATGCATACTTACATCCCCTCACTGTATTAACCTCTACCACTTCTGCTGGTAGGTTATTCCACTTATCTACTACCCTCTCACCTCTACCACTTCTGCTGGTGGGTTATTCCACTTATCTACCACCCTCTCATCTCTACCACTTCTGTTGGTAGGCTATTCCACTTATCTACCACCACTTATCTACTACCCTCTCACCTCTACCACTTCTGCTGGTAGGTTATTCCACTTATCTACCACCCTTTCACCTCTACCACTTCTGCTGGTAGTTTATTCCACTTATCTACCACCCTCTCGGCTCTACCACTCCTGCTGGTAGGTTATTCCACTTATCTACCACCCTCTCGGCTCTACCACTCCTGATGGTAGGTTATTCCACTTATCTACTACCCACTCACCTCTACCAGTTCTGCTGGTGGGTTATTCCACTTATCTACCACCCTCTCATCTCTACCACTTCTGTTGGTAGGCTATTCCACTTATCTACCACCCTCTCATTTCTACCACTTCTGCTGGTGGTTTATTCCACTTATCTACCACCCTCTCACCTCTACCACTTCTGCTGGTAGGCTATTACACTTATCTACCACCCTCTCATTTCTAGCACTTCTGCTGGTAGGATATTCCACTTATTTACCAGCCTCTCGGTTCTACCACTCCTGCTGGTAGGTTATTCCACTTATCTATCACCCCCTTACCTCTACCACTTACGCTGGTAGGTTATTCCACTTATCTACCACCCTCTCACCTCTACCACTTCTGCTGGTAGGTTATTCCACTTATCTACCACCTTTGCACCTCTACCACTTCTGCTGGTAAGCTATGCCACTTATCTACCACTTCTTCTGGTAGGCTATTCCACTTATCTACCACCCTCTCACCTCTACCACTTCTGCTGGTAGGTCATTCCACTTATCTACTACCCTCTCACCTCTACCACTTCTGCTGGTAGGTTATTCCACTTATCTACTACCCTCTTACCTCTACCACTTCTGCTGGTGGGCTATTCCACTTATCTATCACCCTCTCACCTCTACCACTTGTACTGGTAGGCTATTCTACTTATCTATCACCCTCTCAACTCTACTACTTTTGCTGGTAGGTTATTCCACTTATCTACTACCCTCTCACCTCCACCACTTCTGCTGGTAGGTTATTCCACTTATCTACTACCCTCTCACCACCACTTCTGCTGGTAGGCTATTCCACTTATCTACCACCCTCTCACCTCTACCGCTTCTGCTGGTAGTTTATTCCACTTATCTACCACCCTCTCACCTCTACCACTTCTACTGGTAGGCTATTACACTTATCTACTACCCTCTCCCCACCACTTCTGCTGGTAGGTTATTCCACTTATCTATCACCCTCTCAACTCTACTACTTTTGCTGGTAGGTTATTCCACTTATCTACTACCCTCTCACCTCTACCACTTCTGCTGGTAGGTTATTCCACTTATCTACTACCCTCTTACCTCTACCACTTCTGCTGGTGGGCTATTCCACTTATCTATCACCCTCTCACCTCTACCACTTGTACTGGTAGGCTATTCTACTTATCTATCACCCTCTCAACTCTACTACTTTTGCTGGTAGGTTATTCCACTTATCTACTACCCTCTCACCTCCACCACTTCTGCTGGTAGGTTATTCCACTTATCTACTACCCTCTCACCACCACTTCTGCTGGTAGGCTATTCCACTTATCTACCACCCTCTCACCTCTACCGCTTCTGCTGGTAGTTTATTCCACTTATCTACCACCCTCTCACCTCTACCACTTCTACTGGTAGGCTATTACACTTATCTACTACCCTCTCCCCACCACTTCTGCTGGTAGGTTATTCCACTTATCTATCACCCTCTCAACTCTACTACTTTTGCTGGTAGGTTATTCCACTTATCTACTACCCTCTCACCTCCACCACTTCTGCTGGTAGGTTATTCCACTTATCTACTACCCTCTCACCACCACTTCTGCTGGTAGGTTATTCCACTTATCTACCACCCTCTTACCTCTACCACTTCTGCTGGTAGTTTATTCCACTTATCTACCACCCTCTCACCTCTACAACTTCTGCTGGTAGGCTATTACACTTATCTACCACCCTCTCATTTCTAGCACTTCTGCTGGTAGGATATTCCACTTATTTACCAGCCTCTCGGTTCTACCACTCCTGCTGGTAGGTTATTCCACTTATCTATCACCCCCTTACCTCTACCACTTACGCTGGTAGGTTATTCCACTTATCTACCACCCTCTCACCTCTACCACTTCTGCTGGTAGGTTATTCCACTTATCTACCACCCTCTCACCTGTACCACTTCTGCTGGTAGGTTATTCCACTTATCTACTACCCTCTTACCTCTACCACTTCTGCTGGTGGGCTATTCCACTTATCTACCACCCTCTCACCTCTACCACTTCTACTGGTAGGCTATTCTACTTATCTATCACCCTCTCAACTCTACTACTTTTGCTGGTAGGTTATTCCACTTATCTACTACCCTCTCACCTCCACCACTTCTGCTGGTAGGTTATTCCACTTATCTACTACCCTCTCACCACCACTTCTGCTGGTAGGCTATTCCACTTATCTACCACCCTCTCACCTCTACCGCTTCTGCTGGTAGTTTATTCCACTTATCTACCACCCTCTCACCTCTACCACTTCTACTGGTAGGCTATTACACTTATCTACTACCCTCTCCCCACCACTTCTGCTGGTAGGTTATTCCACTTATCTATCACCCTCTCAACTCTACTACTTTTGCTGGTAGGTTATTCCACTTATCTACTACCCTCTCACCTCCACCACTTCTGCTGGTAGGTTATTCCACTTATCTACTACCCTCTCACCACCACTTCTGCTGGTAGGTTATTCCACTTATCTACCACCCTCTTACCTCTACCACTTCTGCTGGTAGTTTATTCCACTTATCTACCACCCTCTCACCTCTACAACTTCTGCTGGTAGGCTATTACACTTATCTACCACCCTCTCATTTCTAGCACTTCTGCTGGTAGGATATTCCACTTATTTACCAGCCTCTCGGTTCTACCACTCCTGCTGGTAGGTTATTCCACTTATCTATCACCCCCTTACCTCTACCACTTACGCTGGTAGGTTATTCCACTTATCTACCACCCTCTCACCTCTACCACTTCTGCTGGTAGGTTATTCCACTTATCTACCACCCTCTCACCTGTACCACTTCTGCTGGTAGGTTATTCCACTTATCTACTACCCTCTTACCTCTACCACTTCTGCTGGTGGGCTATTCCACTTATCTACCACCCTCTCACCTCTACCACTTCTACTGGTAGGCTATTCTACTTATCTATCACCCTCTCAACTCTACTACTTTTGCTGGTAGGTTATTCCACTTATCTACTACCCTCTCACCTCCACCACTTCTGCTGGTAGGTTATTCCACTTATCTACTACCCTCTCACCACCACTTCTGCTGGTAGGCTATTCCACTTATCTACCACCCTCTCACCTCTACCGCTTCTGCTGGTAGTTTATTCCACTTATCTACCACCCTCTCACCTCTACCACTTCTACTGGTAGGCTATTACACTTATCTACTACCCTCTCCCCACCACTTCTGCTGGTAGGTTATTCCACTTATCTATCACCCTCTCAACTCTACTACTTTTGCTGGTAGGTTATTCCACTTATCTACTACCCTCTCACCTCCACCACTTCTGCTGGTAGGTTATTCCACTTATCTACTACCCTCTCACCACCACTTCTGCTGGTAGGTTATTCCACTTATCTACCACCCTCTCACCTCTACCACTTCTGCTGTTAGTTTATTCCACTTATCTACCACCCTCTCACCTGTACCAATTCTGCTGGTAGGATAATCCACTTATCTTTCATAGTCTCCTCAACTACCACTTCTGCTGGTAGGCTATTCCACTTATCTACCAGTAGGCTATTCCACTTATCTACCACCCTCTCACCTCTACCACTTCTGCTGGTAGGCTATTCCACTTATCTATCATCCTCTTACCTCTACCACAGTCTCCTCAACTACCACGTCGGCTGGTAGATTATTCCACTTATCTACCACCCTCTCACCCTTTCCACTTCTGCTGGTAGATTATTCCCAGGCCTATCCCACGCATACTTACATTCCCTCACTGTATTAACTACACGGAGAAAGTGGGACAATTTCAGGGGGGATAAATGGTTTTTAAAGGGGCTTTGCAATGCATTGGAGGGAGATCAATTTTTTTTTATTGTCAATGCAAATGGTTTGTCCCATAATTGTTATTATATGCAACATTGGCCATATGCACCAAAACAGGAGTGGAGCAATTGATTGGCAAACCAGCTGTGCCATATGGGACAATTTTAATTGATTTTAAACAAGCTTTTAACCCTCTGATTGCTTGAGAGGTCACCAGTGCATTGCTCTGCCTCTCTATCATCCAACGGTTTAACCATTTTGCTGCCAGCGAGGTATCCAATGTATTGCAACACAATTTCGTTGGATATCTCTCTCTGGCACTCAGTGGGTTAAATGTATAACTATTATTTACAGTTATCTTGGTCCAGAATTAATCCAGTTTTGTGTTCATACATGCCCCCTAATAAAGTAATACCTGTGAAGCAATGCATTGGAGACTTTTCTACCATTCAAGGGTTTAATCTTATAAATATTATTTACAGCTATTTTGGCCCAAATTTGATCCAGTTTTGTCTTTATACACGCTCCGTAATAAGCAATACCTGTGAATTATTTCTGTGGAGCTCCCCCCTGAGAGGACTCATGAGCTGCTACTGGGCATATGTAAATGAAGTGAATTGTCATGAAAGTGGGTGGGGTTTACTTGAATGGGTGTGGCTTGACCCCAGGGTTTGGCAGGGAAGTGGGTGGGAAGTAGACAGAATGGAAGATAAGTGGGAGGAGTTACACTGAACAGTCCTCACTGCCGGACAGTCAGCCTGTCTCCCCAGTGACCCAGTAATTCACTCTAAAATCCGGCGTCTCTGGGGCTGAGGCTTCCCAGGTATGCTGATAAGTGCTACCTGTAAAAGCAAGGTGTTTCGGACCGCTCTGGCCTTCAAGGAGTTAAAAGCCTCATTTAAGCCATTCAGAATTTTGAAAACGTTTGTGTGTTCCTTACAGTATAGATGGTTTGCTCCAGAATTGCATCACTAATGATCCCAATACAGCAGGTCTATGGGAAACTGCACTGCGCAGAGGACAGGAAACTATCCAGCACCATCAAGATGCAGATACACCTGGGGAGCACTAGGTGGCGTTACCATGCAGACTTCACTTAATTGGAAGCTTCCATGGGGTGGGATCTGCTGATGGGGAACCATCATCTAACAGCTGCCCTAATGTGCAGGTGATAAACCCCTTAAAGGAGCAGTAAACTTTTTTTATGAAAAAATATATATTGTAGGAATTTTCCTATTGAGTAAATAAGGGTACTCCCACTGCAGAGAGATTTATATTTCCAGAGTTATTACAGTTTAAACCCCTGTTTTTTTACATTAGCAGTGCCCTCTAGTGGTCAAATTCTAATTAGATTTCCTGTTACATTCTAATGGAGAGGAAAGTCAGAAAAGTCAGAGACATACAGTTCTCCATAGAATGTGATAGACACTGCCTGTCACTTCCTGTCAGTTAGAACTATCAGGAAGTAAACACAGTAAAGTCACTTCCTGTCAGTTAGAACTATCAGGACGTAAACACAGTAAAGTCACTTCCTGTCAGTTAGAACTATCAGGAAGTAAACACAGTAAAGTCACTTCCTGTCAGTTAGAACTGTCAGGAAGTAAACACATTAAATTCACTTCCTGGTTATTTGAACTGATATAAATTTTGAATAAAAAATCTGACAGCGATGGGAGTGACCTTGTTTTATTCAGCAGGAAACGCTCTATAAAATATGTGTTTTCATGAAAAAAAGTTTACTGCTCCTTGAAGGACAAGCAGTCCAGTGAAGTTTCCTTCCCTTAAGGACCGCTTTGATGTATGCCGCCATTTTCCCTTTAACCCTTTGCTTCGCAATGCGTTGAGTACCCCCTGGCACTCAAAGGGTTATGGGCCTAATAACAGCTTATTTTGATTATGCATAATCTTCACGTGTATAAAAAGTGAAGTCAAATTGCCTCTACTTTTCACTAAGTATTTATTAACTTTTTTTAAATACTTTTATGTCCCTGACAGTAAGCTCACTGAATTTCTGTTTCCAGAAAGCTTAATGATCAGGTGACCATCAAAGCAGGCCAGTGATACAATGTAACACACTCCCTGCAGCACCGAGTGCTCTGTATCCTATATGAGAAGTATCTGTTTTTTTTTTTGTTTTGTTTTTTTTTTTTTTTTTCCATTTTCAAAATAGTTTTATTAGAAAGTAAAGTAGTTACAGAAACAATAATACACACGTGAAGTGAACATACAGAATTCTTAGTACAGCTCCTATGGTAATGAGGAAATGTAGAATCCCAACTGAACAAACCGGTAGGGGGGAGGGGGGAGAAAGGACAATGGGAGCACCAGTATTTATGTGGAAAATCAATTTTCTAGTAAGAGATTAGCACAAGGGTTTGAACTGTTAAAGGGATAGTAATACTTTGTTTTAACTTTATTTTATTTTGTAGGCATTAAAAAAACATGAAAAATGATATAAGTCTTATTTCTCAAACCTTTATGGTTTAAGAGATATTCACAAGCAAAGTATCCCCCTCCCGCCCCTTTTACTGATGTAACACTGCTCAGCCAGATCAGAAGGGAGGTGCCCAGGTAGACTGCAGAGAGGGACAATCTTCAATTAAGATAAGGGAAAAACCTGAAAAACTTGTCAAGGGGGGCAGGGGTTTTCATTGTTCTCATAGGAAGAAGATTGTCCCCTGCTGTTATCTGTCTGGTCTATGGACTGGATTCCACATCTGAGAAGAGATGGCTTACACCAGGTAAAAGGGGCGGGAGGGGAACATTTTGCTTGTGAATATCTCTTAAACCATAAAGGTATGAGAGATAAGACTTATATCGTTCTTCATGTTTTTTTAATGCCTACAAAATAAAATAAAGTTAAAACAAAGTATTACTATCCCTTTAAGTGGTATGGCCAATTATTCAATGTGGGGATAGTTCCTAAGGTGAGGTACTATTACCCTAACGAGACTGAGGGAGACAGGGGAAGCCTCGTCAGGGTCTCTCCCTCTCTGGATCAATGTGAGGCGTAATAGAGTGAGCTGGTCTTTAATAAGGGCTAGCCATTTGGAAAAGGTGAGTGGGTTGGAATCACGCCAGTGTCTCGGAATTAGGGTGACCACACGTCCCGGGACTGTCCCTTTTTGGGGGTTTATGTCCCGCATCCTGGGTCACCCCCCACCGGGACAACAAAGAGTCCCAGAATTGAGCAACATGCGCCAGTCCAGCCAGCCAATGAAATGTATTTGCTATATGGTCCTCATTGGCTGGCTGGACTGGTACGTGCGAGACAGCTGGGGTGGAGCAGGTAGGCTGGCGCTGCAAGTGAGACCCGCGGCTGAGGCTCCCGCCGGCACTGACCATCTTACTGAGGCTGTTCCCACTGGGAACTCTTACTATGTCAGCCTCAGAAAGATGGTCAGTGCCAGCGGGAGCCTCAGCCGTGGGACTAGGGTGACCACATGTCCCGGAATGGAAGAATGGAAATGTGGTCACCCTACTTGGAATTAGTGGCTTAGCCACATTGAGCATTATGAGAAGTATGTGGAGAAGTATCTCTTTTGCATTGAAACACCATTCCTGCGTTCATAGCCCCTAACAGAAAGCTCTCTGCACACTGATACAGGAGCTGACTGGAAGGGACATAAAAGCGATGATGGAAAAAAATAAGTTAAGTATAAGAAACTGGATTTTATATGTTTAACACCTGTAGAATACATAAAGTCAAATATAAGCTCCCCTCCCTTTAAATAATGGTTTTAAAAATTCTTAGCGATTTAATTATCCTATATAATAATTCACTAGGATGTTTGTCAGAAGCAGTTTTGCGCAGTAGAGACCGCCTGAACGCACGGAATGCTGGGAGCCCTGAATGTTGGGAGCACGGAATGCTGGGGGAGTATGGAATGCTGGGAGTTCTGTGCTGGGAGCACGGAATACTGGGAGTTCTGTGCTGGGAGCACGGAATGCTGGGAGGTGTAGGAATGCTGGGAGTTCTGTGCTGGGAGCATTCTGTGCTTTCGGGCAGTCTCTACAGTGCATGACTGCATCGGCGGCAGGAAGCAGAGCAAAACCGGCCTCTTAACCCTTTGAGTGCCAGAGGGGTATGCAACGCATTGCAAAGCAATGCATTGCGTACCCCTCTGTCACTCAAAGGGTTAACATCACCTGGACCTTGGCCCATGTACACGGGCTTTTACACTAATATATATATATTATAATAATGACCTATTATTCATTATCTGTTTTGAGGATACTGATTTCCAGGGAGGAATTCACATTGAAAAGCTGTGCTGTTTTGCTTGTTATGGTAGATTAGGGGCTGATTTGCCAGTCGGGCCCCCAGCAAGCTCTCGTTACGCTCCTGTCGCTGAGTGAGGGGCCCCTGAAAATTAAATTACTTTCTCAAGGTCACAAAGTGCAGATACTGGGTGAGACCAGGCTGTCAGAGTAACAGTGACCTTTCTTATTATTTCAGGTGGGAATACAATCCCTGCTAGTAATTCCTAAACCATTCAAGGACCAGTGGGGTTAATATGCAGAAAGCCACACAGGGGAGGGGAGGGCTGGGCTGAGGGGGCAAATGCCCCCTGGGCCAGACATATGTATGGGCTGGTGGGCCACTGCTTCACTCAATCTCCCTCTTGCTGCAGTAAATGGTGCTACAGAGCTTACGACTGAAATAGATCTACACAAATGATACCACAAAGCTTATAATTGAGCCTCACAAATGAGACCACTGAGGTACAATCCACATAGCCTAACTGATTTCCCTTTGTAATCTCTATACTATCACTAGTCTACCTTTACTTAAATTGTAAGCTCTGTAGTATCAATAGTGTAGCT
This sequence comes from Rhinophrynus dorsalis, assembly GCA_037306005.1. Classification (NCBI taxonomy): domain Eukaryota; kingdom Metazoa; phylum Chordata; class Amphibia; order Anura; family Rhinophrynidae; genus Rhinophrynus; species Rhinophrynus dorsalis. Next base: position 616,122,264 of record CM074719.1, on the reverse strand, counting down.
CCATTTCAACTGTAAGCTATGTGGTATCACTTCCCTTGCTTCACAACATTAAAGGGATAGTAATACTTGCAAATAACTAATCCCCATATTGTATCTTTGTTAAAAATAAACTTATTGCCCCAGTGTCATCTCTCAAACCCTTATGGTTTGAGAGATAATAGCGCTCAAAGTTCCCCCTCCCTCCCCCTTCCCTGACTGAACGCTGACTGCGGGGATATCCGGTATTACTTGCAACAGGCGGCTCTGCAGCATTGCCGAGATGTCGTTTATAAAAAAGAATTCTTTCACTAAAACGGTTTTCTACGTGTGATTGCAAACCAAGCACACGAAGAAGACCGTTTCAGTGAAAGAATTATTTTTTATAAATGCGATCACTGCAATGCTGGAGAGCCGCCTAATGTAAGTAATACCGGATATCCCTGCAGTCAGCGTTCAGTCAGGGAAGGGAGAGGGAGGGGGAAACTTTGAGCGCTATCTTCTCTCAAACCATAAGGGTCTGAGAGATGACACTGGGGGCAATAAATTTCTTTTTAACAAAGTTACAATATGGGGATTAGTCATTTGCAAGTATTACTATCCCTTTAATGCAAATTTTTTAATTTTTAATAACAAAACGGGGTGGTCTGGGACAATGGGCTGGAATGATAGTAGAAATGGGCCGCTTGATGGTATTTGGCCCCAGGCTACAAGTTGCCAAGCCCCCCCCCTGAACCCACAATAAAACAATCATGGTTATAGGGTTAGTAATGCCCGTATTTAAGTTGATGCAGTATTGTAGATGTTAAAAAATAAAGTATCTGGATAAAGTCCCATCTCTTATAACTTTACAGTTTGAGAGATTCGCCGCTACAGTTTCCCCCTCCCTGCCTTTTATCTGATGTCAGAGCTCTACTGAAAGAGGTCCCGGTCCTGGGACCAGCCGGTGGGTCTTCAGCAGAGCCTATATAGCAATCTTTAAAAATAATTACTTAATTGGAAAGGTCTACAAAAGCGTAGCTGGTTTGCAGGCACAGTTTGTAGACCATTCCAATGAAGTAGTTCTTTTTAAATACTGCTATTCCGGCTCTGCTGAAGAGTCACCTCAAGTCGCACTAAAAGGATCTCCTTCTAGAGATATCGAGGCTGTTGCAACAAGAAAACTGGTACAATTCAACTAAACCTTGTGTGTGTGGGGGGGGGGGTACCCACTCGTTTAAAGGAATAGTAACCCTTCATTTTGACTTCACATGTTCTGCATGAATATATGTACACTCAAATTACCTTATAATCTTTTTCATCATCAACTATTTTATTTGTTTTACACATAAGTCCTGACAGTGAACTCACTCAGTTTCCAGTGAGTTTTGTGGCCAGTGACAATGTTGCACTGCCCCTTTAGTACGGAATGATCTGTGTGATGTAATACAGTGTTACACTATCCCTGCAGCACTGAATGCTCTGTGTGATGTAATATAATATTATACTATCCCTGCAGCACTGAATTCTCTGTGTGATGTAATACAATGTTACTCTATACCTGCAGCACTGAATGCTCTGTGTGATGTAATACATTGTTACACAATCCCTGCAGCACTGAATGCTCTGAGTGATGTAATACAATATTACACTCTCCCTGCAGCACTGAATGCCCTGTGTGATATAATACAATGTTACAGTCTCCCTGCAGCACTGAATGCTCTGTGTGATGTAATACAATGTTACACTATCCCTGCAGCACTGAATGCCCTGTGTGATATAATACAATGTTACAGGCTCCCTGCAGCACTGAATGCTCTGTGTGATGTAATACAATGTTACAGTCTGCCTGCAGCACTGAATGTTCTGTGTGATGTAATACAATATTACACTCTCCCTGCAGCACTGAATGTTCTGTGTGATGTAATACAATGTTACAGTCTGCCTGCAGCACTGAATGCTCTGTGTGATGTAATACAATGTTATACTCTCCCTGCAGCACTGAATGCTCTGTGTGATGTTATACAATGTTACACTATCCCTGCAGCATTGAATGCTCTGTGTGATGTAATACAATGTTACACTCTCCCTGCAGCACTGAATGTTCTGTGTGATGTAATACAATGTTACAGTCTGCCTGCAGCACTGAATGCTCTGTGTGATGTAATACAAGGTTACTCTATACCCGCAGCACTGAATGCTCTGTGTGATGTAATACAAGGTTACTCTATACCTGCAGCACTGAATGCTCTGTGTGATGTAATACAATGTAACACTCTCCCTGCAGCACTGAATTTGTGTGATGTAATACAATGTTACACTATCCCTGCAGCACTGAATGCTCTGTGTAATGTAATACAATGTTACACTATCCCTGTAGCACTGAATTCTCTGTGTAATGTAATACAATGTTACACTATTCCTGCAGCACTGAATGCTCTGTGTGATGTAATACAAGGTTACTCTATACCTGCAGCACTGAATGCTCTGTGTGATGTAATATAATATTACACTATCCCTGCAGCACAGAATGCTCTGTGTGATATAATACAATATTACACTCTCTCTGCAGCACTAAATGCTCTGTGTAATGTAATACAATGTTACACTATCCCTGCAGCACTGAATGCTCTGTGTAATGTAATACAGTGTTACACTATCCCTGCAGCACTGAATGCTCTGTGTAATGTAATACAGTGTTACACTATCCCTGCAGCGCTGAATGATCTGAGTGATGTAATACAATGTTACACTATCCCTGTAGCACTGAATGATCTGTGTAATGTAATACAGTGTTACACTATCCCTGCAGCGCTGAATGATCTGAGTGATGTAATACAATGTTACACTCTCCCTGCAGCACTGAATGCTCTGTGTGATATAATACAATGTTACAGTCTCCCTGCAGCACTGAATGCGCTGTGTGATGTAATACAATGTTACTCTGTCCCTGCAGCACTGAATGCGCTGTGTGATGTAATACAATGTTACACTATCCCTGCAGCACTGAATGCGCTGTGTGATGTAATACAATGTTACACTCTCTCTGAAGCACTGAATGTTCTGTGTGATGTAATACAATGTTACTCTGTCCCTGCAGCACTGAATGCTCTGTGTGATATAATACAATGTTACACTATCCCTGCAGCACTGAATGATTTGTGTGATGTAATACAATGTTACACTATCCCTGCAGCACTGAATTTGTGTGATGTAATACAATGTTACACTATCCCTGCAGCACTGAATGCTCTATGTGATGTAATACAGTGTTACACTATCCCTGCAGCACTGAATGCTCTATGTGATGTAATACAATGTTACACTATCCCTGCAGCACTGAATGCTCTATGTGATGTAATACAATGTTACACTCTCCCTGCAGCACTGAATGCTCTATGTGATGTAATACAATGAATGCATTGACTTCAATACGCCCTTCAGAACTAGGCCCATACCACTAGGTGTGGGAGACAGCTGTAATACTTAAAAATCCCATGTAACCGTTTGAGTGCCTGAGAGGCATCCAACGCAAGGCAACGCATACCTCCCTGGCACTCACAGCGTTAAATCAATGATCATTTTGTTGAATGCTTATTTGTTACATGAGGTGCAGCTTAGCTTGCTCGAGAATTCCTCCATTTTTGTTTTAGGACAGCAGCCTAACTGTTTTAATGTATGGGACAGTGTTCCTTTAATACAGATCACATATTTGGGTCTTCTTTAACCCTCAGGGGAACTACTAGTGTTCCCCATGTAAGGCTGATGAGAAAGGCCCTTGTTTATCAGTCGACGAGACCCATAGATCGAGTGGGAGTCAGATCCCACACACTTCCTGTTGCTATGAGCCGTATAGACTCATTGATTTAAAGGGATAGTAATGTCAGAAAAAAAGTACTAACTATATGGTAGATACAATTAAAAGAGAGTACTTGCACTTATTCGTATCTCTCGAACCGTTATGGTTTGAGAGATATAGGAAAATAAAGTTCTCTGGTCCCTCCCCTTTATGCTTGACGAGCTGTAAAGCTGTCAGAAGCAGATTCTGGTCGCTTGACCAGATGTGGCTCTTCAGCAGCGCTGCTATAACGATATCTAAAGATAAATACTTCATTTAGAACGGTCTACAAAGTGTGCCTGGCTTGCAAGCACACTTTGCAGACCGTTCCAATGAAGCATTTATTTCTAAATAGCGTGATTTCAGCTCTGCTGAAGAGCCTCTGTCTGGTCAAATGACTGGAATCTGCAGCTGTCAGCTAGATGGCAGACTTGAGTAAAACAGCCAGGAAAAGGTAACTTTAGCGAAATAATCTCTCTCAAACCATAAAGATTTGAGAGATAAGACTTACATCATTGTTAACCTTTTTTTAATGTCTACAATATTAAATCAACTTAAAATTAACCATTACTATCCCTTTAATGGTGTGAGTGCTACAGGGTCACCATCAGGCCAACCACTGGACCAGCTCATAGGCCTGTCTGGTTACTGTGGACAGTTGGCAGAAGTCACAAATTTATTTCACTGAAATGGTCTTCTACATGTGCTTGCAAACCGGTCACAAACAAAGCACATGTAGAAGACCGTTTCAGTGAAATAATTATTTGTCACTAATGTGATTGTGGCTCTGCTGCAGAGCCGCCTGATGAAAGTCAGACCGGATATCCCTGCAGTCAGCACAACGCTGACTTCAGGGAAGGGGGGGAGGGGAACTTTGCGTTCAGTTATCTCTCAAACCATAAAGGTCTGAGAGATGAACCTGGGGGCTATTACATTATTTTGCAAATATCTATATTATGAGGGATAGTAATAATAAAGTATTACTGTCCCTTTAAAGGGCAGAGTAAATTTAAGTTAAGAAGTCTGGAACGTTGGCTACAGGTGGAGTGGGCAGACATTCTTAGATTCAAAGTTAAAATGTTAGTATAGTTTATTTAGCTACGTCCTACCTCCACCAAAAAAACTAAAATATAAAAAAACAGTGTTGTGTATCTTATTTGTTTGGGGCTAACAAGCCCCCTGCAGTTAACAGGTTACTGAGCTTTACCTATACTTGCATAGCTGTCTGTAGATTAGACATTACTATCTGTAGTTTAGACATTACTGTCTGTAGATTAGACATTACTGTCTGTAGATTAGACATTACTATCTGTAGATTAGACATTACTGTCTGTAGATTAGACGTTACTGTCTGTAGGTTAGACGTTACTGTCTGTAGGTTAGACGTTACTGTCTGTAGGTTAGACATTACTATCTGTAGGTTAGACATTACTGTCTGTAGGTTACACATTACTATCTGTAGATTAGACATTACTATCTGTAGATTAGACATTACTATCTGTAGATTAGACATTACTATCTGTAGGTTAGACATTACTATCTGTAGATTAGACATTACTATCTGTAGGTTAGACATTACTGTCTGTAGGTTAGACATTACTGTCTGTAGGTTAGACATTACTATCTGTAGGTTAGACATTACTGTCTGTAGGTTAGACATTACTGTCTGTAGGTTACACATTACTATCTGTAGATTAGACATTACTATCTGTAGATTAGACATTACTATCTGTAGATTAGACATTACTATCTGTAGATTAGACATTACTATCTGTAGATTAGACATTACTATCTGTAGGTTAGACATTACTATCTGTAGATTAGACATTACTATCTGTAGGTTAGACATTACTGTCTGTAGGTTAGACATTACTGTCTGTAGGTTAGACATTACTATCTGTAGGTTAGACATTACTGTCTGTAGGTTAGACATTACTGTCTGTAGGTTACACATTACTATCTGTAGATTAGACATTACTATCTGTAGGTTAGACATTACTATCTGTAGATTAGACATTACTATCTGTAGGCTAGACATTACTGTCTGTAGGTTAGACATTACTGTCTGTAGGTTAGACATTACTGTCTGTAGGTTAGACATTACTGTCTGTAGGTTAGACGTTACTATCTGTAGATTAGACATTACTGTCTGTAGGTTAGACATTACTGTCTGTAGGTTAGACATTACTATCTGTAGGTTAGACATTACTGTCTGTAGGTTAGACGTTACTATCTGTAGGTTAGACATTACTATCTGTAGGTTAGACGTTACTGTCTGTAGGTTAGATGTTACTATCTGTAGGTTAGACATTACTGTCTGTAGGTTACACGTTACTGTCTGTAGGTTAGACGTTACTATCTGTAGGTTACACATTACTGTCTGTAGGTTACACATTACTGTCTGTAGGTTAGACATTACTGTCTGTAGGTTAGACATTACTGTCTGTAGGCTAGACATTACTATCTGTAGATTAGACATTACTGTCTGTAGATTAGACATTACTGTCTGTAGGTTAGACGTTACTATCTGTAGGTTAGACATTACTATCTGCAGGTTAGACATTACTCACTGTAGATTAGACATTACTATCTGTAGGTTAGACATTACTATTTGTAGATTAGACATTACTATCTGTAGATTAGACATTACTATTTGTAGATTAGACGTTACGGTCTGTAGGTTAGACATTACTGTCTGTAGGTTAGACATTACTGTCTGTAGGTTAGACATTACTGTCTGTAGGTTACACATTACTGTCTGTAGGTTAGACGTTACTGTCTGTAGGTTAGACGTACATTACTATCTGTAGGTTAGACATTACTGTCTGTAGGTTAGACATTACTGTCTGTAGGTTAGACATTACTGTCTGTAGGTTAGACATTACTGTCTGTAGGTTAGACATTACTATCTGTAGGTTAGACATTACTGTCTGTAGGTTAGACATTACTATCTGTAGTTTAGACATTACTATCTGTAGGTTAGACATTACTGTCTGTAGGTTAGACATTACTGTCTGTAGGTTAGACATTACTGTCTGTAGGTTAGACATTACTATCTGTAGGTTAGACATTACTGTCTGTAGGTTAGACATTACTATCTGTAGGTTAGACGTTACTGTCTGTAGGTGAGACGTTACTGTCTGTAGGTTAGACGTACATTACTATCTGTAGGTTAGACATTACTGTCTGTAGGTTAGACATTACTGTCTGTAGGTTAGACATTACTGTCTGTAGGTTAGACATTACTGTCTGTAGGTTAGACATTACTATCTGTAGGTTAGACATTACTGTCTGTAGGTTAGACATTACTATCTGTAGTTTAGACATTACTATCTGTAGGTTAGACATTACTGTCTGTAGGTTAGACATTACTGTCTGTAGGTTAGACATTACTGTCTGTAGGTTAGACATTACTATCTGTAGGTTAGACATTACTGTCTGTAGGTTAGACATTACTATCTGTAGGTTAGACGTTACTGTCTGTAGGTGAGACGTTACTGTCTGTAGGTTAGACGTTACTGTCTGTAGGTTAGACGTACATTACTATCTGTAGGTTAGACATTACTGTCTGTAGGTTAGACATTACTGTCTGTAGGTTACACATTACTGTCTGTAGGTTAGACATTACTATCTGTAGGTTAGACATTACTGTCTGTAGGTTAGACATTACTATCTGTAGTTTAGACATTACTGTCTGTAGGTTAGACATTACTATCTGTAGGTTAGACATTACTGTCTGTAGGTTAGACATTACTATCTGTAGGTTAGACATTACTGTCTGTAGGTTAGACGTTACTGTCTGTAAATTAGACGTTACTATCTGTAGATTAGACATTACTGTCTGTAGGTTAGACATTACTATCTGTAGATTAGACATTACTGTCTGTAGGTTAGACATTACTGTCTGTAGGTTAGACATTACTATCTGTAGGTTAGACATTACTGTCTGTAGGTTAGACATTACTATCTGTAGGTTAGACATTACTGTCTGTAGGTGAGACGTTACTGTCTGTAGGTTAGACGTACATTACTATCTGTAGGTTAGACATTACTGTCTGTAGGTTAGACATTACTGTCTGTAGGTTACACATTACTGTCTGTAGGTTAGACATTACTATCTGTAGGTTAGACATTACTGTCTGTAGGTTAGACATTACTATCTGTAGTTTAGACATTACTGTCTGTAGGTTAGACATTACTATCTGTAGGTTAGACATTACTGTCTGTAGGTTAGACGTTACTGTCTGTAAATTAGACGTTACTATCTGTAGATTAGACATTACTGTCTGTAGGTTAGACATTACTATCTGTAGATTAGACATTACTGTCTGTAGGTTAGACATTACTGTCTGTAGGTTAGACATTACTGTCTGTAGGTTAGACATTACTATCTGTAGATTAGACATTACTGTCTGTAGGTTAGACATTACTGTCTGTAGGTTAGACATTACTGTCTGTAGGTTAGACATTACTGTCTGTAGGTTAGACATTACTGTCTGTAGGTTAGACATTACTATCTGTAGGTTAGACATTACTATCTGTAGATTAGACATTACTGTCTGTAGATTAGACATTACTGTCTGTAGGTTAGACATTACTGTCTGTAGGTTAGACATTACTATCTGTAGGTTAGACATTACTGTCTGTAGGTTAGACGTTACTGTCTGTAGGTTAGACATTACTATCTGTAGGTTAGACATTACTATCTGTAGGTTAGACATTACTGTCTGTAGGTTAGACGTTACTGTCTGTAGGTTAGACGTTACTGTCTGTAGGTTAGACGTTACTGTCTGTAGGTGAGACGTTACTGTATGTAGGTTAGACGTTACTGTCTGTAGGTTAGACGTTACTGTCTGTAGGTTAGACGTTACTGTCTGTAGGTTAGACGTTACTGTCTGTAGGTTAGACGTTACTGTCTGTAGGTTAGACGTTACTGTCTGTAGTCTGTAGGTTAGACGTTACTGTCTGTAGGTTAGACATTACTGTCTGTAGGTTAGACATTACTGTCTGTAGGTTAGACGTTACTGTCTGTAGGTTAGACATTACTGTCTGTAGGTTAGACATTACTATCTGTAGGTTAGACATTACTATCTGTAGGTTAGACGTTACTGTCTGTAGGTTAGACGTTACTGTCTGTAGGTTAGACATTACTATCTGTAGGTTAGACGTTAGTATCTGTAGGTGAGACGTTACTGTCTGTAGGTTAGACGTTACTATCTGTAGGTTAGACGTTACTATCTGTAGGTTAGACATTACTATCTGTAGGTTAGACATTACTATCTGTAGGTTAGACGTTACTGTCTGTAGGTTAGACGTTACTGTCTGTAGGTTAGACGTTACTGTCTGTAGGTTAGACATTACTGTCTGTAGGTTAGACATTACTATCTGTAGGTTAGACATTACTGTCTGTAGGTTAGACGTTACTGTCTGTAGGTTAGACGTTACTGTCTGTAGGTTAGACATTACTATCTGTAGGTTAGACATTACTATCTGTAGGTTAGACGTTACTGTCTGTAGGTTAGACGTTACTGTCTGTAGGTTAGACATTACTATCTGTAGGTTAGACGTTAGTATCTGTAGGTGAGACGTTACTGTCTGTAGGTTAGACGTTACTATCTGTAGGTTAGACGTTACTATCTGTAGGTTAGACATTACTATCTGTAATGGATTACCAGGTGTTGATATGGGAAAACAGAACTTGTGTTGACTTCTGCTTCCCAGTAAGAGGATTTGCATTATCGTTGTTCACTAACCAACCAGAGGAACATTGCGGATGTCACGCTAATGAGAAAAGGGACCACGACCAGATCTATACATGTCTGAATTTTGCCCTTCTGCCTTAAAATCTCCTAAAGAAGGACACTGGGGAGGCATGGACCTCTAATATCTCCTAAAGAGAGACACTTGGGAGGTACAGACCCCTATCATCTCCTAAAGAGGGACACTTGGGAGGTATGGACCTCTAATATCTCCTAAAGAGAGACACTTGGGAGGTATATACCCCTAATATCTCCTAAAGAGGGACACTTGAGAGGTATATACCCCTAATATCTCCTAAAGAGGGACACTTGGGAGGTATGGACCCCTAATATCTCCTAAAGAGGGACACTTGGGAGGTACAGACCCCTAATATCTCCTAAAGAGGGACACTTGGGAGGTATAGACCCCTAATATCTCCTAAAGAGGGACACTTGGGAGGTATGGACCCCTAATATCTCCTAAAGAGGGACACTTGGGAGTTACAGACCCCTAATATCTCCTAAAGAGGGACACTTGGGAGGTATGGACCCCAATATCTCCTAAAGAGGGACACTTGGGAGTTACAGACCCCTAATATCTCCTAAAGAGGGACACTTGGGAGGTATGGACCCCAATATCTCCTAAAGAGGGACACTTGGGAGGTATGGACCCCTAATATCTCCTAAAGAGGGACAAGTGGGAGGTAAGGACCTCTAATATCTCCTAAAGAGGAACACTTGGGAGGTATAGACTCCTAATATCTCCTAAAGAGGGACACTTGGGAGGTATGGACCCTTATATCTCCTAAAGAGGGACACTTGGGAGGTACAGACCCCTAATATCTCCTATACAGGGACACTTAGGAAGTACGGACCCTAATATCTCCTAAAGAGGGGCATTTGGGAGGTATGGAGCCCTGATATCTCCTAAAGAGGGACATTTGGGAGGTATGGAGCCCTGATATCTCCTAAAGAGGGACATTTGGGAGGTATGGACCCCTAATATCTCCCAAAGAGGGACACTTGGGAGGTATGGACCCCTAATATCTCCCAAAGAGGGACACTTGGGAGGTATGCACCCTCTCGGACTCCCTTCCCTCATGTTAACAACATTCTCTCAGTCCTCCATACCATTGTACTTCTCAGCCAAACTTCTCTCCCATTCACTGCATCCCTCCAATCTACAACCCTCCCAGTCACATACTTTATAAGCTCTCCTTCTCTCCTGTTCATCTTCAATCCCTCCCCGTCTCCTGATCCTATTCTCCACCCAATCACTTCCATTTGCCTGATCCTATTCGCCTCCAATCCTGCACCTTTGACTCCTCCTGTTCTCCTTTAATCCCTCCCCTTTGCCTTATTATCTTCTCACTCAGTCCCTCCCCATCTCCGCCATCAGCCCACTGGGGAAACATGTTGACAGCCTGGCCAAGTTGTACGAGAGCTATGAGTGGTATGGCACCGCCAGGCCCACGGGGATCAACTCCGCAGACATACTCACTAACAACTCCACATATCGCTCCACCTCACATGGACCTGACCCAGCAAAAGAGCCATAGTGTATGTGGAGTCCACCCACTTGCAGGAGGAGGAGCATAGCCTGGTGCGGAGCCTAGGAGCAAGACCAAACTCAAGCCTGTGTCACAGCCTTCCTCTCTGGATGTACGGGCAACTCCTTATCTTTTTTGCTATTGTTATATATCAAAAACATCCCTGTATGCACACACCAACAAGTATAAACGCACACAAAGAAATGTACATATACACACAGTTACATAACTACACACACGGTAAGAGATACTCAAATAAAAAGCACATACAATATCAGAGACACACATATACACACACACATATGATATGATTACCATTTACAAATACATTCAAGGTCAATACAAAGAACTAGCTAATGGATTATTTATGCAAAGAGCTGAGCCAAGAACAAGAGGTCATCCATTAAGACTAGAGGAAAGGCGCTTTCGACTAAAACAAAGGCAGGGATTCTTTACATTAAGGGCGGTAAGACTATGGAATTCTTTGCCTCAGGATGTTGTGCTTACAGATAATGCAACCGCATTCAAAAAAGCAATGGATGCCTATCTAGCACAGAACAGTATTGACAATAATGACAGATGGCTTCAAAGCAAATAGGATATTGATCTGGGGAAATATTTGACTACCAATTGGAGTCAGGCAGGAATAATTTCTCTCCCCCCCCAACACACAATTGGGACTAGATTGGAAATGGCTCCAGTGGGCTTTTTTGTTGCCTTCCTATGGATCAACAGGGGTGTTATTTGCATGGGCTGGACTTGATGGACGCATGTCTTTTTTCAGCCTTATCTACTATGTTACTGTTGTACATACATATCTATAAACACACACACTCTCTGCGCCAGACAGACCTTGGTTTGATGCCCACCGCTAGAACAATACTGTTTTACATAAAATGAGGAACTGTCAAAAATACTGACAGTGGTAGATATCAGTTCTGAACTTCCCAATATTGTTTATCTGGAGTCAACTCTATACTTTGTTATGGTGTTTATGTAAAAATATACTGAGGGATCAAGCACTTTCCCTTCTAGACAAGTATCCATCCCCCCCTGCTCTATGGAGGACTACACCCATACCTCCATACAGACGGTGGGCTACTGGGGGCCGCATCTCCAAACACCATATTCTAAGGCTGAAGTACTAACGGGAGCTGGAGAAATTCTGATGTAAACCAGCTGTACCACGGGGAACAAGCACCAATTCCCACTGAGTAAAATGGTGTTTATACTGTGTGTGGGCGTGTGTGTATTTATATTCATGCCTGGGAAGTCTCCGGATTTTGCAGTGAATTACTGGGTCCCCGGGGACAGAGGCTGATTCTCCTATGGTGGGTATTTTCCTATGAAACTCTGCCCACTTCCCCTCCTTCCCACCCTGATCCTCCCACTTCTCCTCCTTCCCACCCTGTTCCTCCCACCTCTCCTCCTTCCCACCACATTCCTCCCACTTCTCCTCCTTCCCACCACATTCCTCCCACTTCTCCTCCTTCCCATCCTGTTCTTAACACTTCCCTCCCACATCTCCTCCTTCTCACCAGGTTTCTCCCACTTCTCACCTACTTCTCCTCCTTCTCATTCTGTTCCTCCCACTTCTCACCTACTTCTCCTCCTTCCTATCCTGTTCCTCCCACTTCCCTCCCACTTCTCCTCCTTCCCACCCTGTTCCTTTCACTTTTCACCCACTTCTCCTCCTTCCCAGCCTGTTCCTTCTACTTCCCTCCCACTTCTCCTCCTTCCCACCCGGTTCCTTCCACTTTTCACCCACATCTCCTCCTTCCCACCCTGTTCCTCCCACTTCCGTCCCACTTATCCTCCTTCCTACCCTGTTCCTTCTACTTCCCTCCCACTTCTCCTCCTTCCCACCTGGTTCCTTCCACTTTTCACCCACTTATCCTCCTTCCCACCCGGTTCCTTCAACTTTTCACCCACTTATCCTCCTTCCCACCCGGTTCCTTCCACTTTTCACCCACTTATACTCCTTCCCACCCTGTTCCTCCCACTTCCCACCCACTTCTCCTCCTTCCCACCCTGTTCCTTCTACTTCCCTCCCACTTCTCCTCCTTCCCACCCGGTTCCTTCCACTTTTCACCCACTTCTCCTCCTTCCCACCCTGTTCCTCCCACTTTCCGCACACTTCTCCTCCTTCCTACCCTGTTCCTCCCACTTCCCGTACACTTCTCCTCCTTCCCACCCTGTTCCTCCCACTTCCCGCCCACTTCTCCTCCTTCCCACCTTGTTCCTCCCACTTCCCGCCCACTTCTCCTCCTTCCCACCTTGTTCCTCCCACTTCCCGCCCACTTCTCCTTCCCACCTTGTTCCTCCCACTTCCCGCCCACTTCTCCTCCTTCCCACCTTGTTCCTCCCACTTCCCACCCACTGCTCCTCCTTCCCACCCTGTTCCTCCCACTTCCCGCCCACTTCTCCTCCTTCCCACCTTGTTCCTCCCACTTCCCGCCCACTTCTCCTCCTTCCTACCCTGTTCCTATCACTTCCCACCCACTTCTCCTCCTTCCCATCCTGTTACTCCCACTTCCCACCCACTTCTCCTCCTTCTCACCAGGTTTCTCCCACTTCTCACCCACTTCTCCTTCTCATTCTGTTCCTCCCACTTCCCTCCCACTTTTCCTCCTTCCCACCCTGTTCCTTCCACTTTTCACCCACTTCTCCTCCTTCCCACCCTGTTCCTTCTACTTTCCTCCCACTTCTCCTCCTTCCCACCCGGTTCCTTCCACTTTTCACCCACTTCTCCTCCTTCCCACCCGGTTCCTTCCACTTTTCACCCACTTCTCCTCCTTCTCATCCTGTTCCTCCCATTTCCCGCCCACTTCTCCTCCTTCCCACCCGGTTCCTTCCACTTTTCACCCACTTCTCCTCCTTCTCATCCTGTTCCTCCCATTTCCCGCCCACTTCTCCTCCTTCCCACCCTGTTCCTCCCACTTCCCTCCCACTTATCCTCCTTCCTACCCTGTTCCTCCCACTTCCCACCCACTTCTCCTCCGTCCCACCCTGTTCCTTCCACTTTTCACCCACTTATCCTCCTTCCTACTCTGTTCCTTCCACTTTTCACCCACTTCTCCTCCTTCATACCCTGTTCCTCCCACTTCCCGCCCACTTCTCCTCCTTCCCACCTTGTTCCTCCCACTTCCCGCCCACTTCTCCTCCTTCCCACCTTGTTCCTCTCACTTCCCGCCCACTTCTCCTCCTTCCCACCTTGTTCCTCCCACTTCCCGCCCACTTCTCCTCCTTCCCACCTTGTTCCTCCCACTTCTTCTCCTTCCCGCCCTGTTCCTCCCACTTCCCGCCCACTTCTCCTTCCCACCCTGTTCCTCCCACTTCCCGCCCACTTCTCCTCCTTCCCACCTTGTTCCTCCCACTTCCCGCCCACTTCTCCTCCTTCCCACCCTGTTCCTCCCACTTCTCAATTCGATGACAATGTATCCCCCTCCCGCCCCTTTTACTGATGTAACACTGCTCAGCCAGATCAGAAGGGAGGTGCCCAGGTAGACTGCAGAGAGGGACAGTCTTCAATTAAGATAAGAGAAAAAGCAAAAAAATTGTCAAGGGGGGAAGGGCTTTCATTGTTCTCATAGGAAGAAGATTGTCCCCTTCTGTTATCTGTCTGGTCTATGGACTGCATTCCACATCTGAGAAGAGATGGCTTACACTAGGTAAAAGGGACGGGAGGGGAAACTTTGCTTGTGAATATCTCTCAAACCATAAAGGTTTGAGAGATAAGACTAATATCATTCTTCATGTATTTTTAATGCCTACAAAATAAAATAAAGATAAAACGAAGTAGTACTATACCTTTAAGGACCAGTGACGGTCCTGGTACGTCACTGTAATACCAGGGACTGAAGTTGATCACTCCAAGACTGGAGCGATCTCTTTCAGTCCCTTGTTCGGCTTGCCAGCACACGTGATCAGTCACATGGGGTGGCACGTTGAACTTCCCTATCTGGTCCTTAATGGACCACACACCCTGGGGTGTTCTGGGAATATAACCTGATGACAGAATTTAGCACTACGAACTGTGGCCTGAACAGTGACAAGAAACTTATATCACAATATTCCTCCCCAAAAACATATTATGGTCCCTTTGGGTGACAGAGGGGCATGCAATGCATTGCGTCTTGACTAGTTCTGCTGCTGTTGGAGTTCTTTAGCCATTATTTATCCTGTTTCTTCACTTGCGTCATTATCTTGGTAACGGGACACAAGCATGATTACATCATACAGTCATTGTACACAGCTTAGCGTATCATTACCAATGTATAAACACACATGGTCATTATGCAAGCATAGAGAATCATTACCAGTGTATAAACCCCCTATTACCCTTGGGGTGACACCATTCCTATAGAGCCTGCAAATTTGTATTGCAGGTTCGTTCCTAGTTGAGCATCTCTGACTTTTAATATACACATTCAAATTACCCTTGGGATTAGTCACCCCAAGGGTAATAGGGGAAATCCAGCATTGGACCCCCTTGCCCACAGTGCTTAGAGAGATCAGCTACACCTTACTGACGAGGCCCAACAAGGCCGAAGCGTACGTCTGGGGTTGGCTGCTTCTCTTGTTCAGAGAGGAATTGCCTGGCATTTTGTGGTTGGACTGCTGTTATGGCAGAACCAATATGATATGATTTAGGATATTTCCTCTCTGTGAAAGGCACTAGTGGGCTAAAAGAGATTGCACCCTGGGTACGACACCATTCCTATACAGCCTGCAAATTTGTATTGCAAGTTCGTTCCTAGTTGATCCTCAATCTCTTCAGTCGAAAACTTCTATTACACAAATATTTTAGTGCAAAACAAAAAGAGTGGTATTAGATCCAAATCTGATCATACTAATCTTGAAAATCTGATGTCCCTTCTAGATGAAAGTGAAAATACTCTAGTAAATATAAAAGGACCTTTTACCAACTGTAAAAGAAACTCCAAATTTACCCCACAACCAAACATCTCGCCACATGTACAACTGTTCAGTGAACTGGTGGTAAAGGATTTGGAATGTCTATCTAAATCTGTGAATAGAGAACTTTACATAACAGTAATTTAACTCAGTTTGAACAAAAAGTCCTTAAAACACTCAAGGACAATAATGACATCACAATAAAAAGTTCAGATAAAAGAGGGAATATAGTTGTGATGAATTCTATAGATTAGAGGTTCTCAACCCATGCCCTCAGTGGCCACTAACAGGCCAGGAATTTCCCTGATAGAACACAAGTGTGTTGATCAGAGACTCAGTCGTATTGATTAACTCACCTGTGCTCTTAAAAGCAAATTCTAAAATCCTGGCCTGTTAGTAGCCACTGAGGGCACAGGTTGAGAACCACTGTTGCAGATTACAAAAAAAGAGTGTTTAAGACTATTAGGTGACGTAAGATGTTATAAAAGACTCACATCTGATCCCACCGAAGGGTTTAAGCCTGAACTTCAGGTCATTTTAATTAATGCCCAAGAGATGGGATTAATTCATAAAGATGAATTGGACTTTATGACTGTACACAATCCAGTGATTCCTACCTTCTACATCATACCTAAAATTCATAAAAGTATGACAAATCCACCAGGACGTCCGATAGTTTCGGGTATCAATAGCCTCACTGAAAACATAAGCAGATATGTAGATCAGATTCTATGCCCATTTGTAACTAGTCTACCTTCATACATCAAAGAGTCGTTAAAAGCTATAAAAATTATAGAAGGCATACATTTGGAAGATAATCATTACCTGTAGTGTTGAGCGAGCACCCCGATGCTCGGGTGCTCGGGTGCTCTGACCGAGCACCCCCTGAGGCTCGAGTGCTCGGCCGAGCACCCGAGCCCCATTGAAATGAATGGGGCGACACCAGGCACCCCCTGCTCTGATGAGGGGAAGGTGCCTGGTCAATGCCCCCTTCATCTCCGCTATGCCCCCTTCATCTCCGAATGCCCCCTTCAGCTCCGCTATGCCCCTCTTCCACAATGTGCCCCTTCATCTCCGCTATGCCCCTCTTCCACAATGTGCCCCTTCATCTCCGCTATGCCCCTCTTCCACAATGTCCCCCTTCATCTCCTCTATGCCATAGAGGAGATGAAGGGGGACATTGTGGAAGAGGGGCATAGCGGAGATGAAGGGGCACATTGTGGAAGAGGGGCATAGCGGAGATGAAGGGGCACATTGTGGAAGACGGGCATAGCGGAGATGAAGGGGGACATTGTGGAAGAGGGGCATAGAGTCTATGCCCCTCTTCCACAATGTCCCCCTTCATCTCCGCAATGCCCCCTTCATCTCCGCAATGCCCCCGTACCTCCAGTCCCTGGTGGTCCAGCGGAGCATCTTCGGATCTGTGCCTCTTCCGGCACAGATCCCCGCCACCCGAACATGGCGGGAGAGCACATGGCGGTACTCGACGAGTACCGCCATGTGCCGAGCAGAGCGATGCTCGAGCCGATCCGAGCATCGGCCGAGCACGCTCGCTCATCACTAATTACCTGGTATCTATGGACGTAGAGTATACGAGTATTCCACACGATATTGGCCTAATGGCAGTTGAGACCTTTTTGAATACCAGAGGAACACAGTATGTCCTACATAACAACCTGGTTTTGGAACTCCTGTCTTTTGTTCCAACTAGAAATTACTTTGTTTTTAAAGTAGAACTAACACTGCTAAGAAATTCCCTGCTTAGTACAGCTAGTCGCCAGAATTATTACCTCTTCATGAAGAAATTTGAAGTGATCCTCGGCTGACAGACAGGACGGAGCGCGGACATCTTGCCTTAGTGACATCCGAGCGCCTGCTCTGTCAGTCCCTTCCGGAGCTGAATGGCTCCTAGCAACGCCTCCTATAGCCTTCTGGGACTGACAGAGCAGGCGCGCGGATGTCACTAGGGTGAGATGTCCGCTCTCCGTTCTGCCTGTCAGCTGAGGATGACTGCATATTTCTTCATGAAGAGGCAATAATTCTGGTGACTAGCGCTACTAAGCAGCTAGTCGCCAGATAGGGAATTATTACAAAGTTTCTTAGCGGCGTTAGTTCCGCTTTAACAATAAATATTACCAACAGCAACAGGGGACACCAAAGGGGAGCACATGCGCCCCTAGTTATGCTAACCTGTTTCTATGCTGGTGGGAGTCTACTATGATTTTTACAGACGATATGGAGAAATACACAAAATACATAAACATGTGGATACACTAGATCGACGATGTGTGTATTATTTGGACAGGTACATTCGTACTCTTTGAAGAATTTGTGTCACTAATCAATAACAATACTATCAGCCTAGAAAAAATTGCCTCTCTTGATACTCTTATCTATAAAAATCCTCAGGGTAATATTCAAGCAACTGTATATCGTAAAGAAATTGCGACTAATACTCTTCTGGAAGCTTCCAGTAACCATCCTACTCCATTGACAAAAGGTATTCCAGTAGACCGATATCTTATAATTTGTAGATTGTGTCGTACAGTTGATGATTACAAGACTTAGGCTAAAAAACGACAACTAAGATTTCTTTCAAGAGGATATAGTAAAAAGAGTCTAAAAAGATCCTATAAACGGGCCTTAGAATCGAATAGAGATGCATTACTCAATCTGGTACCCACGTAGGGTGACCACATTTCCCTTCTGCCATTCCGGGACGTGGTCACCCTAGTTGCCCCGTCATACCTTAAGTCCCTGGTGGTCTAGCGGCGTGGAAAGTGCTCTGTGCCTCCTCCGGCACAGAGCTGAAGCTCCCGCGCGCTGTGCTCAGTAATGCAGAGCGCTGGGAGATGTCATCTCCCAGCGCTCTGTATTACTAGAGCGCTTGCCTCCAGGTAAGATGCATTGCCGCCCTGGATGTCAGCCTGCAAGCGGTGTGTCATATCATGGACGCCGCGAGCGGCGTCCATGATGTGACACACCGCTTGCAGGCTGACATCCAGGGCGGCTTGGCTTCATTCCGGGACACTTCATTGTCCCGGTTGAAGGGGACGCGGGACGCGGGACATAGCCCTGAAATAAGGGACAGTCCCGGACGTTCCGGGACCCGTGGTCACCCTATACCCACGGTTGTTGAACAACAAAAACTTATCAGATTAGTGGGGAACCATGATCACCAAAATGGAGAAATTAAGAACATCCTCAACAAACACTGGCACTTGTTGAGAGTTGATGAAGATCTAGTGGACGTTGTCTCTAAGTCTTCCAGTTTTACATACCAAAGAGGTTGCAATATGAAAGATTTGCTGGTTCACAGTCATTTTGAAAGCATTAAAGGGATGGTAATACTTCGTTTTAACTTTATTTTATTTTGTAGGCATTAAAAAAACATGAAGAACGATATAAGTCTTATCTCTCAATCCTTTATGGTTTACGATATATTCACAAGCAAAGTTTCCCCTCCCGTCCCTTTTACCTAGTGTAAGTCATCTCTTCTCAGATGTGGAATCCAGTCCATAGACCAGACAGATAACAGCAGGGGACAATCTTCTTCCTATGAGAACAATGAAAGTCCTGCCCCCCTTGACAAGTTTTTCAGGTTTTTTGCTTGTGAATATCTCTCAAACCATAAAGGTTTGAGAGATAAGACTTATATCGTTCTTCATGTTTTTTTAATGCCTACAAAATAAAATACAGATAAAACGAAGTATTACTATCCCTTTAAGATCACTGACTTTGAACTGGTCACTCTTTCTATTGAGGACACCGGGCCCATCATTGTTTATGGAGGGTGTTTTCTCAATTTTTTCTTTAGTTTGTAAATACAAAATTGAGTAAATATAGGTGCTTTTGGAAGCTCTTTAAAAAAAAAATAAAAAAATCACCTATTTGTTACAAAGTGACATTTCCACTTTAATGCCCTCAGGCCGGGTGATTTACTAAAATACCTAGAGAAATTCTTGAAAAAAAACAGATAACCACAGGGCACAAATACACATTCACATTGATTTAAATGATTTTCTTAAACCCCTTGAATGCTAGAGAGGTCTCTACACTGTAACATGTTAAAGGTTCATTGGTACCGACTGGAGTACCATAAGGTTAGAACAAGCAGGTACATATTACATAAAATCTTCATTAGGGGAAGCTTTAAGGGTTAATATTTCACAGATCTCTGGGTCAGCTCATTTTGAACATTCCCAGGTATATCTATTCGGTGTAAGGCAGAAGACATCAGGAAAGCAGAGGCAGCCGCAGTAGAGGACAATGTGTGAGTGCCTGCAGCTCATCACAGATGGAAAGTTGCTGGTTTGCACCCATGCAAATACCCTGGGGTGGTTTTCTACCTGACAGAGACCTCACGTCAACCGAAAGGATTATACAATTTACAGTAAACAGACAGACTGTTGTCAAACAGAGCAGACAGCATGTGTATTGCAAACACTGATACACGTGGACAATGCCAGCCACCCTGTCTGCTTAAAGGCAAAGAGCGTTCATATCTATTTAACCCCCTGAATGCCAGAGAGGTAGGCAACGCATTAGATACCGCTCAAAGGTTTAAAAGGACATTATCATCCAAAATACAGCCTTAAACAATTAGTAACACGTAGTAATAATAAGTCCCCACTTACTTTACTGTGGAAAGAAAATCAGAATGGCCCCTCAGAATTTTGCCATAGCGCTTTGGTTCAAGGGATTAACATCTATAATCAGTCCATGGGGCGGACATGATGGTTGCTGGTGGCAGGACCACAGGACTCACCTGAGTGCATCTGAAGTCTTGGGAGACATCCTACCTTTTAGACACCAAGTTCAGCTGATGTCCCTCAACACGTCTTGACACTTAGGGGGCTAAACTGTTGGTTTTGTGTGGAGGGGGGGTTAAAAATACTTACCTGGACATCCAACGATGGGTCCTCCGTACCTGCAGTGCTACAGCCCAGCTGCCATCTATGAGCGGTGACATCACAAGATGGAGCCTTCCACTAGGCCACCAGGAAAATCCCACCAGCTCCTACTGAAGTTAAGTTTGGCAAGATGAGATTCTCCCATTTACAGAGATGTTCCATATGTTCGAGTTCATGCTCAGTGAGTGATCGATGACCAATACTTGAGCACAGAGGAAAAGGCTCTATAAGATCTCATATCTCAGCTCCCCCTCCAATTTACATAAATGTGATATAACTGGGATGAGGAGAATCTTCTCTTTCCAGTTGTATCCAACATGAAGAAGTCTCTTCCATTTCACTGCTGTCCAAGTTCAGTCCTCAAGGGCCACCAACAGGCCAGGATTTAAGGATTTCCCTGATTAAGCACAAGTGAGTTAATCAGGGGCTCATTCATTTAGCTAACCTTTTAAATGGTTGCATTTTAAAAATTGCGTGGCTGCACACCACATTAAACATGTCACCTGGATGAAAAGGTCGACATGAGAATCTTGCTCTGCATTTAAGCGCAAGATTCTTATGTCGCCTCATTAAATGTCACATACCTGAGCTAACATTGTACTTGTACTGCCCGCCCGCAAACCTTAGCATACCTGTCTTTCTGGCTTTGCCCGTGGATCTCTTCGGAGTGTGGATATTTTTTTTTGGATATTAATTAGAAAGGTTAATTGCAAAACAGGAAGATTTAATGCAGTTATCAAAACTGATAACGTTTGATGTCAAGGGAATGAGATTGACTTCATTAGCTGTTTAAAGAGAAGTTTGTAACACTCTGCTGATCTTATGTAATGGTGCATTGTCCTGATGGTCTATTTAATACTCTTCTGGTTTTATAGAATAATGAATTGCCCTGCTGGTGTAATGTAGCACTCTGCTGATCACATGTAATACTGCATTGTCCTGCTGGTCTGATTTAATACTCTTCTGGTTTTATAGAATAATGAATTGCCCTGCTGGTCTAATGTAGCACTCTGCTGATCACATGTAATACTGCATTGTCCTGCTGGTCTGATTTAATACTCTTCTGGTTTCATAGAATAACTAGTGTAAAAGCTCGTGTACACGGGCCAAGGACTGGGTGATATTAACCCTTTGAGTGCCAGAGGGGTACGCAACGCATTGCTTTGCAATGCGTTGCGTACCCCTCTGGCACTCAAAGGATTAAGAGGCCCTGCTCTGCGTACTGCCGCCGAGGCAGTCATGCACTGTAGAGACTGCCCGAAATCACAGAATGCTCCCAGCACAGAACTACCAGCATTCCGTGCTCCCAACATTCTGTGCTCCCAGCATTCTGTGCATTCGGGCAGTCTCTACTATGCATGAAGGCTTCTGACAAACATCCTAGCGAATTATTATATAGGATGAATTGCCCCGCTGGTCTAATGTAGCACTCTGCTGATCTCATGTAATGGTGCATTGCCCTGCTGGTCTATTTAATACTCTTCTGGTTTTATAGAATAATGAATTGCCCTGCTGGTCTAATGTAGTACTCTGCTGATCTCATGTAATGTTGCATTGTTCTGCTGGTCTGATTTAATACTCTTCTGGTTTTATAGAATAATGAATTGCCCTGCTGGTCTAATGTAGTACTCTGCTGATCTCATGTAATGGTGCATTGTCCTGCTGGTCTGATTTAATACTCTTCTGGTTTTATAGAATAATGAATTGTCCTGCTGGTCTAATGTAGTTCGCTGCTGATCTTATGTAATGGTGCATTGTCCTGCTGCATGTAATTCATTGCTGTTCTCATGCAATGGTTATTCCCCTACTAATCTCAGATAGCTTTTTATCGTCCCAACATGCAGCTTGATATGCCAACTTCCGAGAGGTTAACAACACGTTTTGTTTGAAGAAGTGAGATAATACTGATATTTTCTACCCAGCCCATCTAGTTAATGTTTGACTGGATCACGTTTTATGACGTTTCAGAAACTCAATACGGGAAGATAAAATCAGCCACACAACCACTTAATTCCGTCCCTAGCTCCACAACAGTGACCTCAAACCAGAGTAGAGATTTGTATGTGCAGAAACCTCAGCGGACACCTATAGGGTTGCCACCTTTTCTTTAAAAATACACCGGCCATGGCATTCTCTCCATAGACTTAACATTGGACAGAAGCCAATTTTTTACCGGCCTGCCGGTAAAATACCGGCTGGGTGGCAACCCTAGACACCTCTGATAAATTAACTTTCTGTGACCCGACATGAATTGTTTTGCTCTAGCAAAGGAACAATCCATATTTGGGTCTCCGGCTGTTGGTTGAGGATGATGGGAGTTTTAGCTCCAGCAGTTGGCAGTCCAAATTGGCTTCATCTGCTGTAATGTGTGACACAGAATAGCCTATCAATATGGCTACCAGCATCCACAATAGAGGAGATTTTCCTGCATAGGGGTATATAAATGAAGATAAAAATGGAACAATTCTGGCGCAAACCAAGTGCACTATGGGTAACAAAATAATATCACGATTTAAATGAGGCTTTGCGAGGTCTTCAACATATGGCATACCCTCCAAATTTACCAAGTATGGTACCTGTTTTTGCACTTTATAAAAAAAAGCAAGAGTATTCGAGATTTTTTTTTTTAATAAAGTTTTAAGAGTTTCAAGTCCTCCTCAAGCATACCTCCCAAGAGTCCCTCTTTCGGAGGGACAGTCCCTCTTTGAGACCCAAATCCCCCGTCCCTCTTTTCTACCCTGGTGTCCCTCTGTTCATCAGAGCGAGCCGTGTGTGTATAAGTGTATCACATTGCTCCACAGCAATGAAATTCACATACGTGTTTGAGTAAACTTCCGTTTATGTTTTTATAAATTAGTCTGTGTAAGTAAAATACTCTGGTCTTGCTCTTAAAGGGATAGTAATACTTAAGTATTACTAATCCCTATAGTAAAGTCATTTTAAAAATAAATGTATTGCAACCAGTGTCATCTCTCAAACCTTTATGGTTTGAGAGATAATCGCTCCTAAAGTTGCCCTCTCCCTCCCCCTTCCCCGTAGTCAGCGTTGTAGCTGACTGCAGGGAAGCCAGTCGTACGACTTTCAGCCGGCTCTCCAGCACAGCCACGAACGCGTTAATAAAGAAAACTTTCACTGAAATGGTCTTCTACGTGTGATTGGTTTGCAAGCACACATAGAAGACCGTTTTAGTGAAAAAAATTTTTTTTAGTTAACGCGATTGCGGCTCTGCTGCAGAGCCACCTGATGATCTATGACTGGATTTCCCTTCAGTCAGCTACAACGCTGACTTCGGGGAAGGGGGAGGGAGAGGGCAACTTTAGGAGCGATCATCTCTCAAACCATAAAGGTTTGAGAGATGACAATGGGGGCAATAAGTTTTTTTTTAGTAGGGCTTTACTATAGGGATTAGTAATACTTAAGTATTACTATCCCTTTAATCCTCTATTCAGTTACACAAAGAGGTGTCAATAGGTCACAAAGTAGCCTAAAAATTCCCTGCCCACCAGCCACACCCCCAAAAACACCATCTAAAACATTAAACATTAGTGTCCCTCTTTGGCCATTTGAAATGTTGGGAGGTATGTGTTAAGCAAGCAATGCTTTGTCTCTTATCAATGCTATTGCACTTGCTGACTGCAATTGTCAGGCTCAGGAATTTAGCCAGTGTGCAGGGTGGTGCCGTAACACTAGAAGCCGCACAGAAGGGAGGGGGAGGTCCGCTGGGTGCATTCTGTAAGTAAGAGAGAAACTCAGGCACAGGATTAATCATAGATTTACAGGACAATGTCATATAGTTTAACAAAATCTCATTATGATGTCTATGGCCATTTCTGCGCACACCCCTTCTGTAAGTGTCTTACGTGTGTGTGAGTGTGTAGGTGTGTGTGTGTGTCCACGTATGTGTGTTTTAGTAATTATACAAACATGTATATGAATGTGTGTATGAAATATGTATGTTCATGTTTAGACCTTCTCTAAAAAGTGCAGTGCTGCAAAACGGCATGTATATATAAGAGTTTCTGGTTTACTGTCCGCCCCTCCCCGCATCAGCCAATCACCACGTGGCAGCGATTGCGACAGGAGTGTCCACTCCTGTCACAGTTGTTGCAGAGACACTCACAGGGATGGCCAGGGGGCTAAGCTTTTGAAAAATCGCTGCAGGGAGGCTCACTGCCATAGAGTTCCATGGTGCCGCGATGTTCACCGAGCGCCATATCCAGGGGCGGACTGACCATACGGGCATTCGGTCAAGAACCGAGGGCCCGTGACTGAAGGGGGCCCGCTGCCGCTTCCAGCGCTGCTCAGCAGCTCTCCAACAACGGCCGCCGGCGCGCCGTTCTACTAATACAGAGCGCTGGGAGATGACATCATGTGGAGATGTGGGTATTGTGGAGATGAAGGGGGCATTGTGGAAGGGGCATTGTGGAGATGAAGGGGGCAATGTGGAGATAGGGGCATTGTGGAGATGAAGGGGGCATTGTGAAAGGGGCATTGTGTAGGTGAAGGGGGCATTGTGGAGATGAAGGGGGCATTGTGGAGATGAAGGGGGCATTATGGAAGGGGCATTGTGGAGATGAAGGGGGCATTGTAGAAGGGGCATTGTGGAGATGAAGGGGCAATGTGGAGATTTCTGCAGGGGGCCCAGACCTCTTTTTGGACCAGGGGCCCTGGGTCCTGTCAGTCCGCCACTGGCCATATCCAACGGGCAATGCCATGAAGCATTCGCTAATGTATATAATATAAAGCGCTAGCCTGCGAAGTTACCTGTGTGCATAACAGCACATGAGCAGTAGAGAATGCCGGAACGATGCAGTCATGCGCAGTAGAGACTGGCTGAACGCGATGTTCCAGAGCGAGGCGCTCCAAACGGCTCACCCCCTGTCTCTGCTACTGGTTCCGGGGCAGCACTAGTATGTATATACTAGTATGTATATATAATATAGTGCCTGTGTGTGTGAGAGAGAGATCGAATGCTCAGGCATTAAGAGTATAAAGTGATGACCGTGGTTAAAGTCACACGTTACTGAAGAAGGAAGTGATGAGACCTCACTGAGCCAGTGATCACACCAGCAGTGAACTCTCTGTTAGTAATCAGAATTCCTGCTTCCGGCAGTGTGAGTCACACTGTACACTGGCTGCGTGTTCTATTAACCTCTGGCCTGCATGGCAATTGGAACCATCGCCATTATTTATACACGGAGTGTTCACAACTTCACAATTGCAAATAGGGATTGTTAACACTTTAACGGCCAAAGGATGTACAACGATCTTAAAGCAGGCATATCAAACATGCAGCCCTGGGGGGCCGCACGTGGCCTTCTTTCTAATAAACTGCACCCCCAGCGGAATTTTTCATTTTAACTACAGTGCGGCACCGCTGGTCCAAATTCAAGTTTAGATCTGCTTGGCGTGAGATCACCTTCTTAAAGGGATAGTAATACTTGCAAATTACTAATCCCCATATTGTAGCTTTGTTAAAAAGAAACTTATTGCCCCCAGTGTCATCTCTCAGACCCTTATGGTCTGAAAAATAATAGCGCTCAAACTTCCCCCCTTCCTCTTCCCTGACTGAACGCTGACTGCAGGGGAAGCTGTCGTACGACAGTCTTATGTGCATCAGGCGGCTCTGCATCTGAACCGAGATTGCGTTTATAAAAAAGACTTCTTTCACTGAAATGGTCTTCTACGTGTGCTTGGTTTGCTCTTGGTTTGCACGCACACATAGAAGACCGTTTTAGTGAAAGATTTCTTTTTTATAAACGTGATCTCGGCAATGCTGCAGAGCCGCCTGATGCAAGTAATACCGGATATCCCTGCAGTCAGTGGATTTTTGGCTCTAGAGCAATTGGTTGGGGATGATGAGAGCTGTAGTATACAGCAGCTGGAAAGCCAAACATTTCGTACCCCTGGACTAGAGGTAAACATACCTCACAACATTTCGCACGGCCAAAGAGGGACACTTGTGTTTTAGGCGGTTAGTGTGGGGGGGTTACCAGTGGGGGGGTATTAGCAATAATGTTTAGGTTATTTCATGACCTACTGACACCTCTTTGTGTAAATGAATAAATAATTTAGAACAAGACCAAAGTATTTTTTTTCGCAGACTAATGTATAATAAACACATATACTAACACTTATATACACACAACACAGTCTGATCTCCTAAACACAGGGACACCAGGGTGATACACTTATATATACACACACAGTCTGATCTCCTATACACAGGGACACCAGAGTGATACACTTCTATACACACCACACAGTCTGATCTCCTAAACAAAGGGACATCAGGGTGATACACTTCTATACACACCACACAGTCTGATCTCCTAAACACAGGGACACCAGGGTGATACACATCTATACACACCACACAGTCTGATCTCCTAAACACAGGGACACCAGGATGATACACTTATATACACAGCACACAGTCTGATCTCCTAAACACAGGGACACCAGGGTGATACACTTATATACACACCACACAGTGTGATCTCCTAAACACAGGGACACCAGAGTGATACACTTCTATACACACCACACAGTCTGATCTCCTAAACACAGGGACACCAGGATGATACACTTATATACACAGCACACAGTCTGATCTCCTAAACACAGGGACACCAGGATGATACACTTATATACACACCACACAGTCTGATCTCCTAAACACAGGGACACCAGGGTGATACACTTATATACACACCACACAGTCTGATCTCCTAAACACAGGGACACCAGAGTGATACACTTCTATACACACCACACAGTCTGATCTCCTAAACACAGGGACATCAGGGTGATACACTTATATGCACCACATAGTGTGACCTCCTAAACACAGGGACACCAGGGTGATACACTTATATACACACCACACAGTCTGATCTCCTAAACACAGGGACACCAGGGTGATACACTTATATACACACCACACAGTCTGATCTCCTAAACACAGGGACACCAGGGTGGTACACTTATATACACACCACACAGTCTGATCTCCTAAACACAGGGACACCAGGGTTATACACTTATATACACACAGCACAGTCTGATCTCCTAAACAGAGGGACACCAGGGTGATACACTTATATACACACCACACAGTCTGATCTCCTAAACACAGGGATACCAGGGTGATACACTTCTATACACATCACACAGTCTGATCTCCTAAACACAGGAACACCAGGGTGATACATATATATACACACCACACAGTCTGATCTCCTAAACACAGGGATACCAGGGTGATACACTTCTATACACATCACACAGTCTGATCTCCTAAACACAGGAACACCAGGGTGATATACTTATATACACACCACACAGTCTGATCTCCTACACACAGGGACACCAGGGTGATACACTTATATACACACCACACATTGTGATCTCCTAAACACAGGGACACCAGGACGATACACTTATAAACACACCACACAGTGTGATCTCCTAAACACAGGGACACCAGGGTGATACACTTATATACACACCACACAGTGTGATCTCCTAAACACAGGGACACCAGGGTGATACACGTATATACACACCACACAGTGTGATCTCCTAAACACAGGGACACCAGGGTGATACACTTCTATACACACCACACAGTCTGATCTCCTAAACACAGGGACACCAGGGTGATACACTTCTATATACACACCACACAGTGTGATCTCCTAAACATGGGGACACCAGGGTGATACACTTCTATATACACACCACACAGTCTGATCTCCTAAACACAGGGACGCCAGGGTGATACACACCACACAGTGTGATCTCCTAAACACAGGGACACCAGGGTGATACACTTCTATACACACCACACAGTCTGATCTCCTAAACACAGGGACACCAGGGTGATACACTTATATACACACCACACAGTCTGATCTCCTAAACACAGGGACACCAGGGTGATACACTTCTATACACACCACACAGTCCGATCTCCTAAACACAGGGACACCAGGGTGATACACTTCTATACACACCACACAGTCTGATCTCCTAAATACAGGGACATCAGGGTGATACACTTATATGCACCACATAGTCTGACCTCCTAAACACAGGGACACCAGGGTGATACACTTCTATACACACCACACAGTCCGATCTCCTAAACACAGGGACACCAGGGTGATACACTTATATGCACCACATAGTCTGACCTCCTAAACACAGGGACGCCAGGGTGATACACACCACACAGTGTGATCTCCTAAACACAGGGACACCAGGGTGATACACTTATATACACACACCACACAGTGTGATCTCCTAAATACAGGGACACCAGGGTGATACATTTATATACACACAACACAGTCCAATCTCCTACACACAGGGACACCAGGGTGATACACTTATATACACACCACACAGACTGATCTCCTAAACACAGGGACACCAGAGTGATATACTTATATACACACCACACAGTCTGATCTCCTAAACACAGGGACACCAGGGTGATACACTTCTATACACACCACACAGTCTGATCTCCTACATACAGGGACACCAGGGTGATACACTTCTATACACACCACACAGTCTAATCTCCTAAACACAGGGACACCAGGGTGATACACTTCTATACACACCACACAGTCTAATCTCCTAAACACAGGGACACCAGGGTGGTACACTTCTATACACACCACACAGTCTGATCTCCTAAACACAGGGACACCAGGGTGATACACTTCTATACACACCACACAGTCTGATCTTCTAAACACAGGGACACCAGGGTGATACACTTATATACACACCACACAGTCTGATCTCCTAAACACAGGGACACCAGGGTGATACACTTCTATACACACAACACAGTCTGATCTCCTAAACACAGGGACACCAGGGTGAGACACTTCTATACACACCACACAGTCTGATCTCCTAAACACAGGGACACCAGGGTGATACACTTATATACACACCACACAGTCTGATCTCCTAAACACAGGGACACCAGGGTGATACACACCACACAGTGTGATCTCCTAAATACAGGGACACCAGGGTGATACACTTCTATACACACCACACAGTCTGATCTCCTAAACACAGGGACACCAGGGTGATACACTTATATACACACCACACAGTCTGATCTCCTAAACACAGGGACACCAGGGTGATACACTTCTATACACACCACACAGTCCGATCTTCTAAACACAGGGACACCAGGGTGATACACTTCTATACACACCACACAGTCTGATCTCCTAAACACAGGGACACCAGGGTGATACACTTCTATACACACCACACAGTCTGATCTCCTAAACACAGGGACACCAGGGTGATACACTTCTATACACACCACACAGTCTGATCTCCTAAACACAGGGACACCAGGGTGATACACTTCTATACACACCACACAGTCTGATCTCCTAAACACAGGGACACCAGGGTGATACACTTATATACACACCACACAGTCTGATCTCCTAAACACAGGGACACCAGGGTGATACACTTCTATACACACCACACAGTCTGATCTCCTAAACACAGGGACACCAGGGTGATACACTTATATAAATGCCACACAGTCTGATTTCCTAAAAAGAGGACATCACAGTGGGAAAGAGGGACAGAGGGATCTGGGTCTAAAAGTGGGACACTTTGGAGGTATGAATAGTTAATAAAATGGGTATTTCTAATGAACAAATCCTGAGAGAAGTGGAATGAGAGAAGCAGAGGGAGACAAGTTTTCAGTTCCTATGTGCAATGAATCTGTTGTGTTTATGTGACGTGCGGCCAGGGCTCTGCAATCCCCTTGCAAGGAAATTCTCCACATCGGCTCATCCTGTAATTGCGAGTTACACTGCGGTCAGGGAAAGAGGTTCCTTCCAGCCTTAACAACAATACCAGGAGGGGAGGGCCGGCAGGAAGAGAGGTCAGAGGAGGCAGGAAGAGAGGCCGCCACTTGCCACTGCTTAGAACATACTCAGAGCGAGCAAGCGCGCGGGGGGGGGCATAGTGCACAAACAGCGCAGGGTACATGTCTAAGAGGCTGGTTTAACCCTTTGAGTGCCAGAGAGGTTGCAATGCTTGATATCTCTCTGGCGTTCAAAGGGTTAAAGTTGACCGGTCACTCTATGACAAACTTAGGATTGTTTTGCAGAGAGTTTCACGTGCCTATACTTTATACTGGACATTTTTCTGTAAGATAAATAGTTTTTGAGAAATTAACTTGTATGTTTTAGTCGCACAGTTTGGCAATTCATGTGAATTCCTGGAACAGTATGCTAAATAGTTATGTTGCATGCCAATTTTACTGCTCATTATGCTATTAGACACTCCACCAGTGTGTGGGCCCTCCCTAGATTCATTCATACCCCAGTGTGTGGGCCCTCCCTAGATTCATTCATACCCCAGTGTGTGGGCCCTCCCTAGATACATTCATACCCCAGTGTGTGGGCCCTCCCTAGATACATTCATACCCCAGTGTGTGGGCCCTCCCTAGATTCATTCATACCCCAGTGTGTGGGACCTCCCTAGATTCATTCATACCCCAGTGTGTGGGCCCTCCCTAGATACATTCATACCCCAGTGTGTGGGCCCTCCCTAGATTCATTCATACCCCAGTGTGTGGGCCCTCCCTAGATACATTCATACCCCAGTGTGTGGGCCCTCCCTAGATTCAGTCATACCCCAGTGTGTGGGCCCTCCCTAGATACATTCATACCCCAGTGTGTGGGCCCTCCCTAGATACATTCATACCCCAGTGTGTGGGCCCTCCCTAGATTCATTCATACCCCAGTGTGTGGGCCCTCCCTAGATACATTCATACCCCAGTGTGTGGGCCCTCCCTAGATTCAGTCATACCCCAGTGTGTGGGCCCTCCCTAGATACATTCATACCCCAGTGTGTGGGCCCTCCCTAGATACATTCATACCCCAGTGTGTGTGGGCCCTCCCTAGATTCATTCATACCCCAGTGTGTGGGTCCTCCCTAGATTCATTCATACCCCAGTGTGTGGGCCCTCCCTAGATTCAGTCATACCCCAGTGTGTGGGCCCTCCCTAGATACATTCATACCCCAGTGTGTGGGCCCTCCCTAGATTCATTCATACCCCAGTGTGTGGGCCCTCCCTAGATTCATTCATACCCCAGTGTGTGGGCCCTCCCTAGATACATTCATACCCCAGTGTGTGGGCCCTTCCTAGATTCATTCATACCCCAGTGTGTGGGCCCTCCCTAGATTCATTCATACCCCAGTGTGTGGGCCCTCCCTAGATTCATTCATACCCCAGTGTGTGGGCCCTTCCTAGATTCATTCATACCCCAGTGTGTGGGCCCTTCCTAGATACATTCATACCCCAGTGTGTGGGCCCTCCCTAGATACATTCATACCCCAGTGTGTGGGCCCTTCCTAGATACATTCATACCCCAGTGTGTGGGCCCTCCCTAGATTCATTCATACCCCAGTGTGTGGGCCCTTCCTAGATTCATTCATACCCCAGTGTGTGGGCCCTTCCTAGATACATTCATACCCCAGTGTGTGGGCCCTCCCTAGATACATTCATACCCCAGTGTGTGGGCCCTTCCTAGATACATTCATACCCCAGTGTGTGGGCCCTCCCTAGATTCATTCATACCCCAGTGTGTGGGCCCTCCCTAGATTCATTCATACCCCAGTGTGTGGGCCCTCCCTAGATTCAGTCATACCCCAGTGTGTGATAACAATGGTCCAGCACACAAACTAATTAACATAAACTGCCACACTGTGCCACCAACATATTTCACAAAAACTATTTATATTACAAGCAAATGGCTAATACGATATATAGATTGTTTTTAATATGTGTCTGTGTTTGTGTATATATGTCTGTATATATGTCTGTGTGTATGTGTATGTCTGTGTCTGTGTATGTCTGCCTGTGTGTATGTTTATGTGTATGTCTGTGTGAGTGTGTATGTCTGCGTGAGTGTGTGCCTGTGTGTATGTCTGTCTTTGTGCGAGTGTCTGTGTGTGAGTGTACGACTGTGTGTGTGTGTACATGTATGCACATGCGTGTGTGTGTGTCCGTGTGTTCATGCACCTCTTCAACTTGATTTCTGACATCAAAGTTAGTTATATATTTTCCAGACCCTGAATTAAGGTGACAAGTCCACTTTATTAATCAAAAAAATTGGATCAGTTCTGGGGCAAACCAACAGCACCACTGGGGACATGTTAAAGGGATATTAACCCCTTAATGACCCTTGACGTTCGTGGCACATCATGGGTAGATGTACGTTAAGGAACCATGATGTGTCAGGACCGTCATGGAAATCAGGGCTCCCTGTGAGGCTGCACGCCATTTGGGGAGCCCTGAACCGGGTGCAGAAAGAAAGAAAAAAAAATGGTATACGGTCCTTAAGTGACGGACGCATGCGCGATTGGTCGTGCTTAAGGGGTTAATATCAAGCCGAAAGTATCCCCCCTGCCGCCCCTTCCCATTGAATCTCTGATCCGATCATGGGACCAGACAGATGCAGAGATGGACAATCTTCACTCAGTAAGTATAAGGAAAACACTGCCCCCTCTTGACGAAGGAGGGTAGAATTTTCCTTTTGCTTACTGAAGATTGTCCCTCTCAGCGCTCCATCCGGACCTGATTGAGAGGCTGAGTGACACAGGATAAGAGACAGGAGGAGGATGCTTTTATCTTTAGTGTTTGAACTACAAATCTGAAAGTAACTATATAAAGAGCTACATGTTTAAAAAAATGTAAATAATACATGGAGCTAAAGTTTAATGGAGGTATTACTATCCCTTTAATATGTACTGTAATAATGTACTTTCAGAGACAACAGAGGAAAGAGATTTGGGAGTAATTATCTCTAGTGACTTAAAGGTAGGCAGGTAATGTAATAAAGCGGTGGGGAATGTAAGCAGGGTGCTGGGTTGTATAGCTAGGGGCATTAGTAGCAGAAAAAGGGAAGTGGTCATGCCACTCTACAGATCTCTAGTTAGACCTCACCTAGAGTATTGTGTACAGTACTGGAGACCCCATCTCCAGAAGGATATAGATACTCTAGAGTATTGTGTACAGTAC
The DNA here is from genome assembly GCA_037306005.1 of Rhinophrynus dorsalis. Taxonomy (NCBI): domain Eukaryota; kingdom Metazoa; phylum Chordata; class Amphibia; order Anura; family Rhinophrynidae; genus Rhinophrynus; species Rhinophrynus dorsalis. Next base: position 616,088,260 of record CM074719.1, on the reverse strand, counting down.
TGGAGACCCCATCTCCAGAAGGATATAGATACTCTAGAGTATTGTGTACAGTACTGGAGACCCCATCTCCAGAAGGATATAGATACTATAGAGTATTGTGTACAGTACTGGAGACCCCATCTCCAGAAGGATATAGATACTCTAGAGTGAATTCAGAAAAGGGCTACTAAAATGGTGACTGGTCTACAGGAAAATAAATATCAGGACAGACTAAAGGATCTGAACATGTATAGCTTGGAGGAGAGAAGAGAGGGAGGGGATATGATAGACACATTCACATACATGAAGGGATTCAACAAAGTGCAGGAGGGAAATACATTTCACAGGAGTAAAAATGTTAGGACAAGAGGCCATAGTCTAAAACTAGAGGGACACAGGTTTAGATGTAATGAAAAAAAGTTTTACTTCACTGAGAGGGTAGTAGATAAGTGGAATAGCCTACCAGCAGAAATGGTAGAAGTTAATACAGTGAGGGAATGTAAGCATGCATGGGATAGGCATCAGGCTGTCCTTAACTTAAGAAAAGACCAAGGACCAAATAAGGTTTGAGGTTTTTACAGTAGGAAAATGGGCGACTAGATGGGCATAAATGATTCTTATCTGCTGTCAAATTCTATGTTTCTATTCCTCAAATGCCTATTGCCTTAAAATGGGGCTTTAGATTCTGTTAATAATATACATTTCTCCATCTAAGGTTACATATCCCTTTAAATCAAGGACACTTAAATATTTCATTCTACAGGAATGCACAGGAATCAGTGGAACCCCGCAGGATGTATTTTTTTTTTTTTTTTTTATATGTAAGCATTCCTGATTTAAATGCATATGTATCCACTGTATATCCAATGAGTTGGAAGCCTCTTTAGCATTCAAAGGGTTAAAGTGTATTGTTAACCTTAATTCAAGTTTGCATGTTTGAAAACTGCATTAAAAACTTCCTATATGTCACGTTAGCCAAAAGTCATACTTGTTACCCTGTGCTAATTACAGTTCCCGTGCGGTACCAGTGACGTTTCATTTACTAATTAAAATTTTAAGTGGTTTCATATGCTAATGAAGCCTTTTCAGTGATGTGTCATGTGCTAATTATATATATTTTCAATTACTTTTATATGTAATGAATCTCTGTGCAGTACCAGGACATTTTCACTTTCACTCTTTCCCAGAAATAAAAGTATGAATATCCCCTAAACTAGACATCTGCTGGAATTTTAGTTAACAGGACACAGTAGCAGTTTTGAATGAAGTTTTCAGAAAATTTAAAGGGATAGTAATACCTAAAATGTAAAAAAAATATGTTGTAGGGTTTATCCCCCTGAGTAAAACAAGAGTACTCCCACTGCTGAAAGATGTTTCATTCAAAGTTATTATTTTTCAAAGTTGAATTTTTTAGGTGCAATATCACAGTGGCCTGAAATTTTACAGTGGCGCTGTTGCTACACCATCCTATGGAGATTTATGGTCCCGGGACCAGAGCTGTCCATAGGATCGTGTACCAACTGCGCCACTGTACAATTTCAGGCCACTGTGATATTGCACCTAAAAAATTCAACATTGAAAATTAATAACTTTTGAATGAAACATCTTTCAGCAGTGGGAGTACTCTTGTTTTACTCAGGGGGATAAACCCTACAACATATTTTTTTTTACATTTTAGGTATTACTATCCCTTTAATTCAAGTTTGCATGTTTGAAAACTGCATTAAAAACTTCCTATATGTCACGTTAGCCAAAAGTCATACTTGTTACCCTGTGCTAATTACAGTTCCCGTGCGGTACCAGTGACGTTTCATTTACTAATTAAAATTTTAAGTGGTTTCATATGCTAATGAAGCCTTTTCAGTGATGTGTCATGTGCTAATTATATATATTTTCAATTACTTTTATATGTAATGAATCTCTGTGCAGTACCAGGACATTTTCACTTTCACTCTTTCCCAGAAATAAAAGTATGAATATCCCCTAAACTAGACATCTGCTGGAATTTTAGTTAACAGGACACATTAGCAGTTCTGAATGAAGTTTTCAGAAAATTTAAGTTGATAGGTCCACTTTAAACGTCCTATATGAAACAGTGGGAGCTTTTGTCATCTGAGATGCAGGAGGGGGATCTTTCTACATTTAATATCTGTTAAACTACATAAAAGTAGGTTGCTAGACATAGCCCAGTGGCGTAACTATAGGGGTCGCACCTGTGACCGGGCACGTCACTCCAGGGGTCCAGCCTCCCCCTGCGATCCCCTCGCCTGACGCCCGCAATTAAGTAATGGAGAGGGCTGGGGCTCTGCATTACGAGAGTGACGGTCTGCCAGAGGGAGATCAGTATTCTCCCCTTCCACAATGTCCCACAATCTCCACATCACCCCTTCCACAATGCCCCTCAATCTCTTCATGCCTATACTATGCCCTGGACTCGCATTAGCAAGAGAGCGTGCCAGGTCACATGCCACTATCCTCCATCATCGCAGGAGGAGGGAAGAAGGCAAGTCTTAGGGAGGGGAACACACAAAGATTGACAGGCTGCGGTGCAGGGCTGTACCCTCGGCCTGTACATAACAGACGTCACGGGCTTCACTATAAAAGCTAGTATCTCCGATAATACAGAGCTATATTAAATAATAATACAGGATCAACGATTCACACCATGGGAGGATTCAGATTAAGGCTACTTTAATACAGGTGAGAGATTCCCTTTAAGGACAACAGGCAATTTTTTTTGTGCATTGCATTCTGGGATCCCCGATTGGCATGCAGCCACGCGGAGACCCCTCTATTCCATGAGGTGCCAAGAACGTCACTGGTCCTTAAAGTGATAGTAATACTTTGTTTTAACTTTATTTTATTTTGTAGGCATTAAAAAAACATGAAGAATGATATAAGTCTTATCTCTCAAACCTTTATGGTTTAAGAGATATTCACAAACAAAGTATCCCCCCCCTGTTCAACCAGAGCAGAAGGGAGGTGCCCAGGTAGACTGCAGAGAGGGACAATCTTCAATTAAGATAAGGGAAAAACCTGAAAAGCTTGTCAAGGGGGGGAAGGGCTTTCATTGTTCTCATAGGAAGAAGATTGTCCCCTTCTGTTATCTGTCTGGTCTATGGACTGGATTCCACATCTGAGAAGAGATGGCTTACACTAGGTAAAAGGGGCGGGAGGGGAAACTTTGCTTCTGAATATCTCTCAAACCATAAAGGTTTGAGAGATAAGACTTATATCATTCTTCATGTTTTTTTAATGCCTACAAAATAAAATAAAGTTAAAACAAAGTATTACTATCTCTTTAGTTGCAGAACCGCAGTGAGGGTCCTGGCACGTCATGGGTCCTTAACGTGTTAAAACAGTCTCAAACGATGATGGAGACATTTTTTCCTGACCAGTGGGACACAGAGTAAAATCTAAATAAACACATACAAGGAAAAGCAGAACGAGATAACGGCAAGATAGTGCTCCACCGGAATATAAAACTTAATTTCTCAAAAAACTACTTATTTTACAGAGAAATTACTTAACCTTTTGACTGATGCTCAAAGGGTTTAACCCCATTAAGTGCCGTAGGGGTACGCAACGTTGTGTACCCCTCTGGCACTCAAAGGGGTTAATTCTATAGCTATGGTGCAGTTGTTTTTTTTTTCCTAGAATTCATGAACTTTAAGTTTTTTTATACAACGCATTGTGTAGATTGTATGTTCTTCAATACAGACCTCCAAACATCCTCTTGTGTTCATCTATAAAGCACTCTCACCGCTCGCTAGCAGGATTAAAGGGATAGTAATGTTTCACAATAAAAGCAGCACCTATTAATCTTCATAGTATTTGGGCCATGGAGAGTGTTATTTCAATACTGTCAGAGTTGTAGTGCAAGAGTAATTGAATGATAAAATATCCCCCTCCCGCCCCTTTTACTGATGTAACACTGCTCACCTCAGAGCAGCAAGACTGTCCGGGTGGATCACAGAGAAGGACAATCTTCAGTGACCATAAGGCAAAACCTTATGAGAGACCAGATCCCACATCTGAGGTGAGCAGTGTTACATCAGTAAAAGGGGCGGGAGGGGATACTTTATTATTCAATTACTCTTGATCTACAACTCTGACAGTATTGAAATAACACTCTCCAAGGCCCAAATACTATGATGATTAATCAGAGCTGCTTTTATTGTGAAGCATTACTATCACTTTAAGGGTAAAATATAAAAGAAGAAAATGACAAATAACATGTATTATCACTGGGCAGATTTCCAAGTTGGAGGAAAGGCAAACAGCGCAGGAGGAGGAGGTGTGGAGGATTTGTACTGGCTGTTGAGAGCCCTCAGAGGTGAAAAGTTAACCCTCTGCGTGCCAGTGGGAGAGTGCAACATGTTGATTTGCAATGCAATGGAGACCTCTCTCTCTCTACATGGGCTAAAAGCCCAAATTAATTTAACAGGAATAGATTAGTTGTCCCCTATGGTGCAGTTGGTTTACTCCAGAATAACACCAGTTTGCTTTTATCAATATGGGCCTCATAAAACACAGAATTTGGCAGGTATTTTAAAAGGGATTGAAAGGGTGTCTGTGTCAAGGCAACCCGTGGTTCCCCAGCTCTCATTGATCTACAACATCCATGTGCAAACGTACACAATTCTTTAGCTCTCCAGCTGCTAATGGACTACAGTAATGTGGAGCTGTAGTCCAGAAACAGCTGGAGAGCCTCTGGTTGCCCATCTCTTGCCCATACACACACTGGCCTGTCCTAGTTATAAAGTGGCAACAAAGTACATCAGATCCTATGCACAGAAACACAGGTGCTGCAGTTCTGAGCCATAAACAATCCTATTGATTTAACTCCTTAATGACCAATGATGTGCCAAGACCATCGTGACGGTCTGCGTGTTAGGGACCAGTGACAGTTCTGGAGCTTCATGAATAATTTTGATCAAAGCATGCCTTGGTCCTCCCTTATAGACGACCCCTGGACCGCCGGTCCTTAAGGAGTTAAATAGGGCTTTTATAAAGCTCTCTAGCATTCAAGAGTCTTAACGGGACTCTAACATGGAACAATGACATTAGGTTCTATCACTTTAAATATCATGCACTTCCAGCTAGTGTCTGTAAAATGTTATTATTTTATGTCAAATCCCTAAAATCAAATCCTAAATGTAAATGTTTTTAATGCGTGTGTTGATTATCCGATATAGACACACACAATTTAGGAAATTGTTTGTGCAGATATACTGTTAATGGGGTGAGATTTTCTGTTCAGAAAGCTTGTTACGTTCCCTCAGGCCATTTAAAGACAATGCAGAACTATCACTTCTTAGGCACCCTATTAAGAGGACTATTGTAATGGGAGCCCCCAGAGAGCATATATGAGATTAGATTTTAGCTCGCCATGGTGTAGAGCGAGGCACATTCCGGGGTATTTGAATGTAATTGCTGACTCTTTGTCTCGTTTTCAGTTCACCCGCTTCAGGAAACTGGCACCAGTCATGGTCCAGGTGGGCGAGAATTGTCCTGCCCAGCCGTGGAACGCGCTTGCTGGATTGTGGGTGACCTCTTGAGATGGTCCGTGGCCCCACGAACCTGGAAGATGTACCGGAGATGTTGGCAGGAGTGGTTCTCCCTGGTGGAACTCATGGGTGGAGCGGACTTGGATGACGACCGGCTGGAGGTGTTGCTGTGGTTTTGGGCTAGGCTTGCTGAAGAGGGGCGGTCGGGTTCGGCGGTGGATCAGCAGATGTCGAATTTGGCCTTTTTGTTTCAGTTGCAGGGCTGGAGGGATGTGACCAAAAATATTTTAGTCCGGCAGGTATTGAAGGGTCTGCGGTGGCTGTGTGTTTCCAGGGATTTGAGGCGGCCAGTTTCCTTGGCGGTCCTGCAGGGTTTGTTGACCATCTTGCAGAGTATTTGCTCTTCGGACTTTGAGTCGTTGCTGTTTCGGGTGACTTTTTCTTTGGCCTTTTTTGGGGCATTCCAAATCGGAGAACTGGTGAGTGGGAGCAGGGGGGCGGTGACGGGGCTTGCTTTTGGTGATGTGAGTTTGAATCTGGGGTGTGTGGCGGTGGTGCTGTGACGGTCAAAGATGGACCAGGTGGGGAAGGGTTGCCAGATTTCGCTGTTTGCTCTGGGACTGCCGGAGTGCCCAGTTGCTTGTGTGCGGGCATATTTGGAGGCTCGCCCGGCTATCGGGCATGCTTTTTTGACGCATGTGGATGGCTCCTCTCACCCCCGTTTTCAGTTTACCAGTGTCTTCAAGCGAGGTTTATGTGGTTTGGGTTTGGACGCAGCGGAGTTTGGATCTCATTCTTTTCGCATCGGGGCGGCGACAGAGGCGGCTCGGTGGGGCCTGGGTGATGATGTGGTGCAGAAAATTGGGCGGTGGGAGTCCATTCGCTTTCGCTCGTATGTTAGGCCGAACATCCTGCTGTGAGTTTTTATGTGTTGAATTGTCTCGTTGCAGGTGGCCGTGCCGTGGTGGTGTGGTTGGTGGGACACTTGTTCATCTACCGTGACTAGAAGAGAGCTACAGTCCGGAGAGTCGGAACACGGCTGGGTTTTCCTGAGGGCAGGGTGGTTGTTCGGTGGTTGGGGGTGGGTGGTTTGGGAACAAGTTCTGTTGCTCGGGCTAGCTCGCCTCCGGATGTGTTGGTGGTGCATACGGGGGGCAACGATTTGGGTTCTGTTTCTCAAAGGGAGTTGGTGAGGTTTTTTAAGTGGGATTGGGACAGGTTGGGGTTTTGGTGTGATCTGAGATTATACCTCGTTTGCGGTGGAGGGGGGGTAAGTCTCAGGAGTCCATTGAGGGAAGCAGACGATGCATGGCGACTTGCTATTATCTAAAAGTTCCGCATTAAGAGGCCAGTCCTGCTCTGCATACTGCCGATACCTCACTGCTCCATGCGATGCAGTTAGGCTCTGCCTCACTCGCGCAATGGAATCATGCACAGTAAAGACTGTCTGAATGCGTGCAGGCTCTACTGCTCATGACTGCATCTGACAAACATCCTAGCGAATTATTATATAGGATAAAACATACAGGTTCCTGCCGAGCTCAAAATAGTATTTATTAATAGTACTCATATAGTTACATAATGTGCATAGTCAGGAGAGCAAGTGCTAATAAAAGGAAAGTCTGAGCATTACATTCTGATCTTTATAAATAAATAACCTGTGACTTACTATCCTATATAATAATTCGATAAGGATGTTTGTCAGAAGCCAGCATGCACACTAGAGACTTGACCCATGTACACGGGCCTTTACACTAGTAAATAATAAATAGTGGGGTTTTATTTATATGTTTTTTTGCCTGCCCCATCAGGGTACCCCAGATTTAGTCAAGTCCCGATGTGCCTCAAATCCGTGAACATGTGTAATGCAGTTAAAAAGCAGCGATGCACATATACACAGCCCTATAGTATTCTGTGGGATGTGCCAGCCTGTAGCTGGCGGATCGGTCTGCCTCTTCTTGTTCAGTGATGTATAAGCGAGATCCAGAGATGATCTTTATACCTGGAACCTCTTCAAATCCGCCCCAGAGACTATTTACCGTGTTTCCGTGAACAGAGGTAGATTCTACGGCTTGCAGAGCTCCCCGGTAACCTGAGCCAATTTGTGCCCCTTTCAGCCCACCAACACCCCATTATGTCCACTCATTTCAGGACAAATCCTGCTTTCCATTCTCACATTCTTGCCCACCCTGATTAACCCGTTGAGTGCCAGAGGTCTAAGCAACGGATTGCTTAGCAATGCGTTGCGTAGCCCTCTGGCATTCAAAGGGTTAATCCACATGTATATTATGATATGAATTGTTTCATTTGGATACAAATACCGTGCCCTTCTTGGTACTGCGGGGGGCCGGGCACAGGACTGATGATTCCCTGCCCTTCTTGGTACTGCGGGGGGCCGGGCACAGGACTGATGATTCCCTGCCCTTCTTGGTACTGCGGGAGGCTGGGCACAGGACTGATGATTCCCTGCCCTTCTTGGTACTGCGGGGGGCCGGGCACAGGACTGATGATTCCCTGCCCTTCTTGGTACTGCGGGGGGCCGGGCACAGGACTGATGATTCCCTGCCCTTCTTGGTACTGCGGGAGGCTGGGCACAGGACTGATGATTCCCTGCCCTTCTTGGTACTGCGGGGGGCCGGGCACAGGACTGATGATTCCCTGCCCTTCTTGGTACTGTGGGGGGCCGGGCACAGGACTGATGATTCCCTGCCCTTCTTGGTACTGCGGGAGGCTGGGCACAGGACTGATGATTCCCTGCCCTTCTTGGTACTGCGGGGGGCCGGGCACAGGACTGATGATTCCCTGCCCTTCTTGGTACTGCGGGAGGCCGGGCACAGGACTGATGATTCCCTGCCCTTCTTGGTACTGCGGGAGGCTGGGCACAGGACTGATGATTCTCTTCCCTTCTTGGTACTGCGGGGGGCCGGGCACAGGACTGATGATTCCCTGCCCTTCTTGGTACTGCGGGGGGCCGGGCACAGGACTGATGATTCCCTGCCCTTCTTGGTACTGCGGGGGGCCGGGCACAGGACTGATGATCCAGATATTGGAGAATCAACGTTGGCGAACATGCATGAGAATCCTCTCACTTCTTCACGTGTTAGGACATTTCACCACTTTAGGAATTCAATTCACAAAGAGTTCACAGAGTTCAGTTAAGAAAAAAAAAAGTAACGCCTCCTAATACTAACCCCATTTAGCTTATGCTGACCAGAAAATCCTGATGGCCCCTATGAATGTTGCGCTTGTGCCTTTCTTCAAGAGGTTATGTCTTCAACCAGTGCTGGATGTCAGGTCCGTGGAAGAAGACATGACAGATGCTGGAAGATTTTCAAACTGAAGCGGGCAAAGTGCATGAGTTACTTAAGTCTTAATACCATGTGCAGTGGGCAGAGTTTGAGGTTCTGTGGTCCTCCCAACAACTGTCATGGCCTCCTCCATGGATACGACATCTAGTACTGATTGAACAGGTTATTTCATGAATAATGCAATAAGTTTGGTGGGTCCATTAGGGAGAGAGCGAGAGACACAAGGAGTGAGCGAGAGAGACTGAGAGAACGAGAGAGAGAGAGAACGAGAGAGAGAGAGAGAACGAGAGAGAGAGAGAGAACGAGAGAGAGAGAGAGAACGAGAGAGAGAGAGAGAACGAGAGAGAGAGAGAGAACGAGAGAGAGAGAGAACGAGAGAGAGAGACTGTGAGAACGAGAGAGAGAGAGACTGTGAGAACGAGAGAGAGAACGAGAGAGAGAACGAGAGAGAGAGAACGAGAGAGAGAGAACGAGAGAGAGAGAACGAGAGAGAGAGAACGAGAGAGAGAGAACGAGAGAGAGAGAGAGAACAAGAGAACGAGAGAGAGAGAGAGAACGAGAGAGAGAGAGAGAACGAGAGAGAGAGAGAGAACGAGAGAGAGAACGAGAGAGAGAGAGAGAGAGAGAGAGAGAACGAGAGAAAGAGAGAGAGAACGAGAGAGAGAGAGAGAGAACGAGAGAGAGAGAGAGAACGAGAGAGAGAGAGAACGAGAGAGAGAGAGAACGAGAGAGAGAGAGAACGAGAGAGAGAGAGAACGAGAAAGAGAGAACGAGAGAGAGAGAACGAGAGAGAGAGAACGAGAGAGAGAGAGAACGAGAGAGAGAGAGAGAACGGGGGAGAGAGAGAGAACGGGGGAGAGAGAGAGAACGGGGGAGAGAGAGAGAACGGGGGAGAGAGAGAGAACGGGGGAGAGAGAGAGAGAGAGAACGGGGAGAGAGAGAACGGGGGAGAGAGAAGGGAAGAGAGAGAGAGGGAGAAGGAGAGGGAGAGAGAGAGAGAGCGAGAGAGCGAAGGAGAGAGAGCGAAGCAGAGAGAGCGAAGGAGAGAGAGCGAAGGAGAGAAAGAAAAGAGAGAAAGAGGAGTTATTAGGAGGCATTCCTTTCCCTTTAAGAGAATATCAGTCTTTAATAAATCCTGACATGTAGCTGAGCTACTGATATGTGTGTATCTATAGTGAACCACCCCTGTACACAGCTCATTACAAGATATACCGGACATTACAGAACACAGATAAATGAACTTATATAGAAACGAAGGAAATAGGGCCTGGCTCAGAAGATCTGGAATATTTACATTACTGGAATATGATATAACCGTTAACCCCTAGGATGCATTGCAAAGCACTGGAGACACCTTTGGCATCCAAAGAGTTAATTTTATAAATAAGGAGCAAACCTGTTTTGCTCCAGAACGGGACGACTCTAGTATTTATACATATTCCTTATGGCTCAAACATCCAAGAGTTTAACACTTTGAGTGCCAAAGGGCACTCTTGTACAAGGTATTACTTTTTGCCTTTAAATGACAAAGGAGAACACACACACACACATTGTGTACGATGGCTAGAAAATCCTAATGTCCCCAATTTATTTTGCCTGTATATCCATGTTCAGTAGATAATGTCTTCAATCAGTCCAGGATGTCATGCTGATGGAGGCGGACATGACAGCTGCTAGAAGGGTTTTTTTTTTTTTCAAACCGAGGCCTAGTTCACGCTGGTAACTTTTTTTGCACAACACAATTTTGCCATTGAAATCGGTTATAGCGGAAAACGTCCCCCCTGTCACACACAAAGTCATGATATCTACTCAGTGAGACTTGTTGCAGCAAAGTTGTCACTGTGAACTAGTCTAGAAGGGGGGGCATGAGCCTGATTTAACCCTGTAATAGGCTGACCAGACCTCATCTTTAACTCAAACATCTCAGGGCTGCACTCAATATGCAAATTTTCACGTGTCAGTTAAAAGTGAACCCTGGGCAGCCTACTCTTTAACCGTTTGAGTGCCAGAGGGAAACACTGTGACCCCCGTCAGCACTCAGGTTAACCCTTTGAGTGCCAGAGGGGTAGCCAATGCATTGCGAAGCATATTTATCAAGGACAAGCAATCGCCTGGAAATTTTATATGGTTTTTTTTGCTCCATTGATAAATCGGATGCAATTATTTTGTACCCATTAAGTAAAATCTGGGGTAAAAGTATGCATGTGATCCTAAACCTAACCTGTTCCACTTGGAGGAGGGGGTGAAGTGGTCAGGGTGGGTGATTGGGGTACCCATTGGGCAGACATATAAATGGGCAACGTACAGTTGTCACAAGCATGGAATAATGGGCCCCATTTCAGCGTTGTGTCCACCTTTCCTAGTGGCAATGTCCTAAGACAGCGATTGTTAACGTTAGTTCTCAGTTAGGCTGACCACATCTCACCTTTAACCGGGGACACATAGGAAATAGCCATTTTGCAGTACTTCACTGAAATCAATGCAGTCCTGCAGTATGCATTTCTACTGTGTGTCCCCGGTTAAAGGTGAGGTCTGGTCAGCCTATTCTCAGTACGCACTAAGGTTGCAATCTCATCCCTTTAAAACCAGACGCATATGAATAATACACTCTGCACAGCTGCATGGAGCCCATTGTAAGTGTGTAGTATTCACTGCAGCCCTGTAAAGTGCATTTTTTGTGTACTTGGTTTTAAAGGGATGAGATGACACAACGAGAGTACAGCTTTTCAAATCCCTGCTCGTTAGCAGGTGGGTAATCAGTGGCCATCATTGTGACTGCTCCACTTGCGCTTGATGAGGGATATCCATAGCAGTCGATGTGCCCCAAGGAGCGGTTCATCACTGTCCTTGGCTATTTCACTATTTTCTACTGTTATTCAATGTAATACAGTATACGCTGGCACCCTATGACCCTTAGAATTTTATGTATCAAGCACTGCGGGGGTCAGATAGAACGTCCCACTGATTTCTAAACGGGGCTTTTAATCCTGTGAATGCTAAAGAATTGCCCAACGCATTGCTTCGACATGCGTTGGAAACCTCAATAGCACTCAACGGTTAAAAGCCCCATTTAAAATAATTGGGACGTTTTATTCGTCCCAACGATACAGCGGCTGGCAATCTTTGGCTGGAGATGAAGAGATTAACTCCCATAATTACCCAACCAGAAGTTGGCCTAACCATGCTTTAATAGCAGTGATTTAGCTGTAGTCATTGGGACACACCAACAGGTCCAATTTCAAGGATATCCTTCAACGGTTACAGGGAGATCAATCAAAATGACCAGGCAAGGGATTACCAACCTGTGATCAAGTAGCGCTCTCCTGAATTCATGACCTGGTAATGTGTTCCGATGACTAAACACTGAGAGCCACTACCTTATAGTATTACCATTTAAGATAGAGGTACTTACAGTACGCAGAGGGCATAGGCCCCAGTAACGCTTTCGCTGTCCCGCACCAGGAAGCTCCCGTCTCTGCCCGCTTTTGCCAACAGCTCCTCAGCTGCTGCCCGACTCAGATCCCGATGGTACCAAGGCAGAGCCATGTTGCTGGCAACTACCATCGCCGCTCCACAGGCCGATGCCATGACCAGCTGGCAATGATAGCAAATCCAAAACGAAAGAAAAATATATAATCTCAGAATTAGGTGTTATATAGCAGCTCTTACAAACACAGAGCTATAGAGGTCATCTTAATTCAGGTATATAAATAATTCTGCGCCCCTGGGCACCCAGTACAAAGGACAGCCTGGCAGGAATACGCAGTGAAAGAACAAAATGTGTGCGGACGACTTGAGAAAGTTATTTATAAAACAAAGATCTGTGTTTTTGTTTCTTGAAATGTATGAACCATAAACCACTGCTTGGCTCAGATCTGCTAAATTCGGTCCTAGTCAGCCAAAATCTTGGTCCCCAGCGATCCCCAACACACATCAACTTCTGGCAACAACAGAGAAGGAAAAAGTGAGGGTTGCTCAGTGCAAAACCAGGATTCTTTTCGTCTTCATATCCTTAAATAAATAACAGTTCTGCACAGTCCTTTTGATGTGTATAGCAGCTCCAGCGTTCACCATAGCCGTGTAGGTTCCCACTTCAGAGGCAGGCGGCTCAGTAAAGGAATTCTTACTGGAATTTTACTAGCCAAGGAAATCCTGGTTACTCACAGAGCTTCCTATGCTTGTAACAGACATACACACGCTGGGGGGGATTGGGCGCCTCATTGTACCCCCATTTCCCTGTGCTCCCAACACTAAAAAGTCACAGCAAAGTGTGGGGGTTTGACTTCACTTCCCAACCAGATCCAGCACCCCAAAGTATAACACAGGATCAAAGGAAATAGAGGTTCAGCCGGATCCTGCACCCTAATATAGTACACAGCAGAGAGGTCAGCACACAGCATTAGGCGATCCAGTAAAAACAGAGGTTCAACTAAATACTGCACCCCAAAATATCACACAGCAGAAAGGTCAGCACACAGCATTAGGGGGTCCAGTATTCAGCCAGACACTGCACCCCAAATATCACACAGCAGAGGGGTGAGAACACAGTATTAGGGAATCCAGTATTCAGCCAACACTGCACCCCAAATATCACACAGCAGAGGGGTGAGAACACAGTATTAGGGAATCCAGTATTCAGCCAGACACTGCACCCCAAATATCACACAGCAGAGGGGTGAGAACACAGTATTAGGGAATCCAGTATTCAGCCAACACTGCACCCCAAATATCACACAGCAGAGGGGTGAGAACACAGTATTAGGGAATCCAGCCCTGAAGAAGAGACCCACAGTGATATGTTGTACAGATCAGGCATCAGACGGGAGAGCCGCGTCCCGCACAGGAAAGTTTTAGTGGGTGCTGGAAGTGGGCAGTAAAGGAGTAACCCAGAAGCTCCTGGTCTCTGGGTGGCACAGAGCGGGCATCAGCAGCTGGAGGCGTTGGTGTGAATGTACCATGGTGGTAGAGTTGAGCAAATCGGCACTGTTCCCTTTCTTTTCAGTTTGATGTTTCTGTAAAAGAGGAAACTCTGAGCCCTTCTCCCTCCTCCGCCTCTCGGTCTCCCTCTCCTCCTCCTTTCAGTCTCCCTCTCCCCACCCAGCCTTCCTCCCCCTCTCTATGCCCAGCTGCTCCTGTATGTACACAACTCCCTCTTGTTCCTGAGCTGGGTGCAGGATCCAGCCCTCTGCTGCAGCCAATCTGCAGACGCCTGGGCTGCATGTCACTCACTCCTGCCTGCTTATTCACTGCAGGGACGCACAGACAGACACACACACCACTTCCTGCCTTCTAACCTACTCTGCAATGCATTGGAGACCTATTCCTATCTAGTGTACACAGAGAATTATTATTACGTACTGATACTAACTAGGTAAAAGTTCCTGGAACTTTATAGAAGTTCAGCTATATGGACTGGAGGAGGGAATTTTCTTTGGCGCGTCTCACTTCCTGGTCAGGAGGCTGCACACTCTGCTGGGTAAGGCAAAGCAGGAAGTGATGCGTGCAAAGGGAAATTGCTTCCTCCTGCATTCTGAAACAAAGCACATGCAAAACCAGATCATTTAAAAAGGGACACATACGAAAAATGCATGCTGCAGGGCTGCAATGATTATTATTATTGTGCTGCAATGCTTCACATGTAGCAATGCAGCCCTAATTAATATGCAGATTTTTTAACTATTTGCTTGCCAGAGGGCTCATTTAAATGGTTATCAAAGGTATGATTAGGCAACCATAATTAAGGTGACAAGCACCACTTTAATCCCTTAAGGACCCATTAGCATCATTCATTAACCCCTTAAGGGCTGGCAGAGTGTGCACATGATTCAGGGCTCCCCAAATGGCGTGCAGCTGCACGGGGAGCCCTGAAATCCATGAAGTGCCAGGACCATCATGTCTCTTTAGGAGATATCAGGGGTCCGTACCCCCCAAGTGTCCCCTCTTTAGGAGATATTAGGGGTCTGTACCCCCCAAGTGTCCCTCTTTAGGAGATATTAGGGGTCCGTACCTCCCAAGTGTCCCTCTTTAGGAGATATTAGGGGTACATACTTCCCAAGTGTCCCTCTTTAGGAGATATTAGGGGTACATACCTCCCAAGTGTCCCTCTTTAGGAGATATTAGGGGTCCATACCTCCCAAGTGTCCCTCTTTAGGAGATATTAGTGGTACATACCTCCCAAGTGTCCCTCTTTAGGAGATAATAGGGGTATATACCTCCCAAGTGTCCGTACCTCCCAAGTGTCCCTCTTTAGGAGATATTAGGGGTACATACTTCCCAAGTGTCCCTCTTTAGGAGATATTAGGGGTACATACCTCCCAAGTGTCCCTCTTTAGGAGATATTAGGGGTCCATACCTCCCAAGTGTCCCTCTTTAGGAGATATTAGTGGTACATACCTCCCAAGTGTCCCTCTTTAGGAGATAATAGGGGTATATACCTCCCAAGTGTCCCACTTTAGGAGATATTAGGGGTCCATACCTCCCAAGTGTCCCTCTTTAGGAGATATTAGGGGTCCATTCCTCCCAAGTGTCCCACTTTAGGAGATATTAGGGGTCCATACCTCCCAAGTGTCCCTCTTTAGGAGATATTAGGGGTCTGTGCCTCCCAAGTGTCCCTCTTTAGGAGATATTAGGGGTACATACCTCCCATATGTCCCTCTTTAGGAGATATTAGGGGTCTGTACCTCCCAAGTGACCCTCTTTAGGTGATATTAGGGGTCCATACCTCCCAAGTGTCCCTCTTTAGGAGATATTAGGGCTCCATACCTCCCAAGTGTCCCTCTTTAGGAGATATTAGGGGTACATACCTCCCAAGTGTCCCTCTTTAGGAGATATTAGGGCTCCATACCTCCCAAGTGTCCCTCTTTAGGAGATATTAGGGGTACATACCTCCCAAGTGTCCCTCTTTAGGAGATATTAGGGGTCTGTACCTCCCAAGTGTCCCTCTTTAGGAGATATTAGGGGTACATACCTCCCAAGTGACCCTCTTTAGGTGATATTAGGGGTCCATACCAGCCAAGTGTCCCTCTTTAGGAGATATTAGGGCTCCATACCTCTCAATTGTCCCTCTTTAGGAGATATTAGGGCTCCATACCTCCCAAGTGTCCCTCTTTAGGAGATATTTGGGGTCTGTATCTCCCAAGTGTCCCTCTTTAGGAGATATTAGGGGTACGCACCTCCCAAGTGTCCCTCTTTAGGAGATATTAGGGCTCCATACCTCCCAAATGTCCCTCTTTAGGAGATATTAGGGGTCTGTACCTCCCAAGTGTCCCTCTTTAGGAGATATTAGGGGTCTGTGCCTCCCAAGTGACCCTCTTTAGGAGATATTAGGGGTACATACCTCCCAAGTGTCCCTCTTTAGGAGATATTAGGGCTCCATACCTCCCAAGTGTCCCTCTTTAGGAGATATTTGGGGTCTGTATCTCCCAAGTGTCCCTCTTTAGGAGATATTAGGGGTACGCACCTCCCAAGTGTCCCTCTTTAGGAGATATTAGGGGTCCGTACCTCCCAAGTGTCCCTCTTTAGGAGATATTAGGGGTCTGTACCTCCCAAGTGTCCCTCTTTAGGAGATATTAGGGGTATATACCTCCCAAGTGTCCCTCTTTAGGAGATACTAGGGGTACATACCTCCCAAGTGTCCCTCTTTAGGAGATATTAGGGTACATACCTCCCAAGTATCCCTCTTTAGGAGATATTAGGGTACATACCTCCCAAGTATACCTCTTTAGGAGATATTAGGGTACATACCTCCCAAGTGTTCCTCTTTAGGAGATATTAGGGTACATACCTCCCAAGTGTCCCTCTTTAGGAGATATTAGGGTACATACCTCCCAAGTGTCCCTCTTTAGGAGATATTAGGGTCCATATTTCCCAAGTGTCCCTCTTTAGGAGATATTAGGTGTCCATACTTCCCAAGTGTCCCTCTTTAGGAGATATTAGGGGTCCATACCTCCCAAGTGTCCCTCTTTAGGAGATATTAGGTGTCCATACCTCCCAAGTGTCCCTCTTTAGGAAATATAAGGGGTCCGTACCTCCAAGTGTCCCTCTTTAGGAGATATTAGGGGTCTGTACCTCCCAAGTGTCCTTCTTTAGGAGATATTACGGGTCTGTACCTCCCAAGTGTCCTTCTTTAGGAGATATTACGGGTCTGTACCTCCCAAGTGTCCCTCTTTAGGACATATTAGGGGTCCATACTTCCCAAGTGTCCTTCTTTAGGAGATATTAGGGGTACATACCTCCCAAGTGTCCCTCTTTAGGAGATATTAGGGATCCGTACCTCCCAAGTGTCCCTCTTTAGGAGATTTTGGGGTCCATACCTCCCAAGTGTCCCTCTTTAGGAGATATTAGGGGTACATACCTCCCAAGTGTCCCTCTTTAGGACATATTAGGGGTCCATACTTCCCAAGTGTCCCTCTTTAGGAGATATTAGGGGTCCATACTTCCCAAGTGTCCCTCTTTAGGAGATA
Organism: Rhinophrynus dorsalis; assembly: GCA_037306005.1. NCBI lineage: Eukaryota > Metazoa > Chordata > Amphibia > Anura > Rhinophrynidae > Rhinophrynus > Rhinophrynus dorsalis. Next base: position 616,071,001 of record CM074719.1, on the reverse strand, counting down.
TTAGGGGGTCTGTACCTCCCACATGTCCATTAAGGGATATTAGGGGTTAGGGGTCCATGCCTCCCAAGTGTTGATCTTTAGGAGATACTAGCAACATGGGACGGCGTTGCCCGTCATGTTATGACCATTGGGCGCACGTGTGTGAAATGCAGACACACTGATAAACACAGACATATGCAGCATACAGGCAGACACATACCATACATCCCAAGTGTCCCTCTTTGAGGGCCAAATCCCTCTGTCCCTCTTTCCCACCCTGTTGTCCCTCTTTTTAGGAGGTCAGACTGTGTGCAGGGCCGGCTCCACCTATAGGCGAGGTAGGCGCCGGCCTAGGGCACACAGGTACTGGGGGCGCGGGCATGCAGCGGAGAACAGCTGCGCCCACACACACCACGCCAGGAACCACAACACAGTCAGGTCTGTGTTGCTACAGCGCTCCCTCATCTGGTCGGATCTTTAGTAATGCAGAGCACGCTGGGAGTCATGATCTCCCGCCGCGCTCTGCATTACTGAAGAGAAGACTGAGCGGGAGATACAGGTATGTGATGGGGGGCAAGTTGGAGCTGAGGGGGCATAGTGGAGCTGAGGGGGCAAGTTGGAGCAGATGTGGGGCAAAGTGGAGATGATGGGGGCAAGTTGGAGCTGTTAGGGGAAAGCTGGAGCTGAGGGGGCATAGTGGAGCTGGTGGGGGCAAGTTGGAGATGATGGGGGCAAGTTGGAGCTGATGAGGGTCAAAGTGGAGCTGAGGGGGGGCAAGTTGGAGCTGAGGGGGGGCAAGTGGAGCTGAGGGGGGGCAAAGTGGAGCTGGTGGGGCAAGTTGGAGCGGATGGGGGGGCAAGTTGGAGCGGATGGGGGCAAGTTGGAGCAGATGGGGGCATAGTGGAGCTGATAGTGGAAAGTTGGAGCTGAGAGGGCATAGTGGAGCTGGTGGGGGCAAGTTGGAGCGGATGGGGGCAAGTTGAAGTGGATGGGGGGCAAAGTGGAGCTGATGGGGGTAAGTTGGAGAGGATGGGGGGCAAAGTGGAGCTGATGGGGGTAAGTTGGAGGTGAGGGGGCAAAGTGAAGGTGAGGGGGCAAAATGGAGCTGGTGGGGGCACGTTGGAGATGATGGGGGCAAGTTGGAGCTGATGAGGGTCAAAGTGGAGCTGAGGGGGGGCAAGTTGGAGCTGAGGGGGGGGCAAGTGGAGCTGAGGGGGGGCAAAGTGGAGCTGGTGGGGCAAGTTGGAGCGGATGGGGGCAAGTTGGAGCAGATGGGGGCATAGTGGAGCTGATAGTGGAAAGTTGGAGCTGAGAGGGCATAGTGGAGCTGGTGGGGGCAAGTTGGAGCGGATGGGGGCAAGTTGGAGTGGATGGGGGGGCAAAGTGGAGCTGATGGGGGTAAGTTGGAGAGGATGGGGGGCAAAGTGAAGCTGAGGGGGCAAAATGGAGCTGGTGGGGGCACGTTGGAGCTGATGGGGGCAAGTTGGAGTTGATAGGGGCAAAGTGGAGCTGGTGGGCCAAAGTGAAGCTGATAAGGGGCAAGTTGGAGCTGGTGGGGGGCATCTCTTACAGGCATCTCCAGAACAGGGGCAGAGTGGCTCAGGGGGCAGAGAGAGGACAATCATGAAAAGAGGTTGGGTATAAGTAGGCAGGGTATAAAGGGGTGGGACACAAGGGGCGGAGCGAAATGGGCGGCAAAATTAGGTTTTGCCTAGGGTGGCAAAAATCCTTGCACCAGCCCTGACTGTGTGGTGTGTATTACTTTGCTCTACAGCAATAAAGCAATAAACTTCAGTATATGTGTTTATACATTAGTCTGTGCAAATAAAATACTTTGGTCTTGAACTAAATCATTTATTCAGTTACATAAATAGCCAGTAATAGGTCATGAAATAACCTAAAAATTCTTACTAATGCCCCGCCCACCAGCCACACCCCCAATAATATCACCTAAAACTAACGTGTCCCTCTTTGGCCCTGTGAAATGTTGGGAGGTATGCACATACACACAGTGAGCGGCAGAGACATGCAAAACACATGTACACACAGACACACTGGAGATGCACACATGGACACACATATGTAACAGAGATGTACACACACAGACACGCAACATATATGAGCAGAAACACATGTGCTCATGAGTTGTGTACCCCTCTGGCACTCAAAGGGTTAAGGTATAGAGAGGCATGTCAGAGTTAAATAGCAGTGGGAAGTGTGTTCATACCTGGGAACACTGACTTGTGAAGTCCCTAGAGGGGACTGATTTGGTGCTGATGTGGAGAGACAAATGGGGCAATCTGGGTTAAAAGTGGGTGGGGCTTAATCGCGAGTAGGGGGCGGGGCTTAACATAAATGTGGAAAAAGTGTTAGTAATAGGCTGGGGAAGGAGGAGAAGTGGGAGGGAAATGCAAGTTTACAGTGTGAGGGGTTTTAACACACTCCATGAGGGGTAAAACTTGATACAGAACCCTGTGGCAGTCAGTGGGTTAAGTGTGAATCTGATGGCTGTCTGTCCTGTGTCTTGCATGGCAAATGGTGACAGTGAAGAAGTAATTCAGCAATGAGGGCCTACCTTAACCCTTTGAGTGCCATTTTGTTCCCCTGGTGATGCAGCACCGTTCAGTGGCTTTACTACAGGTCCTGCTGAGGCCACTGGGAGTCAAGGTGAGTGACTGTGTGTCAGCCATCTTTCTTTCTGGCTTTGTGTGTGTGTATGGGTGTTTAGTGCTGTGTGAGTGGGGCATGAGTGTGTAATACCTGTGAACTTTTACTTGTGGAGTCCGTCATGTGGTGCTGATGTGGAGAGAGCAATGGGGCAATCTGGGGTAAAAGGGGGCGGGGCTTAATCGCGAGTAGGGGGCGGGGCTTAACATAAATATGGAAAAGTGTTAGTAATAGGCTGGGGAAGGAGGAGAAGTGGGAGAGAAATGCAAGTTTACAGTGTGAGGGGTTTGAACACACTCCCTGAGGGGTAAAACTTGATACACAACCCTGTGGCAGTCAGTGGGTTAAGTGTGAATCTGATGGCTGTCTGTCCTGTGTCTTGCATGGCAAATGATGACAGTGAAGAAATAATTGAGCAATGAGGACCTACCTTAACCCTTTGAGTGCAATTTTGTTCCTCTGGTGCTGCAGTACAGGTCCTGCTGAGGCCTCTGGGAGTCAGGGTGAGTGACTGTGTGTGTGTGTCAGCCATATGTATTTCTGGCTTTGTGTGTGTATGTGGTGCTGTGTGTGTGAGAGGGGGCATGTCTGTTTGGTGCTGTGTAAGTGGGGCTTGTGTGTGTGTGTGTGGTGCTGTGTGAGTGGGGCGTGTGTGTGTGTTTGTGTGGTGCTGTGTGAGTGGGGCATGTGTGTGTGGTGGTCTGTGTGTGTGAGTGGGGCATGTGTGTGTGTTTGTGTGGTGCTGTATGAGTGAGGCATGTGTGTTTGTCTGTGGTGTAGGAGCAAGTGGCGGCCATATTGTTTTTTTCTGACTTTGATAGTGGTGGGCGGGCTGCATAGTGGGGGCGGGCCAACTCCCTGCATGATTGAATCACCCAATAGGAATAGTAACTCCTCCTTAATACCACCCCTGGGTGTGTTTTGGCAGGCACAAAGTCTTCTTTTATATATATAGATTAGGGGTCCATATCTCCCAAGTGTCTGTTTTTAGGGGATATTAGGGCTCTGTACCTCCCAAGTGTCCCTCTTTAGGAGATATTAGGGGTACATACCTCCCAAATGTCCCTCTTTAGGGGATATTAGGGGGCCATACTTCCCAAGTGTCCCTCTTTAGGAGATATTAGGGGTCTATACCTCCCAAGTGTCCCTCTTTAGGGGATATTAGGGCTCTGTACCTACCAAGTGTCCCTCTGTAGGAGATATTAGGGGTCCATACCTCCCACATGTCCCTCTTTAGGAGATATTAGGGGGTCATACCTCCCAAGTCTCCCTCTTTATAGGAATTAGGACTCCATACCTCCCAAGTGTCCCTCTTTAGAAGATATTAGGGGTACATTCCTCCTAAGTGTCCCTCTTTAGGAGATATTACGGGTACATACCTTCCAAGTTTCCCTCGGTAATAGATATACATCCAAGGGCTCTTCAGAAACTCAGTGCAATATTAGCAAAACCCCTATATCAACACCACAGGCTCAGTGCCACAAGATTGGCAAAGAGCCAGTGTAGTGCCTCTATTTAAGAAGGGAACTAAAACAGAACCTGGAAATTATAGACCTGTAAGTTTGACCTCTGTAGTGGGAAAGCTGCTAAAGGGATAATAAGGGATTATATTCAGGATTACAACACAAAAAATAAGATCATTAGCAGGAATCAACATGGATTTATGAAGAATAGATCATGCCAAACTATCATTTTCAGCTTCTATGAGGAAGTAAGCAGCAACCTTGATAATGTCAAGGCAGTAGATGTAGTATATCTAGACTTTGTAAAGGCATCTGATACAGTGCACACAGAAGGCTGGTGTATAAAATAAGGTAAGGTAACCTTTGCAATTGGATACAAAACTGGCTGAAGGATAGGGAACAGTGTGTGGTTGCAAATGGAAAATTCTCCAATACAGTTAAAGTGGAGAGTGGAGTACCTCAGGGTTCAGTATTAGGTCCGCTGCTTTTTAACTTGTTTATAAATGACCTGGAAATAGACTCATTGCTAGAGAAAGACCTGGGTATCCTTGTCAACTACAAACTTGGAAACAATGACCAGTGTCATATAGCAGTAGCAAAAGCAAACAAAATCTTGTCTTACATAAAAGGGCTATTGAAGCAACAGTAGATAATATTTTTCGGCTGTACAAATCGTTGGTAAGACCTCACCTCGAATATGCAGTGCCGTTTTGGGCACCAGTTCTGAAGAACGATATTGTAGAACTGGAAAAAGTACAGTAAAGAACTAAAAATTAATTAGGGTATGAAGAACTTGACGTATGAGGAACGACTAGACAAACTTTGTTTATTTACTCTAGAGAAAAGACGACTAAGAGGAGACCTTATCACATTGTACAAGTATATGAGAGGTCAATACAAGGATCTCTGCGGTGAGCTATTCATTCCAAGGCCTGATCAGGGGACCAGGGGACACCCCTTGAGATTAGAGGAAAGGAGGTTGTGATTTCAGCAGAGGAAGGGGTTTTTTTACAGTAAGGTCTGTTAAATTGTGGAATTTCTTGCCCAAGGACGTGGTTATGGCAGATACAATGGATACATTTAAAATATTAGATACATTTCTTTCAAAAGGGAACATACAGGGTTATACTTTACATTTGTGGTCAAAGCTTACAGCACTGTGTATATATATCAAATGAGTTGTGCCATAAATCCCTCATTCTGCATGTGCAGGTGGGATGGTAAGTCAGCAAACCTGAAACGAGGCAAAAAGCAACCAGAATTGCAAAGATTTATTTAACACTGAAGTAGGGTTGCCACCTTTTTTCAAAAAAATACCAGCCATGGCATTCTCTCCATAGACATAACATTGGACAGAAGCCAATTTTTTACCAGCCTGCCGGTAAAATGCTGGATGGGTGGCAACCCTACATTGAAGTAAATGGAACTGTCACGGTTTTATTGAACACTCAGACAATTTGGTTAAGGTAAAAACAATGAAGCTTTATTAAACAAAATAATAAAGAATAGCAATGCCCTTCACGGATCCAGACCCAAACAGAGGATAGCACTTTTGAGTCTGACACAGGTCAGGGTATATCACAGATATAACAAAATACAGAAATGCAGAAAAATGCTACTTTCATTTCGTTTACAGGGTTATATACGTATCTGGTGAAACAATTAGACTTCCACCGGCCTAACCGCTGGATGATATGTGGCGGGATATGATATTTGGATGCAGTAGTAGCAGCACCTATGCGAAATGAATGACCTGAGTAAAGGGCACTGTTTAAACTCAGCCGGGATAATAGCCAGTGAACATGTTGTGTGAAAACAGGGGTGGACAAGGGGGCACCATGCATGGGCAAGAGTGGAAAGCTAGGGGGTTTGTCATGCAAAATTGAGATAAGTGATTTGATAGCCGAGACAGAGCACCATGTGTCATGTGTAGCATGATAAGTGATGTGAGTGCCTTGTGCTAGTTTGTCTGTTTTGGAGTGGGGGAGGAAGATAGTAAATTAGTTTTTAGAGAGTTAAATGTGACCCAAGCTTAGAAAATATGAAAAAGGCCCCAAAACTGTGAACTCACTGGGTCTAAGGAAACCGAAGAATGCCAGGCGCATAGCTACTAAGATGATGTGGTTAGCAAGGTTATCAAAAGGTTGGGATAGAAGAAGTTAGTCAGTTTCCTAAATAGTGTGCCGTCGATCGGGAGGCGTGGGTGCTGGCGTCTCTTATGAGTAAGCTAAGGTGGTGTTGTATCCCAGCGAGATATAGTTTGATGGTCGGAGGAGACAACCTAAGGTCAGTATAGCATGACATAACCTTTCAGAATTTCATGTCTAAGAAGATTATCTACTCGCTCAGGAGCTGAATTGGCAGATCTGAGGTAGGGGCATTCTAAGGATGTCTCGGGGGAGGAAATGATACCTGTATGAAACCCAACCGAAAAACCTGTAATGACGTAGTTGGTAGTGCTGTATCTGGGTGGTGAGAAAGAAGAGACTGGAGTTTTTTTGATATTCATGGAGCTTAGTCATTTATTGCTAGAAAAGTTTCTAGGGCAAATTACCCTCGAATGAGACTTACAGCAAACTCTGCATTCTGCAGGAGCTGTAAAAGCACCCTTTCGAGTTAAAATTATTGCAAATGGGAGAGTTCCCTATATAATGTATAGTCTACCCAGCTTGTCTTTGGTTGGCCTTATTGGATGTGTTGGAGTGGAAGTGAATGCCTGAGAGTTACTAGTAGATGGGAACTCAGTGTTGCTCGTCCCTAGAGTGCTGGGGCCTAGCTGGGAAGTATGTGAATTGGACTGGCAGTGGTTGCAGTTAGGTAACCTAAGCCCGGCGAAGTGTCTACAAAACAGTTCATTATCTAATAGACTCCAATCCAGTTTGTAATTGAATTGAGCCATGGCGGCAGCCGATTTAGCTGCAAACGATTTATGGTAGTTGTAAAAAAAAAGTGCCACCATATTTGTAACCCAAATCAACCAGCAAATACATGTAATTGTCCAGTTCCTGTCGTCTGTGTGGGAATGAGGTGCAAATAATGTCCCTATAGACACTAAAAGCTTGTACGAACTCGGGCATAGACAACTTACGAGCTAATCTGGGGTCTTTGGACTTGAGTGTAACGGAAACGTCTCCTCAGCTAACCGTTTTGTTTTCAGTGGCATCCTGGGAAGTCAGGATGAAAGCCACTAGGTTCACCTCCTTTCCCTCCAGAATGTCCCAACGTAGATGTTGTGGAATAATGTGTGCTGGAGTGATCCGAGGGGGTAAGGTATTAGTATCTGAGCTGTCTAAAGAAGTAACCAGCGACTGAGGAGTGGTGATATTGGCATAGTTTGTTTCTAAGTTAGAAAGCCTGGACTGTATATTGGCTACTGCTGAGGTTAAGTCAGTTAGCATCTGAATGTCTTGGTTAGGCTGTTCTTGAGATGGTTGAAAGGATACTGGTGGCCTGAAAAAGAGGAGGAGAGGCCAGTGACGAGAGCCCAGGAGACGGTGGTATGGGCAAAGTGATAGAATTGTCACACAATAAACGATAAAGTTCGGCTTTTCTTGCAGAAGCAGGATATGGAATACCCTACTTAGTGAGTTCGTTGGACAGCTTGGCCACTGTCCAAGACCTAAAATTTGATCCTGTGGTGCTAGTGGAGTGTTTCCTTTGTATTGTAGGGACCACTCCTGGGTTGTTCGTGTCAGAAGAACCCTGAACGGCAGAATCTCCAATCGTTTGTATTCTCTATAAGACATAAAGCCAGAATAAACAGTTGAAGAACTGCGTTAGCCTATGATTAATCATATTTACCGAAGATGAGTATGCATATGTTTAGGACCGACTGCTGAAAGACGTGCCCTGGGGAAGGGAGGAATAAGTGGTGAATGAGATTGTTGTAATTACCTCATCGTGGATCCCAGTAAGTGCTAAATCCGTACATCTAGAACAATGGGGAAGGATTCTTCTGGAGTATCGGCCAATAATGACTGATGTTCTCACCAGAACCAGAAGGTCAAGCCTGCCCCGGAAAGGGCTATGAGGTGGAATGCCCCTTGTCTTATGGCCTCCAGATGAATTGACTTTGTTGTTGTGTTTTTTTTTTCTTCTTCTTCTTCTTCTTCTTTTTTTACAGGTGAAGGTAAAACCCTATGCCTTGTGAAGAGTAGGGAAACCACCGTCTTCATGAAGACTGAGTGTAAATGCCGTATGCCCCGTAAAGTTTATCACTCCAAGTGTTGCATGTAGAAGAAGAGTAAACTGGACAAATGCAGGGAAATGCCAACCGTTCCATGAAGAGGTAAGGTGTGGGTTAGGTAGTCTCTGCTATAGGTGCAGCAGAGATACCTTGATCTAGAACTATGTGAGGTGAGCGATCTTCAGCCTTCGCTGTGAGGTGAAGAGTGAACTTGGCTTTTGCTGTGAGGTAGGGTGAAAGTGACCTTCGGCCTCCGCTGAGAGGTAAGGTGTGAGTGTCCTTCGGCCTCCACTGAGAGGTAAGGTGTGAGTGACCTTTAGCCTCACTGAGAGGTAAGGTGCGAGTGACCTTCAGCCTCCTCTTGGAGGTAAGGTGTGAGTGAACGTCAGCCTCCGCTGAGAGGTAAGGTGTGAGTGACCTTTGGCCTCTGCTTGGTAAGGAGTGTGTGACCTTCTGCCACTGCTGAGGGGCAGGTGTGAGTTACCTTCGGCCTCCACTGAGGTAAGGTGTGAGTGACCTTCAGCCTCCGCAGAGAGGTAAGGTGTGAGTGACCTTTGGCCTAACTGGAAGGAAAGGTGTGAGTGACCTGCGCCTCCTCTGAGAGTGGCCTACTGCCCCACTAACCTTTAGGCCCCCGAACCTTCATCCCCTGCAGGTGAGGAGAGGTGAATTATGCTTAGTATGTATGCGTGAACAGAGCATGAGGAGAGGGTCAAGTTTATACATATATGTAGGTACATTTTATTTATTTATTTATTTATTTTTATTTTAAGTGAGAGTACTGCACCTATGAAACCTGAACGTAGTAGCTTGAGAGATTGGAAGAGTTCAGTGATGTCCGTAGTTCTGAAAACATATATGCATGTAGGGAAACGGGTACTGACCCGTCCTTAAGTTAATACATAACTAATTTCATGAAACAGGACCACCATAGTGTACGTAGGGAACTAAATAACTTACTTCCTGACAGAATGCTTTCCTGGAAAGTAGCGGATTGATAAATAACTAGTAACAGACAGGTGCTGGGTCACAACCACTGTCTGGAATAATGTGCGAGTCCCTCTACTGTGTAAAGAATAAAAATGTATGTATACAGCCATCCACCCGTAGAAAACGGGACAAACGTAATACAGAAAATTAATTACTGAAGCTAAAATTGCATATCTAATATGTAATTCTAGTGAGTTTATCGCCCACTAATAAACTCGAAAGGTTTAGGGCACAGAGGTATGAATGAGTAAAACAGTAATAAACAGCATATAGTGTCAGGAAGGACAGATGCAGCGTGATCGTGAGTAGGGGTGGATGACTAATAAATAACCTGAGGAATATGTACCTTACAATAAAGCGAATGCATGGTTACATAAACTATCAGTTGACCTGTACACCATAGTGCGAGTGAAATATGAAATGAGCGTGCTGTAATGTCAAATAAACCGTTGTGTTATAAGTTGACGTGATCGTTATAACCTGGGTGAACCCGACTACTTGCTGATCCGGCTAATAGGCGATATAGCTGTCTCCTGTACGAGAGACTCAATACCGTGTAAATAACTATTGTGCCGTTGCCTCACTGTGACCATAATCCCTTAAGGACCATTGATGTGCCAGGACCGTCACGGTGGTCCGGCACTTAAGGACCAGTGACGGTCCTGGTACATCATGGAGTTCAGGGCTCCCACACGGCTGCACACTGCTCAGGAAGCCCTGAACTGGAAGTGAAAAAAAAAAAGCCCCATGGTCCTCAAGTGCCGGCCGCTTGTGCTGGTCCTTAAGGGCTTAAGGGCCTACGCCGGCATGGGCGGGATGGGCTATAAGGACCAGCTAGCATTGACGTAAATACAGCAGGCAATCGGAGCACTCGCCCGTGAGATTGTAGTAACTAGCTAGCGTTCTAGCTACCGTGGAGGCAATCGAACGAGGACCGGAACCGGAAGTGAGAAGTATATCCGGGATGACCCTTGCGCAGTGTGACTGACCCACGGAAAAGAGGTAGGGGGAGAGGGCTGGAAGCTTTATGTAGTCCTCCAGCTCCCCCCACAATTCCAGGCACCGCCTTACGTTAGTAGGCAAAACAGGAAGGTCTGATAAAGACTAACTTATTTGGCAGCAGGAAAGCGATATAATCCATCATGTCTCTGGGTTATGAGGTGAAGGCTGGACTTGATGGGCTTGTGTCTTTTTTCTACCTAATTTACTGTTACTATGTTACTTAGCCATCTTGGGCTTCAGTGACAAACTCTCTACACACTAAATTTACTGGAGCAGCAAAAGGGAAATAAATCTTGTACCACTTAGCGAACTACAAAGGGATACCTCTACTGGAGTCTAGAGAATGAATAACACAAAGGCAATGGTGATAAGAAATTTACTTCCAGTGGAATTTAAATGTAAAAACAATTTGCATGAGTGCATAACTTGTCATATACTTTGTATTCAGCCTTCATTCTAAATACGCCTGAAGAAGAGACCTAAGCTGCCTTGAAAGTTTGCATCCTAGCTCTACCCAGTTATCCAATAAAGGTATCACTTTTGCTCCACCGGTCTCCTGCATTTTATATGGATAATACGGTGCCATTTTTTACCTTCTTAGAAAACAGAATTGTGTCTGTCCTTCTGATCCTGTTCTTATGGCTTTATGCAGAAAAGATTAAAAAACAAAACAGCAATTCTGCCTCAAACCAACCAGGTCTCCCTTGGTGAGGCACCCTAATTTCCCTTAGTTTCCCTTAGCTCCACCCATGGCCACACCCCTTCTCCTCACATGACCAGACCCATCCACTTCTCCCTGATACAGAAAATACCCTTAACAGAACAGGGTGGGAAGGAGGAGAAGTGGGCAGGAAGTGGGAGGTACAGGGTAGGAAGGAGGAGAAGAGGGCAGGAGGAAGGAGGAACAGGGTGGGAAGGAGGAGAAGTGGGCAGGAGGTGGGTGGAACAGGGTGGGAAGAATGGAAAGAGGGCAGGAAGTGGGAGGAACAGGGTGGGAAGGAGGAGAAGAGGGCAGGAAGTGGGAGGAACAGGGTGGGAAGGAGGAGAATTGGGCAGGAACTGGGAGGGACAGGGTGGGAAGGAGGTGAAGTAGTCAGGAAGTGGGAGGAACAGGGTGAGAAGGAGGAGAAGTGGGCAGGAAGTGGAAGGAAAAGGGTGGGAAGGAGGAGAAGTGGGCAGGAAGTGGGAGGAACAGGTTAGAAGGAAAATAAGAGGATGGGAAGGGGGAGAAACAGAGTGGGAAGGAGAAGAAGTGGACAGGACAGGGTGGAAAGAATGCAGAACAGGGTGGGAAGGAGGGGAAGTGGGAGGACCAGGGTGGGAAGGAGGAGAACTGTGTGAGAAGTGGTCAGAAAAGGGTGGGAAGGATGAGAAGTAGGAGGGAAGTGAGAGTAACAGGGTGAGAAGGAAAAGAAGTGGATGGGAAGCGGGAGGAACAGGGTGGGAAGAATGTAGAACAGGGTGGGAAGTGAGATGGACAGGCTAGTAAGTAGAAGAAGTGGGAGGAACAGGGTAGAAAGGAGGAAAAGTGGGTGAGAAGTGGGCAAAACAGGGTCGGAAGGAGGAGAGGTGGGTGGGAAGAACAGGGGGGTAAAGGAGAAGAAGTTGGATGGAAGTGTGGAGGAACAGGGTGGGGAGGAGGAGAAGTGGGGGGGAAGTGAGGAGTATTTGGTGGGAAGTTAGGAGAGGTGGGCAGGAAGTGGAAGGAACAGGGTGGGAAAGAGGAGAAGTGGATAAGAAGTGGGAGTGCAACACATTGGTCATTAAAAGGGATCTATCTTCCCTACACAAGTTTGTCTTAAAATTTAGGTCTGTGAGAGCGCTCCAGCTTACAGGCAGAAAGCCTCCTTCATCGGAAGAGACTGGATAGAGGCATAGGAGCAGAGGCAGAGTGACAGACTGGGATACAGAGCTGGTAACCGGAGTATATCCGGAAGTAGGGAATAGGATAATATTTACACGTTGAATTTCAGCCAAATAACATTTTGAAAAAAAAATGAATAGAGTAATCCACCTAGTGCCTATATAACCTAACTTTTAAGACAAACTTGTATAGGGGTGATAAATCCCCTTTAAAGGGTTAAAGGAGCAGTAAACCTTTTTTATGAAAAAATATATAACGTAGGGATTTTCCTATTGAGTAAAATAAGAGTACTCCTGCTGCCAAGAGATTTATATTTCCAGAGTTATTACAGTTTAAACCCATGTTTTTTTTTAACATTACCAGTGCCCTCTAGTGGTCAAATTCTAGTTAGATTTCCTGTTAGATTCTAATGGAGAGGAAAGTCAGAAAAGTCAGAGACTTACAGTTCTCCATAGAATGTGATAGAAACTGCTGAGTCACTTCCTGTCAGTTAGAACTATCAGGAAGTAAACACAGGAAATTCACTTCCTGTCAGTTAGAACTATCAGGACTAAACACAGTAAATTCACTTCCTGTCAGTTAGAACTATCAGGAAGTAAACACACAGTAAATTCACTTCCTGTCAGTTAGAACTATCAGGAAGTAAACACAGTAAATTCACTTCCTGTCAGTTAGATCTATCAGGAAGTAAACACAGTAAATTCACTTCCTGTCAGTCAGAACTATCAGGAAGTAAACACAGTAAATTCACTTCCTGTCAGTTAGAACTATCAGGAAGTAAACACTGTAAATTCACTTCCTGTCAGTCAGAACTATCAGGAAGTAAACACAGTAAATTCACTTCCTGATTATTTAAACTGCTATAAATTTTGAATAAAACATCTGACAGTGATGGGAGTGACCTTGTTTTATTCAGCAGGAAATGCTCTGTAAAATATGTATTTTCATAAAAAAAAGTTTACTGCTCCTTTAAGACTTATGAACGCTACCTACTTCAGTTTGGATAAAAACTGCCGTCAACCATCATGTCCCCTATCCTTAAACGGTTAAAGTTACAATGTGCAATGAGTAGAGTTTGAGGACCTTTAGTCTTTCCAGCAACTGTCATGGCCGTGTCCCTGAAAGTGTCCTCCAGGACTGATTGAATATATTATCTCATGAACCAAGACGCAAGGAAAAACATAATAGGGGCCATTAGGATTTTCTGTTCATAGTAAGATACATGTGTTTTTTTTTTGTTTTTTTATTAGTTGGCGTTAGCTCTCCTTTAAGACAGTCGTTATTGAGTTACTCGGACGAGGATTGATGATGATGATGATCAGTTGCTCTCTTTTATGACAAAAGAAAACCCTGTTACACTCAGGGCCGGATTTTCCGTAAGGCAGAGTAGGCATCTGCCTACAGGCGCACCCTACAGAGGGGCGCCTGCCACTGCAATTGATATATATATATATATTTTTTTTTTTTTTTGACGTGGCTTGCCATGCCGCGCCGCCCGCTGCCGCATTGTAAGCTGTGCCTTTAGCTGCTGATCTCTCCTGGCTCTTTAGTAATGCAGAGCGCTGGGAGATTACATCATCTCCATGACATCATCTCCCAGCGCTCTGCATTACTAAAGAGAAGACCGTGCGGGAGCTCCAGCAGCTACAAGTCTGTGCAGAAGCAGAGATCTCTCCTACCTCTGGACCACCAGGGAGGTAGGAAATGGATGTGGGGGAGAGAATGAGGCTTAATTTGGAGATAATGGGGGCAATGTGAGGTCAATATGGGGATGATGGGGGGCAAGTGATGTGGAGCTGATGGGGGGAGCAATGTGAGGGCAATGTGGAGCTGATGGGGGGCAATGTGAGGGCAATATGGAGTTGAATGGGGCAAAGTTGAGATGATGGGGCAATATGAGGGCAATGTGGAGCTGATAGGGTCAATGTGGAGCTGATGGGGGAAATGTGAGGGCAATATGGAGTTGAATGGGGCAATGTTGAGATGATGGGGCAATATGAGGGCAATGTGGAGCTGATGGGGTCAATGTGGAGCTGATGGGGGCAATGTGAAGGCAATGTTAAGATGATGGGGCAATGTGAGTGCAATGTGGAGCTGATGGGGGGGCAATGTGAGGGCAATATGGAGTTGAATGGGGCATTGTTGAGATGATGGGGCAATATGAGGGCAATGTTGAGCTGATGGAGTACAATGTGGAGCTGATGGGGTGCAATGTGAAGGTGATGGGGGCAATGTGAAGGTGATGGAGGGCAATGTGAGGGCAATATGGAAATTTGGAGCATTATGGAGAGGGCCAAGGGGGGGGGTGCTTCAGATATCTGTGCCTACAGGCTCCTGAGATGTAAATCCGGCCCTGGTTACACTGGTTTTGTATCCACTGCAGACTGCACAGTACTAATAACTACAGCAGACCACCAGGGTGACCCAGAGTGACAGCGATCGAGAACATTTTCCAACCACCGTACACATTTTTGGAACAGCGCTTTGCAGCTCTCTGTTATTAAAATCAGATCTTATTTACAGGATACAACTGCTTTCCTTACAGGGTTACAGGAAATTACATTCCCAGGGAATAGCTTCTTTTTTTTCAACTCTGAATGTGGAAAGTTATTCTACATGGAGAAATGATGAACACTATCAGAGAAAGGGTCATCCATTAAGACTGGTGGAAAATCTGGGATTTTCTACACTAAGGGAAGTAAGGCTGTGGGATTCATTGCTTTTTATCATCGAACAGTAAGGATTTTTTTTTACATCTTGGGGCAAATTTAGAAATTACTTCAATACTTTATTTTTTACATATGTTGTTTTTTTTTTTTTTGCCTTCCTTTGGATTAAAGGGGTAGTAACGTATCTTTTAAATAAACTGATTCAAGTCCCGTCTCTCAAACCTTTATAGTTTGAGAGGTATACAATGCTAAATTTCACCTCCCTCCATTCCCTTTCACACACATCAGCCTCTAGCTGACAGCGACTGGTCACCGTGACCGGCCGGAGGCTCTTCAGCAGAGCTGAAATTGCTCTATCTAAAAAGAAATACTTCACTGGAATGGTCTACAGAGTGTGCTTGCAAACCAGGCACACTTTGTAGACCGTTCCAATGAAGTATTTATTTTTATATAGCAGAATATCCGCTCTGCTGAAGATCCACCGTCGAGTCACGCGACTCGAATATCCTTATGTCAGCTTTACAGCTGACGTCTCTGAATGGGGAGGGGGGAACTTTATCACTGTATATCTTTCAAACTATAAAGTAGGGTTGCACCGATACCGATACTGGTATCGGTGCCGATACCAGCATTTGCGCGAGTACTTGTACTCACGCAAATGCGGCCGATGCCAGCAGCGATACTCTGTGTCAGGGTCGGTGCTGCAGAGAGGGAGCCTGGAGAGCTGCTCACAATGCTCCCCGGTCACCTCTCTCCCTCCTGTAGCGTTGGAGCGTTGCCGCGGCTTACCATGGCAACGCTCCAATGCTGACCTCTGCCGGGGCTCGCTAGCACCCGGCAGAGGAGGGTAAGGGAGCCAAGATGGGACATTAAGCAGGTGGTGAAAGAGGCAGAGAGGGCGGCCAAGAGGGAGAAAAAGAGGCAAAAGGGATTAAAAGAAAGAAAAAGAAAAAAAGAGGAAAGATCAGGAGACAAAAGGAGGGGGACCAAGAAGAGGCAAAAGGAGGGATGATCAGGAGAGAGCGAGAGAGGCAAAAGGGTGGGATCAAGAGTCAAGGAGGGGGATAAAGTGGGATCAAAAGGGAGAGAAAAAGCCAAGGCAAACGGAGGGAGCTCAAGAGGGGGAGAATGAAGTAAAAGGTGGGAATCAAGAGGGGGAGAAAGAGGCAAAAGGGGAGAATCAAGAGGTGGTGTATGTATGTATGTATGTGTGTGTATATATATATTTCAAGTACTCACCAATACTTTTTTTTGTGGTCATTTGCCAGTTTTCCAAGTACCTAAAGTATATATATATATATATATATATGTGCGCTTTAAGTACTTAGAAAACTGGCAAATGACCGCAAAAAAAAAAAGTATCGGTAATTGGTATCGGTGAGTACTTGAAAAAAGTATCGGTACTCGTACTCGGTCTTAAAAAAAGTGGTATCGGTGCATCTCTACTATAAAGGTTTGAGAGACCGGACTTGGATCAGTTAGTTTATTTTTGTAATATCTGCAATATTACATTTTATTTAAAAGAGACATTACTATCACTTTAACAAAGGAAATCTAAGGAAATCTGCAGTGGTTGAATTGGATGGACTTGTCTTTTTGGGTTTTTTTTTCAACCTTGTCTACTATGTTAATTCACACCCTGCTGATGCCATCTAGAGTTTGTGATTATATCGTACTAAAAAACTTTTATAAACAGATCCAGGGAATTACGATGGGTGCCAAAGAGCACTGTAATGCTAACTTAGTTATGGTGATGTTTGTTGATTACAGACAGCATATCCTTCATGCGTGCTTTTTGGGGGGCATAGTTAAAGGGGAACTACCACCCCGCAAAAAATGTATCTTAATTAAGTCTTCATCTGGCGACTAGCTGCTTAGTAGTGCTAGTCGCTAGAAATATTACCTGGTTTAAAAGATTTTCAACTTATTCGGAGGCTGACAGTAGCAGGAAGCAAGGACATCTTGCCATAGTGACGTCCGTGCGCCTGCGCTGTCAGTCCCTTTTGGAGCCGGCCGGCTCCTAGCAACTCCTCCTAGACCCGGCTGGGACTGATAGCGCAGACGCACGGATGTCACTATGGCAAGATGTCCGCGCTCCGTGCTACTGTCAGCCTCCAAATAAGTTGAAATTCTTTTAAACCAGGTAATATTTCTGGTGACTAGCGCTACTAAGCAGCTAGTCGTAAGATGAAGACTTAATTAAGATACAGTTTTTGCGGGGTGGTAGTTCCCCTTTAACTTGGATATCTTTTATTCTTTTCAGGGACATCTTTGGAACACAGAAGAAGATTAGAAGACAGAAGATGGAGCGTTCGATGAAGAAGGAAGACAGAAGATGACAGAAGAAGATGGACAGTAGCTGACCGGGGTGCGGAAGACCCAGATGGACATCAGGATTACAGGTAAGTGTTTCTTTTCAGGGGATGTTGTTAACTTAGTGATGTTAAGCTTGTGAGTGCCAGTGGGATATGCAACACTCTGCACTAATAGGGTTAATTCTAATAACATTACACACATTTTTTCAGTACTTTGGATGTATTGATACGGGGCTTAGGGCCCCATATCAATAAATTCACTGGTCACTTTTTTTTTATCCCCTTCAGTTCCTGCGTTGGCAGGTTAAAACAGGCGTTAAAGTGGCTCCCTCCCTTAATGCATGTTCCTGCATAACGCATGGAATTGTATGGGAATATCAGACTCCATGTAATGAGTTGCAATGTGCGTGACTAACACTTATGTACTAATATAGGTACTACAAACATTTACTAATTTTTCCTCTTGTGCCAAGGTAAGCGCAGTGTAGAAAGTGTATGGACATTCCAGAATGTTCTGTTCCGCTGCACTTCTCACTGAGCATAGAAAGTGGCATAACATTGGTGCGTGCACCAGTGTACTAAAGCCAGAGGGACCGAGAGGGACTTTAAAGGAGCAGTAAACTTTTTTTATGAAAATATATATATTGTAGGGATTTTCCTATTGAGTAAAATAATGGTACTCCCACCGCCAAGAGATTTATATTTCCAGAGTTATTACAGTTTAAACACATGTTTTTTTACATTAGCAGTACCCTCTAGTGGTCAAATTCTAATTAGATTTCCTGTTAGATTCTAATGGAGAAGAAAGTCAGAAAAGTCAGAGACATACAGTTCTCCATAGAATGCGATAGAAACTGCTGAGTCACTTCCTGTCAGTTAGAACTATCAGGAAGTAAACACAGTAAATTCACTTCCTGTCAGAACTATCAGGAAGTAAACACAGTAAATTCACTTCCTGGTTATTTAAACTGCTATAATTTTTGAATAAAACATCTGACAGCAATGGGAGTGACCTTGTTTTATTCAGCAGGAAATGCTCTGTAAAGTATGTGTTTTCAAAAAAGTTTACTGCTCCTTTAACACTCAGATCATGAAGAGACCTTGCAAGCTGTTAGAAAGAACTTGGTTGAGGAGGAACAGAAGACAATACTAGACTGTATTGCTGGGTAGGCCACAGTGAGCTGGGTGGGGTGCGTAGCTGGTGAGCGTAGGCTGCTCCAGAGGTGCCTTGCTGTGACCAAGGCCAGATTAAAGGTGCAGGACGTGAAGCCTGATAGCAGGATGACACCTCTGGATACAGACTGCTACTCACTGAGACTGGAACAAAGTCAAACCTACCCTCAATTAAATTTGTCTCTGTTGCACAAAACGGGAACGAAACACAGGAACAAGAGGTCGGACACTAGAGGGCCGAGCAGTAGACTCGATGAAAGTCGAAGGAACTAGAACCAACAAACAAAGATTTGTCCTCGAAGGCATACGACTAGTTAGGCTCGACTAGGCGTCGGTGGTGTCGGAAGATCTGTCGGGCTCAACTTGGAGTAGGAAGGTTGGAGAACCTGAAGGAAGGGTTGAACTCAACCGAGAGCAGGATAGAAGAGACTACAAGGGCGCAGCAAGAGAATAGTCGACAGGCCGGGTATGTAACTAGCAGGCAAGACGGTACCAAGGGTGAGAGGTAGAGAAGTCTAGCAAGCTGGAGTTGAAGAACCAATAGGACAATGAAGCCATCGAGGAACAGGCAGAAGAATAGTCAGGAAAGCAGAGCCAAGGACCAATACAGGTAACATTAAAAGAGAAGCCAAATCAGATATCGAAGGGTAAGTCAGGGATAGCCCAGTAAGGAATGCTGGATTTACTCAACCAAGACTGGATACAGGTCACGACAGGAATGCTTCAATCAGACACAGGAGCAAGGCACCAGTGCTAAATAAAGGGTCAGATAAAAGGGGCAGAGAAAGAAAACCAAATGACTGGTAACAGAGTTCAGAAAAAAACCCTGCAAAGGTAGAAGGAGCATGACAGGGGCTTTCTCTTCTTGTACCATACTGCCTCCTAGTGGTGTAACTACAGAGGTGAAAGTGTGGTTATGATGAGCTCGGCACAAAATGGAGACCATCTGGCCTAGGGCCTAGTAGGGTCTAGTTATGCTCCTGAGGCAATATTTTGATTTTAAAGGGCCCAAAACGATTTTTTGCACTGGGACCCTCCATTTTCTATTTATACCACTGCTGCCCCCATCAGATCAAACCTTTATAGCACCCTCTAAGGAGAAATATGTGCTTTTCTATACTTTTTGTATGGGTGGACAAATGGGAAGCCACCATCTGTTTTTGTCACAGTGTGCAGGCAAAAGAAGGACAGACACAAATGTATAAAATATAACCACCTTTATTTATAATTTACAGAAATAATAGTATAGCCCACACAACCCCAGACAAGCAATGAGGACCCAAGGTCCCTCCGGAGCTGCACACTGTGCTGTGCACTTTACTACTTTGGATCTCGAGACTAGGGAATTGGCTCAAGTGGGACAACAGAAGAATGGTAGGTCTGCAAACTGAGGCAACAGAGAGCGAGAGCAAACCAGAGCCAGGAGGCACCGAGACTACAGGTCAGGCAAGCAGGTAGTATAGGGAGCGAGTAGGCAGCCAGAGTCACAGGTCAGACAAGCCAGGGACTACATCGAGCGAAAGTAACCAGGCCACTGGTCAGGCAACCGGAGACTATGTTGACCAAGTAGGAGCCAGGGCCACTGGTGAGGCAAACTGAGAACTACAGCGAGCGAAAGAAACCAGGCCCACAGGGAAGGCAACCGGAAGCTACACTGAGTGGGTAGTAGCCAGGGCCACTGGTGAGGCAAACTGAGAACTGCAAGGAGCGAATGTAACCAGGCCCACAGGGAATGCAACAGGAGGCTACACTGTGCAGGTAGTAGCCAGTGCCACTGGTCAGGCAAGTTGGGATCATACACAGACCGAGTAGTCAGACAGAGCCACAGGTCAGAACCGATGTGGGTAGTCAGACAAGCCAGGGTCATACACGAAGTGAGTTAGTTATCCAGAGCTACGGGTCAGAACCAATGTGGGGAGTCAGACAAGCCGGGGTCATACACTGAGCGGATTCTCAGATAAGGCACGGGTCACAACAGAGCACACGACACAACAGCAGAAACACCAAGTAAGGGCAATGACTCCCAGGCCCAGGGAGGTTTATAAAGGAGCAGAAGGAGGCGGGACCCAATTAGGCCACCCAGAATAGGCCCATAAACTGGCGTCCGTGCTAGTGCCTGTTACCTGATGTAACAATGAGGAAGTGGCCAGAGGCCATGCCGGCCGGCGGCCATACAGAGGTAAGGAAGCACAGGATAGCCCAAGGGAGACTGTGATAGTTTTTGGACAACAGATCCCACCATTCTCAGCTGGCCATAGGGGGAACTGTATTCCAACAACAGATGGGGGATTTCAGAATGCTTACTATTGGGACTTGATGCAGAATAAAACAAATTTTAGGTAAAATTGTCTTATATTTTTTTGGAAACCCCTTTGTAGAAATCCTTGGGTTTGCCCATGAAAATGATTAAAGTCTATATAGTACAGTGGTTCTCACTCTGTTCTCCGTAGAGTCCCAGGGTCTCATGAAGATGTGCAAGAGGATCCACAGGACAAATATAACTAATGGTGGACAGTGGAATAAGGCTGGGGTGGCGGACGTCTGTGATTACCAGCAGATATGTGATGCATATCGTATACTACAATTGTGTTTTTTGTAAAAAAAAAATATTTATATAGCCTAGAATAATTTTTATTTTTTTTACAAATATATTTATTACTGATAATATATTAAACCCTGGAGGTTGGAGTGATCATACTGCTCAGGTCATGTGGAATAATCAGTGAATTGTTAGCAATGGAGCTTATAGTTAGTATGGAGATCTGGAGTGATCATACTGCTCAGGTAGTGTGGAATAGTCAGTGAGTTGTTAGTAGTGGAGGTTATAGTTAGTATGGAGATCTGGAGTGATCATACTGCTCAGGTAGTGTGGAATAGTCAGTGAGTTGTTAGTAGCGGAGGTTATAGTTAGTATGGAGAGCTGGAGTGATCATACTGCTCAGGTAATGTGGAATAGTTAGTGAGATGTTAGTAGTGGAGGTTATAGTTAGTATGGAGATCTGGAGTGATCATACTGCTCAGGTAATGTGGAATAGTCAGTGAGTTGTTAGTAGTGGAGTGGAGGTTATAGTTAGTATGGAGAGCTGCAGTGATCATACTGCTCAGGTAGTGTGGAATAGTCAGTGAGTTGTTAGTAGTGGAGGTTATAGTTAGTATGGAGATCTGGAATGATCATACTGCTCAGGTAGTATGGAATAGTCAGTGAGTTGTTAGCAGTGGAGGTTATAGTTAGTATGGAGATCTGGAGTGATCATACTGCTCAGGTAGTGTGGAATAGTCAGTGAGATGTTAGTAGTGGAGTAGACGTTATAGTTAGTATGGAGATCTGGAGTGATCATATTGCTCAGGTAGTGTGGAATAGTCAGTGAGTTGTTAGTAGCGGAGGTTATAGTTAATATGGAGATCTGGAGTGATCATACTGCTCAGGTAGTGTGGAATAGTCAGTGAGTTGTTAGCAGTGGAACGGAGGTTATAGTTAGTATGGAGATCTGGAGTGATCATACTGCTCAGGTAGTGTGGAATAGTCAGTGAGGTGTTAGTAGTGGAGGTTATAGTTAGTATGGAGATCTGGAGTGATCATACTGCTCAGGTAATGTGGAATAGTCAGTGAGTTGTTAGCAGTGGAGTGGAGGTTATAGTTAGTATGGAGATCTGGAGTGATCATACTGCTCGGGTAGAGTGGAATAGTCAGTGAGTTGTTAGCAGTGAAGGTTATAGTTAGTATGGAGATCTGGAGTGATCATACTGTTCAGGTAGTGTGGAATAGTCAGTGAGTTGTTAGCAGTGGAGTGGAGGTTATAGTTAGTATGGAGATCTGGAGTGATCATACTGCTCAGGTAGTGTGGAATAGTCAGTGAGTTGTTAGCATGGAGTGGAGGTTATAATTAGTATGGAGATCTGGAGTGATCATACTGCTCAGGTAGTGTGGAACAGTCAGTGAGTTGTTAGTAGTGGAGGTTATAGTTAGTATGGAGATCTGGAGTGATCATACTGCTCAGGTAGTGTGGAATAGTCAGTGAGTTGTTAGCAGTGGAGCGGAGGTTATAGTTAGTATGGAGATCTGGAGTGATCATACTGCTCAGGTAGTGTGGAATAGTCAGTGAGTTGTTAGCAGTGGTGCGGAGGTTTTAGTTAGTATGGAGATCTGGAGTGATCATACTGCTCAGGTAGTGTGGAATAGTCAGTGAGTTGTTAGCAGTGGAGCGGAGGTTATAGTTAGTATGGAGATCTGGAGTGATCATACTGCTCAGGTAGTGTGGAATAGTCAGTGAGTTGTTAGTAGTGGAGGTTATAGTTAGTATGGAGATCTGGAGTGATCATACTGCTCAGGTAGTGTGGAATAGTCAGTGAGTTGTTAGCAGTGGAGCGGAGGTTATAGTTAGTATGGAGATCTGGAGTGATCATACTGCTCAGGTAGTGTGGAATAGTCAGTGAGTTGTTAGCAGTGGAGCGGAGGTTATAGTTAGTATGGAGATCTGGAGTGATCATACTGCTCAGGTAGTGTGGAATAGTCAGTGAGTTGTTAGCAGTGGAGCGGAGGTTATAGTTAGTATGGAGATCTGGAGTGATCATACTGCTCAGGTAGTGTGGAATAGTCAGTGAGTTGTTAGCAGTGGAGCGGAGGTTATAGTTAGTATGGAGATCTGGAGTGATCATACTGCTCAGGTAGTGTGGAATAGTCAGTGAGTTGTTAGCAGTGGAGGTTATAGTTAGTATGGAGATCTGGAGTGATCATACTGCTCAGGTAGTGTGGAATAGTCAGTGAGTTGTTAGCAGTGGAGGTTATAGTTAGTATGGAGATCTGGAGTGATCATACTGCTCAGGTAGTGTGGAATAGTCAGTGAGTTGTTAGTAGTGGAAGTTATAGTTAGTATGGAGATCTGGAGTGATCATACTGCTCAGGTAGTGTGGAATAGTCAGTGAGTTGTTAGCAGTGGAGGTTATAGTTAGTATGGAGATCTGGAGTGATCATACTGCTCAGGTAGTGTGGAATAGTCAGTGAGTTGTTAGTAGTAGACGTTATAGTTAGTATGGAGATCTGGAGTGATCATACTGCTCAGGTAGTGTGGAATAGTCAGTGAGTTGTTAGCAGTGGAGGTTATAGTTAGTATGGAGATCTGGAGTGATCAGACTGCTCAGGTAGTGTGGAATAGTCAGTGAGTTGTTAGTAGTGGAGGTTATAATTAGTATGGAGATCTGGAGTGATCATACTGCTCAGGTAGTGTGGAATAGTCAGTGAGTTGTTAGTAGTGGAGTGGAGGTTATAGTTAGTATGGAGATCTGGAGTGATTATACTGCTCAGGTAGTGTGGAATAGTCAGTGAGTTGTTAGCAGTGGAGCGGAGGTTATAGTTAGTATGGAGATCTGGAGTGATCATACTGCTCAGGTAGTGTGGAATAGTCAGTGAGTTGTTAGCAGTGGTGCGGAGGTTTTAGTTAGTATGGAGATCTGGAGTGATCATACTGCTCAGGTAGTGTGGAATAGTCAGTGAGTTGTTAGCAGTGGAGCGGAGGTTATAGTTAGTATGGAGATCTGGAGTGATCATACTGCTCAGGTAGTGTGGAATAGTCAGTGAGTTGTTAGTAGTGGAGGTTATAGTTAGTATGGAGATCTGGAGTGATCATACTGCTCAGGTAGTGTGGAATAGTCAGTGAGTTGTTAGCAGTGGAGCGGAGGTTATAGTTAGTATGGAGATCTGGAGTGATCATACTGCTCAGGTAGTGTGGAATAGTCAGTGAGTTGTTAGCAGTGGAGCGGAGGTTATAGTTAGTATGGAGATCTGGAGTGATCATACTGCTCAGGTAGTGTGGAATAGTCAGTGAGTTGTTAGCAGTGGAGCGGAGGTTATAGTTAGTATGGAGATCTGGAGTGATCATACTGCTCAGGTAGTGTGGAATAGTCAGTGAGTTGTTAGCAGTGGAGCGGAGGTTATAGTTAGTATGGAGATCTGGAGTGATCATACTGCTCAGGTAGTGTGGAATAGTCAGTGAGTTGTTAGCAGTGGAGGTTATAGTTAGTATGGAGATCTGGAGTGATCATACTGCTCAGGTAGTGTGGAATAGTCAGTGAGTTGTTAGCAGTGGAGGTTATAGTTAGTATGGAGATCTGGAGTGATCATACTGCTCAGGTAGTGTGGAATAGTCAGTGAGTTGTTAGTAGTGGAAGTTATAGTTAGTATGGAGATCTGGAGTGATCATACTGCTCAGGTAGTGTGGAATAGTCAGTGAGTTGTTAGCAGTGGAGGTTATAGTTAGTATGGAGATCTGGAGTGATCATACTGCTCAGGTAGTGTGGAATAGTCAGTGAGTTGTTAGTAGTAGACGTTATAGTTAGTATGGAGATCTGGAGTGATCATACTGCTCAGGTAGTGTGGAATAGTCAGTGAGTTGTTAGCAGTGGAGGTTATAGTTAGTATGGAGATCTGGAGTGATCAGACTGCTCAGGTAGTGTGGAATAGTCAGTGAGTTGTTAGTAGTGGAGGTTATAATTAGTATGGAGATCTGGAGTGATCATACTGCTCAGGTAGTGTGGAATAGTCAGTGAGTTGTTAGTAGTGGAGTGGAGGTTATAGTTAGTATGGAGATCTGGAGTGATTATACTGCTCAGGTAGTGTGGAATAGTCAGTGAGTTGTTAGCAGTGGAGCGGAGGTTATAGTTAGTATGGAGATATGGAGTGATCATACTGCTCAGATAGTGTGGAATAGTCAGTGAGTTGTTAGTAGTGTAGTGGAGGTTATAGTTAGTATGGAGATCTGGAGTGATCATACTGCTCAGGTAGTGTGGAATAGTCAGTGAGTTGTTAGTAGTGGAGGTTATAGTTAATATGGAGATCTGGAGTGATCATACTGCTCAGGTAGTGTGGAATAGTCAGTGAGTTGTTAGTAGTGGAGGTTATAGTTAGTATGGAGATCTGGAGTGATCATACTGCTCAGGTAGTGTGGAATAGTCAGTGAGATGTTAGCAGTGGGGCGGAGGTTATAGTTAGTATGGAGATCTGGAGTGATCATACTGCTCAGGTAGTGTGGAATAGTCAGTGAGTTGTTAGTAGTGGAGGTTATAGTTAGTATGGAGATCTGGAGTGATCATACTGCTCAGGTAGTGTGGAATAGTCAGTGAGTTGTTAGTAGTGGAGGTTATAGTTAGTATGGAGATCTGGAGTGATCATACCACTCAGGTAGTGTGGAATAGTCAGTGAGTTGTTAGCAGTGGAGCGGAGAGTTGGAAGAACATTATTTCAAAACTGTCAGAGTTGTAGTTCAAGAGAAATTGAATGATAAAGTATCCCCCTCCCATCCCTTCTACTGATGTAATACTGCTCATCTCAGAGTAGAAAGACTGTCCAGATGGATCGCAGAGAGGGACAATCTTCAGTGACCATAAGGGAAAAACCTGTCAAGGGGGCAGGGATTTCCTTATGATCACAGTAAGAAGATTGTCCCTTGCTGTGATCTGTCCGGTCAAGAGAGGCAACTTACACTAGGTAAAAGGGGCGGGAGGTGGATACTTTATCATTCAATTACTCTTGTACTACAACTCTGACAGTATTGAAATAACACTCTCCATGGCCCAAATACTATGAAGATTAATAGGAGCTGCTTTTATTGTGAAACATTACTATCCCTTTAAGGATTGTTGGAAGTCCTGTGATTGGATTTTACCAATCTTGTGGTTAGTATGCTCATTAGATAGCCACTGGACAGGAAATGTGTAGCTATGTGACATGCTCTGTCCCACTCTACTCCCACACACATATCTGGGGCAAAGTCATCCCCTTGTCAGCAGCTGCAATCACAAGCGGAATGTATGAAACCTTCCTAGGACTCAACTCATTTGTAACTGACATAAAAGACATACAGACATGCATGGTCCCGGCTACTCACACATGCCTGTGCTTAACCCTTTGAGTGCCAGAGTGGTAGCAACGCATTGCAAAGCATTTGTTCCTAATGATGCAGTTGACTTATCATACAATTGTAGCCACTTTTAACTTTGTCAGTGTGGCCCCACATGTGTCACAGTCTCCCTCCAAAGCAGCTGAAAGAAACAGCTCATGAGACACTATAGATATTTCACATATTTTGTGACCACCCCCCAGGCAGCTGTTGATATTTGGGAGGATGGGAGAAAACCTCATATCTGTATCCTTAAAGGAACACTTTCTATTAAAATACAAGCTACAAGCATGTTGTTAACCACTGGAGAGCCAGAGGAGTACGCAACACATTGCGGATCAATACGTTGCGTACCCCTCTGGCTCTCAAAGGGTTAAACGTTCAAAAATGCATATGATGGGCTTGGCAAACTCACCGGCAACAGAGGGGTTAACTTTAAACAACAGCAAATCTAAAATACCCCGCCCCCCCCCCCCCATACACACCCACTGGATTAACCTGGTCCAACATTAACCATTTCATTGCCAGATTGACTGTGAACTATTGCAAGCAATGGGGTTATTTTGTTTAAAAAAAAAAAAAATTCTTAAAAATGGCCAAAATGGCCTTAACCCTTTGAGTGCCAGAGAGATAAGCAACGCATTGCTTTGCAATGCGTTGCGTACCCCTCTGGCACTCAAAGGGTTAAATATTTTGTATGGGGACCACATTATGACCCCATCTTTCCATCCTGGGTGGACAGTGTTATAAATTAATATCCTCATATTATGTTTTTCCATTAAACGGAGGGAACTTTCCTTCCCTGAACAAATTAAGCAAAATAAATTAATACAGGGTTCAGGGGTGCCCGTACAAATTTTTCTGGGGGAGTGGGGCAAAGCCATAATATGACCCCCCATGCCAGCCCATCAGCCCCTTTCTTTATATGGAGACGCTCATGACAGGGTTCATGTAACCCATATTAATAATTTATTAAAGAAAAAAAAAATACAGAAAAAAAAACAACAAGAAATTAAATCAATCTGAGTTTGATGACTCCACCCCTGATTTATATATAGTTTTATTAACTCTTTACGCTCCACAGGTGTGTGTAGTGCATTGTGCAGTGCAAAGTACAACTCTCATTTTGGATATTTATATGTAACCCTTTGTATGCAAGAGAGATCTCCAATGCAGATACCACTCTGGCACTCAAAGGGTTAATGCTGATACGTTTGAGTTGAATCTGGACCTCCATTCATTGTTATTTATTTTTTTTGGCGGATTGTTGAGCAATCACTGCTACGTTCCGCTCTGATAGAAGCACCGCGATAAACTTACAGCCAATCAGTGTACAGGTTTCCCCTGAGCCTTCACCTATCCAGAACTGGGGCCGTGAGATCCAGAGAGGCAGCTGATGATTCCTATTGGTTGATGTGATGTCACACCCACCTGTGCAGCCAATAGGAATGAGGATGGCTCTGCTAGTCCCACCTCTGTCAGGAGCTGCATTATATATTTACAGCCCTCAGATTACAGGTTAGGGCAGTGGTTCTCAACCAGGGTGCCGTGGCACTTTGGTGTGCCACGGGCATCCACTTAGTGTGCCCCTTGTGTTCTCTAAAGACTCTTAAATACATGTAAATGTTGAGTTTTAAATATATATTTATGATCATTTTTATGCACAATATATTTGTTTTTTTTTTACCCTGATTGTGAATAACTATATTATTTATTTGTACCCTTCATTAAATTCTTGACAATTGACAAAAAAAAGATTGAAAACCACTGGGTTAGGGTGACCATATTTGCATTTTGCCATTAAGAGACACTGGACAGATGAGGGCAGTAGAGTACTTGTCCTGGGCTGTAGTGCAGCCATACGAGATGGGTCACTATACATCACTGGACATCAGTGTGCAGCCTGCTCTTTCTCTGGTGCACCACATACTTCTAACCACTAGAGGGAGAACTTCCCATTGACTGCTGTGACAGAAAATGATGCCTGTGTTGGACTACAAGATAATGTACATCACTCCCAAGCCTTAGACTAGCATTACACTACAACAATATTGCACTGCAGCTCCTGTTTGATGTCAGGATCAAGGCTCAATTCCATGTCTAGTGTTTAGAGCTCTGGCTGGAGGCCATTTTCTTGTAGCCCAGCAGAGTTATCATTTTTTGTCACAGTAGACAATGGCAGCTCTCCTCCTAGTATTTAAAGATCTGTCTGGAGGCCATTTTCCTGTAGCCCAGCAGAGTTATCATTTTTCTGTCACAGTAGACAATGGCAGCTCTCCTCCTAGTGTTTAAAGTTCTGTCTGGAGGCCATTTTCTTGTAGCCCAGCAGAGTTATCATTTTTCTGTCACAGTAGACAATGGCAGATCTCCTCCTAGTGTTTAAAGTTCTGTCTGGAGGCCATTTTCTTGTAGCCCAGCAGAGTTATTATTTTTTTGTCACAGTAGACAATGGCAGCTCTCCTCCTAGTGCATACTTCCCAACATTTCAAACTGCCAAAGAGGGACATTAGTGTTTTAGGGGGAGTTGTTGGGGGTGTGGCTGGTGGGTGGGGCATTACCAAGAATTTTTAGGCTCTTTCATGACCTATTGACACCTTCTTGTGCAACCTAATTTATGACTTAAAACAAGACCAAAATATTTTTTTTACACAAATTAATTTATAAACACATATACTGATGTTTAAACTAACAGTAATTTGAGTTTTATTGCTGTAGAGCGATATGATACACTTTCATACACACACACACCAAGCAATATGATCTCCTAAAAAATGGGACATCAGGGTGGGACAGAGGGACAGAGGGATTTGGGTCTAAAAGTGGGACTGTCCCTCCTAGAGAGGGACACTTGGGAGGTATGCTAGTGTTTAAAGTTCTGTCTGGAGGCCATTTTCTTGTAGCCCAGCTAAGGCATCACTTCCTGTCACAGTAGACAATGGGCGGTTCTTCTTGTAGTGTTTGGAACTCTGTACTCTGGAGTCTTCATTTCGGGACTTTGTATTGTCACAGAAGGTTGCTGCCCAGGACGTGGGTCACACACTTAAAATCTGGGACTGTCCTGGGCAATCCAGGACACATGGCCATCCTTTTACGGTCCCTCCCTGTATTAATATATGCAGTGCATTGGAGACATTTCTTGCATTCATGGGGTTAAAAGCCCAAGTTTGTATTCTACATTGCAGTTGGTTTGCTTTAAAAATGCACCTCTTTGAATTCCTGAATACGGCCCCTAGAATATACCATCAGCTTTTTTTTTAAAGGGGAGGTCTGATCACTTTGCCTTTAATCAGTGTCTTTTGTGGGAATGCAGCGGCGTGATTCTTGTATTGCTGACAGGCGATCGTGCCATTCAGATAAGCAAAGAAGTCCTGCCAGGGGCATACAAGGTGACCAGCATGGTTTAACCCTTCGAGTGACAGAGAGGTGTGCAACGCATTGCAGATAAATGCATTTTCCATCACTCTGGCTCTCCAAGAGTTAAGTATGAGATCTGTATACTGCAGACCAGTGATCCTGACCATTACGCCACAGGACACACAGATATTTTTGTAGAGTAATTTCACACGCATACCTTCCAAGTGTCCCTCTTTAGGTGGGACAGTCCCTCTTTTAGACCCAACTCTCTCTGTCCCTCTTTCCCACCCTGATGTCCCTCTTTTTAGGAAATCAGACTGTGTGGTGTGTATCTAAGAACACCACATTGCTCTACAGCAATAAAACTCACATTATTGTGTGTTTAAATGTATATGTGCTTATAAATTAGTAAGTAAAAGACTTTGATCTTGTTATAAGTCATGTATTAGGTTACACAAGGAGGTGTCAATAGGCCATGAATAGCCCAAAAATTATATGTAATGCCCCGCCCACCAACCACGCCCCCAGCAACACACCCTAAAACATAAGTGTCCCTCTTTGGCAATTTGAAATGTTGGGAGGTATGCACACGGGTTACATTGCCTTCCTGGGCAAAATGAGGCAAACCTAAAATCTTTGAAATATTAACCCATGATGTTCCCCAGTTTGTAGATTTTCAGGCAATATATCCTTGCTTGCTCTATCTGCGAGGTGATCTTATCGGTCCTCAAGGATCCCTTACCATGCTCAGGAAACCTGGTTTCACTAGGGTGACCACGTTTCCAATCTCCCATTCCGGGACATGTGGTCACCCTAGTGAGTCCCGCGGCTGAGGCTCCGTCCGGCGCTGACCATCTTTCTGAGGCTGACACAGGGTAAGAGTACCCCAGTGGGAATTCCTACTCTGCATCAGCCTCAGAAAGATGGTCAGTGCCGGTGGGAGCCTCAGCCTCGAGACTCACTCACAGCGCCAGCATACTTTCGCCATCCCAGCTGGCTCCCATGCACCAGTCCAGCCAGCCAATGAAATGTTTTTGCTATATGGTCCTCATTGGCTGGCCTACATAGTTTCGTAATAGATTAGGTTGAAAAAAGTCCAACAAGTTCAATCTTTGTCACAGTAGAACTAAGAAAATGAGAATTATATAAGCCCATTCCTAAATGAGTGTTAGACTATATACCAGAACTTCCTCTTTTACCTACTAATAACCCTGTATGTTTCCTCGTGCTGCAAATGTATGTAGTTATCTTAAGTGTATCCGTTGTATCTGCCATTACCACATTCTAGGAAAAGAACGAGAGAAGCAGATGTCACCCAACCTTGCAGATCTCCGTAATCTGCACAGTAAACTGGAGTAGTTTTGAGCTGTTCCCACAGCTCTTGGGACATAGACAAGGATTGAAAAGGGTCATATATAGATCCTACACTACATCTTTAAAGTGATAGTAATGTTTCATAATAAAAGCAGCTCTAATTAATCATCATAGTATTTGGACTTTGGAGAGTGTTATATCAAATCTGTCAGAGTTGTATTTCAAGAGTAATTGAATGATAAAGTATCCCCCTCCCGCCCCTTTTACTGATGTAACACTGTTAAGCCAGATCAGAAGGGAGGTGCCCAGGTAGACTGCAGAGAGGGACAATCTTCAATTAAGATAAGGAAAAAACCTGAAAAGCTTGTCAAGGGGGGCAGGGCTTTCATTGTTCTCATAGGAAGAAGATTGTCCACTGCTGTTATCTGTCTGGTCTATGGACTGCATTCCACATCTGAGAAGAGATGGTTTACACTAGGTAAAAGGGGCGGGAGGGGACACTTTGCTTGTGAATATCTCTCAAACCATAAAGGTTTGAGAGATAAGACTTATATCGTTCTTCACGTTTTTTTAATGCCTACAACATAAAATAAAGATAAAATGAAGTATTACTATCCCTTTAAGGAGAAAAATCTTTACTAGCAACGATTAAACAGAGAAGATTAACCCCTTAAGAACCGGCGGTCATGGGACATTTCCGTCACATAATGACCGCATAGGCGCACTTGGACGCGCCGGTACACGTGACCTGTCACGTGTATCGGCGCATCATTATGGGGCTTGAAAGAGATCGCTCCGATCTTGAAGCGGTCCATTTCAGGCCCTATTTTTACTTACAGCGCTCCCGGTAGAGCGAAGTAAGTAAAAAGTACGTGACGTACCATGACCGTCATCGGTCCTTGAGTAGTTCAAGGACCGTGATGGTCCTGGTACGTCAAGGGTCCTTAAGGGGTTAAAGAAGCAGTACACTTTTATTTTTGAAAAAAAAAAGTTATATATATATAAAATTATTATTTTCCTGCTTAGTAAAACATAGGTACTTTTACTGCCTGGAGATTTGTCACTGAAAGGTTATTAAAGCTCAAACTTTTTTTTCTTCTTTTTATTAACCCTTTGCATTCCAAAGGGGGTAACTAATGCATTGCTATGCAACGTGTTGGGTACCCACTGGTAGGGGGCTAATCTGCCTTTTTCCATTGTGCTCACCAGATGGCGCTGTGCCTGTCACTTGCTATGTATAGCCATTGGTTGACTGAGGATGATGAGAGTCAGGTGGAGAGCCAAAGGTTACCTACCGCTGAATTAAAGAAAATATTTACCCCTTGGTCCTTCTCTATGTTATTAGGGGTCGGTTTTTAGGAGCGGACAGGAGGGAGCAGCAGATTACTGGCCAGTAAGGTAGAAATAGGAGGAGATCCCCAGGTAAGCCTGTGCAGCAGTGATAGGGTTAATATGGGTTCAGGGGATTTGTTAGTAAGTACAAGGCAAGATCTCACATGTCCCCCTGTCATATTCCTGTGATTCACTTCTCAGCAGTCCAGTTACATACTTCTACGTGGCTTATACATGTCTATAAGGATTACATACTTCTATAGCTCAGGGTAGATCAGACTCTGGGCTGCCTGCTATTGTGAACTACAACTCCCATCATCCCCAACCAGGGTGGATTTAAAAGAACACTAACACAGAATATAAAACGGTTCCTATTACCATACCTGGGAACATCGTCCTCTGGAACCCCCAGAGATGGCTCATTTGCTGTGACCAGAGGAATGTAAATGATGTGATTCGTGTCATAAAGGAGGTGGGGCTGAATCAGATGGGTGGGGCTTATTAATTAGTGGGTGGGAAGTGGGAGGAACAGAGTGAGAAGGATGAAAAGTGGGCGGGAAGTGGCAAGGAGGAGAATGGGTGGGAAGTGGGAAGGACAGGGCGGGAAGGAGAAGAAGTGGGAGAAACTGGGTGGGAAGGAGTTGATGTGAGTGGGAAGTGGGTGGAACAGAGTGGGAAGGAGGAGTGGAAGGGAAGTGGGAGGAACAGAGTGAGAAGGAGAAAAAGTGGGAGGGAAGTGGGAAATACAGGGTGGGAAGGAGGAGAAGTGGGTGGGCAGTGGAAGGAACAGGGTCGGAAGGAGGAGAAGTGGGTGTAACAGGGTGAGAAGAAGGAGAAGTGGGAGGAACAGGGAGGGAAGGAGGAGAAGTGGGAGGGAAGTGGGACGTACAGGGTGAGAAGGAGAAGAAGTGGGAGGAACAGGGTGGGAAGAATGAGAAGTGGGAGGGAAGTGGGAGGAACAGGGTAGGAAGGAGAAGAAGTAGGCAGGAAGTGGGTGGAACAGGGTGGGAAGGAGGAGAAGTGGGAGGGTAGTGGGAAATACAGGGTGGGAAGGAGGAGAAGTGAGAGGGAAGTGGGAAATACAGGGTGGGAAAGAGGAGAAGTGGGTGGAACAGGGTGGGAAGGAGGAGAAGTGGGAGGGAAGTGGGTGGAACAGGGTAGGAAGGAGAAGAAGTAGGCAGGAAGTGGGTGGAACAGGGTGGGAAGGAGGAGAAGTGGGAGGGAAGTGGGAAATACAGGGTGGGAAGGAGGAGAAGTGAGAGGGAAGTGGGAAATACAGGGTGGGAAAGAGGAGAAGTGGGTGGAACAGGGTGGGAAGGAGGAGAAGTGGGTGGAACAGGGTAGGAAGGAGGTAGGAGGAACAGGGTGGAAAGGAGGAGAAGTGGGAGGGAAGTGGGACATACAGGGTGAGAAGAAGACGTGGGAAGAACAGGGTGGGAAGAAGGAGAAGTGGGACAGAAGTGGGAGAAACTGGGTGGGAAGGAGGAGATGTGAGCGGGAAGTGGGTGGAACAGGGTGGGAAGAAGAAGTGGGAGGGAAGTGGGAAGTACAGGGTGGGAAGGAGAAGAAGTGGGTGGAACAGGGTGGGAAGGAGGAGAAGTAGGCAGGAAGTGGTAGGAACAAAGTAGAAGGAGTAGGGTTGGGAAGAACAGGGTGAGAAGGAGGAAAAGTGGATGGATCAAGGTGGGAAGGAGGAGAAATGAGAAGAGCCCGGTGGGAAGGAGGAGTGGGCAGAGTTTCTCAGGAAAGTCACCATGGCCGGAGAATCAGCCTCTGCCCCCGGAGACCTGGTAATCAACATTAAAGACCGGAGTCTATGGGGCATATCCATATTAGCTTTTTGTTATACCTGGAAACTCTCCTGATTTGTCCTCAGAGACTTTGGTTTTCAGACTGAATAACTGGGTCTCCGGAGACAGATGCTGAATCTCCGGCAGTGGTGAGTTCATTTGGAACCCCGTCTACTTTTCCTTTGTATCGATCTTGAATATATATGTAAATAGTAATCATATCACCCCTTAGACGTCTCTTCTCTAATGTAAACAAACCCAGTCTGGCTAGTCTCTCTTTATAACTCAGATCCTCCAAACCCCTTATCAGTCTTGTTACACGTCGCTGCACTTTTTCCCCTTGAATAAAGTATATTTCAAGACCTGCTGCCCAAAACTGTACTCCATATTCTAGATGAGGCCTAACCAAGGATTTATACAGAGGTAGGATAATATTCCCATCCCTTGCTTCTACACCTCTTTTTATGCAGGCTAGTACTCTATTTGCTCTTGCAGCAGCTGAGTGACTCTGCACACTGCTGTGAAGTCTATTGTCTATCAGTTCTCCTAAATCTTTCACTAATGAGGATTTCCCAAGTTGTTTCCCATTTAGAGTATATGCAGCAAGTTTGTTTCTACAGCCCAAATGCATAACCTTACATTTATCTACATTAAATGACATCTGCCACTTTTCTTCCCATTCACTTAGTTTATCTAAATCCTTCTGCAGATAAAAACATCCAGCTCTGTATGTATTTCCTTACATAGCTTAGTGTCATCAGCAAAGATTGAGATGCTACTTTCAATTCCCACTTCTAGATTATTAATAAACAAATTAAAAAGCATTAGTCCTAGGACTGAACCCTGTGGCACCCCACTTATAACTTTAGAGCAATTTGAAAAGGTTCCATTTACAACAACTCTCTGCCATCTATCATTTAACCAGTTCTCAATCCATGTACAGATAACACTGCCTAAACCGAAGCCTTTTAATTTATGCAGTAACCTGTTGTGGCGCACTGTATCAAAGACTTTTGCAAAATCCAGGTATACTATATATACAGCAATTTCCTTGCCCAAATTACTACTTACCCTCGTAAATTAGTCTGACATGATCTATTCTTCATAAAATCATGCTAACTCATACTAATAGTTTGGTTTGTCTTCACATAGTTCTGAATACTATCAGTTAGTAACCCTTCTAATATCTTACCCACTATGGAAGTCAAGCTCACAGGTCTATAATTTCCTGGTTTGGATCTTGCTCCCTTTTTAAACAATGGAATTACATCAGCTTTCCTCCAATCACAGGGCACTATGCCTGATGAAAGTGAATCCATAAATATTAAGTATAATGATCTTGCTATTACTGAACTAAGTTTCTTAAGTACCCTTGGCTGTATACCGTCCGGTCCAGGCGCTTTATTCACCATAACATTTTCCAGTCTCTTTTGGACTTTGTCCTCAGTAAGCCATGTAGATAATGGATGAAATTCTGTGGTTTTGTCTATTGTTACTTCCTTTGCATATATTGAAGCAAAGAATGTGTTCACACGTTGATCAGACTGTATTGCATGTCCCAGATGACAGAGAGGGAGGTTCAGAGGGTTCTAAACTGAGCATCGTGGTCCCCTCCCTTCATTTTGACCCAGATACCTGCACACTATTGCCCTTTTGTTAAAATGGCCCTGCCCAAACAGTGAATGGCTGGTGGGGATGATGGCAGTTGTAGTTCCCAACACCTGGAGGGCCAAATATTGTCTCTGGTATGGCAGTTACAGATTTTTGTATGGGTTACACCTGGATTCCACTGCACGTGATATGTTCATCTCTTGTTTTATTACTTCTAAACCCTGGTGATACATTCACAACCTGTAACTGTATCCAGCAAATATATATGTCGCGGTTGTCTGTATGAATCACATGTGTCTATAAAGTGTATTGATTTCTACATGGGTCACATGTTTCTACAGTATCACCTAATTTCTATAGGGTCATTGTTTGTAACTCACAGGTACTGTATATGATAGTAGAGTAATGTAATAGTGTGTGGTATTGTAATGTAAGAGTACATATTGTGTTGGAAGCAGGGAAACAGAGTGACCAGTAAATAAAGGTTAAGCCTAGCACTCTGTCCCCTGCTGCCATGTGACTCTTATTATGTACCTTGTGTATGGTGTCCCCTGTGTCACAGTTTAGTTTATTGCTTTGTGTTCTTCTGTATTATGTACCTCTGTGCATTTATTTGGCTGTGCACTCTATGTACGTAGGATTCTGATGCCTAAGACTACTGCTAGGGCTTGTGGCAGGAAGTCCCCTGTAGAGTGGCAACAAAGAAGTATTAAGTGATTCCTGCTGAGACAGTAGTTCTCTTTCAAGGAATTTTTCCTGGATTGGAGATTAAAGTAATGTCTCTGACTGGTCTCTTGTCGTGTGGCTACTGGGAACTCCCAAGCTATGCCAGTCTACCAATGAGTGGTGGCCATTTGTTCTGTTTGTGGGATCAGGCAGGACCAGGGGACCATGTACAGGAGATTCACAATCTTCTGGGAGCAGACCTCAGTGAGGAGTCCTATCAGAAGACCGTCACCTTTGGCTGGGAGAAGTTAGCCTGGGAGCAGCAAAGACATCTGAGGGACTGTTACTCATGTGCAGGCCTGGATCAAGTCAGCGATGAGGAAGAAGGGGATGGCTGGTTTGCACCAGGGGCATATTCATAGACCATGGCGTCAGAGACTGATCCAGTCCAGCCACCTTCTTATCTGGCAAGTCATCTTGTTCTGTAGGTGGTGCAGCATGCTGTGTCTGGACTCCTGCAAGGAGTGGTGCTACCATTTAGTGTGATGAAGCAGAGCTAGAAGAAGACTTCTACTCTTTATTGTGACAAACCAGATGCTTGCTGCAGTGGTGGGAGTCTACTGTCACCTATGCACCTGATATCCAAATGCAAAGAAGTGACAAGAGGCCTATCCAGGAGGCCTGGTGGAAGATGCATTTCTGCATGATACAGATTTTGAGGAAGACTTTATTGAGCAACAGGACAAGTTAGTGGCAAGATGGCCAGGAGCTGCCTTTTACACCTGAGGCAGAGGGGCAAGACTCCGTGGAGGGAGCCGAGATAGATGGTGGCCCAGGAAAGTGCTAAGACCCTAGCAACAGTGTGATCCACAAAGATGAGGAGGAATTGGTGTACCAGAGGGAGTGAACATGAGAGCTGCCTGGATCAGATGGAGAGGTAGAGCTCCTGAGCATGGTAGTGGTGGGGATGGAGGTGAACTCTAGGGATAGATACCAGATGTCCAGTCTGGGTCCCCAACCAGCCACCTTGGAAGAGAACTCTGACAAGCCCTGCAGTGAGGATCCCAGTGAGGGTGGAGAGAGGCAGCTGCCTGGGAACAGAACTGGAGTAGGCCTTGGAGGATGGATGCCAGTGGGATGATCCTGCTTCCCAACTACCACTGCTGGACAAGGAAGTGGAGGACCCAGAAGTCATTGGTTGAGCAGCAGAATGTTTCAAGGAGAGGGATGCAATTTCCTGGAAAGGTGACTATGAAACAGGCATCTGTATGCCCCATCTGCCACGACATGCCAGGGGTAGGTGGCACCATAAGTGCAGCGATTGTAGAGGGCTGTGCTCCGCTGCATCTGCCCCATGGAAGGGGGCCCAGAGAGTAGGCCATGGGAGTGCCAAGGGACTGACAACCCCTGTGATATGTTGGAAGCCTCCAGCACAGTGGAGACGGGCTCAAGGAAGGGGGTGGTCCCCAAAGTTTTCCTTCCCAGATCTTTCCCTTGTCTCTATTGGATATGTGCAGAGGACCACATATGGGGGAGGGAATGACCAATAGCTGTCCTAGGGGTGGAACCCCCTAACACATATATTCTGGGGCTCCCAGTCATAGATGGCTCTTTTTCCAGGAACTACCTGGGATTCCTCTGCTCCTTGAATCTTTGAGTTTTGGCTGGAGCGGTGGCATCCAGGGCACTTGGCACAATGGACTGACTGTTCAATACCGTGGACAAAGGGTTGAACCAGGAAGGATGGCCCTGTGCACCCAGTGCCCATTTCACCAAACTTGCCCTTATTGAGGACTGTGGAACTCAACAAGATGGGTACCCTGGTACTCTTGCGGGACTTGAGACCACCTGTGATCTTGACCTCCTGTAAAACTAATGAGTCTGTGGTGGGCCTCTGGGAGATTGCCCCATGACTCACTTATGTGGGGAAGGAAGAAGTTGTTGAGAAACAGGAAGGACATTTGCCATGGACTGTTCCAGGAAAAGACTGAATTTTGCCTACTTCCTAGCAGGCTCACTGTTTGTAAGCCACAGGTATATGGTAGCAGAGTAATGTTATAGTGTGTGTGGTGTTGTAATGCAACTGTATGTATTGGTTTGGAATCAGGGAACTAGAGTGCCCAGTACATAAAGGTTAAGCCCAGTATTCTTCCCTGCTGTCATGTCCCTCTAAATAGGTACCTGTGTTAAGTATCCCCTGTGTTGCAATTTGTTGTATTTTTTGTGTTCTCTGTGTTATGAACCTCTCTTCTTTATTTTACTGTGCATTCTGTGCACATAGGATTGTGATGCCCAGGGGAGGGCTGGCAAATTGTAGCCTGGGGGGAAACTGAAATCAAGTGGCCCATTTCTACTATCATTTCAGCCCATCGTTTCAGCCTAAGTGTTGCCAAGGAGCCACAATTAAAGAGAACCTACACTAGTGTTGCCACACAATTGAAATTGAGCTAAACTAGGGATACCACATAGCTTCCAATTAAAATGGGGCTACACTAGTGATACTACAGAGCTTATAGTTGAAATGGAGCTGACTAGCAATATCTCAGACCATACAATTGTATTGGAGATACAGTAATGATATCGTAGAGCTTACAAGGGAAATGGTTTATGCTACTAGTGTAGCTACATTTGGATTGTAGCTCTGTGATATCATTTGTGCAGTGCCAAATCAATTCTAAGCTCTGTGATATCACTAGTATAGCTCCGTTTATAGCATCAAGTGGGAGACTGAGTGAGTCAGTGGCCCACCAGCCCAGATATATGATTGGCCCAGGGGGCAATTGCCCCTTTGCCCCCCAGGCCAGCCCTCCCCTGGTGATGCCTGAAATATCAGTTACTGTTAGGGCTTGGAACATGAAGCCCCCAGTGGAATGAAAACAAGCAAAAACTAAGTGTATAATAGGCAATGGCTGTATTTCTCACCCGGCCACTGTTATAGTGAATTAACTTGCCTTGCGGATCTACTAGCATGTGGCTCCCGTGAATCACACCTTGGTATCTGCAGCTAAATTCACATGCTCCAATGGCCTACCGACTAGTGGCCATCTGTTCCTGCCTGGTGATTAATCCTGAGTAACTAGGACAAGAACCCATGGAGTGACTCCTCTGACTGGGTTAGCTTCCTCCACAGTCTCTATGGTTACACTTTTCTATATAGGTTACATTTCTATATGGTTACATTATTCTATATGGGTTACATGTCTGTATGGTAACACCTTTTGATAGGGGTTACACGTCTATATGATTACTTTTAGTGTGTTACATACCCCTATCATGCTACCTCTGTAACATGCAATAAAACATTTTCCAAGTTGAAAAGAAACAAGAAAATTAACCATTTTCCGTTTTGTTTAACTCCTTGGTTGCTAGAAAGGTCTCCAATACATTGTTTGAATTTGAGGGGTTGCAAAAAGATGCCAGACAGTAAGGAGCGTTGAAGGAAATAGATTTATAGAAATGAATATAAACAGATTAATTCCTGACTTAGAGGTAGGCAGGCAATGTAACAAAGCAATGGGGAATGCAAGCAGGGTACTGGGTTGTATAGCTAGGGGCATTAGTAGCAGAAAAAGGGAAGTGGTCATGCCACTCTACAGATCTCT
This sequence comes from Rhinophrynus dorsalis, assembly GCA_037306005.1. Taxonomy (NCBI): domain Eukaryota; kingdom Metazoa; phylum Chordata; class Amphibia; order Anura; family Rhinophrynidae; genus Rhinophrynus; species Rhinophrynus dorsalis. Next base: position 616,031,132 of record CM074719.1, on the reverse strand, counting down.
ATTTAGACATCACCTAGAGTATTGTGTACAGTACTGGAGACCCCATCTCCAGAAGGATATAGATACTATAGAGTATTGTGTACAGTACTGGAGACCCCATCTGCAGAAGGATATAGATACTCTAGAGTATTGTGTACAGTACTGGAGACCCCATCTCCAGAAGGATATAGATACTATAGAGTATTGTGTACAGTACCGGATACCCCATCTCCAGAAGGATATAAATACTCTAGAGATAATTCAGAGACAACAGAGGAAAGGGATTTGGGAGTAATTAATTCTAATGACTAAAAAGTAGGCAGGCAATGTAATAAAGCGATGGGGAATGCAAGCAGGGCTCTGGGTTGTATAGCTAGGGGCATAAGTAGAAGAAAAGGGAAGTGGTCATGCCACTCTACTGATCTCTAGTTAGACATCACCTAGAGTATTGTGTACAGTACTGGAGACCTAGAGTATTGTGTACAGTACTGGAGACCCCATCTCCAGAAGGATATAGATACTCTAGAGAAAATTCAGAGAAGGGCTACTAAAATGGTGACTGGTTTACAGGAAAAGAAATATCAGGATAGACTAAAGGATGTGAACATGTATAGCTTGGAGGAGAGAAGAGAGAGAGGGGATATGATAGACACATTCAAATACATCAGTGGTTCTCAACTCCGGTCCTCAGGACCCACTAACAGGCCAGGACTTAGGGATTTCTCTGCTAGAGCACAGGTGTGGTGATCAGAGGCTCATTCACATTGATTAACTCACCTGTGTTCTAACAAGGAAATCATGTGATCAGAGGCTCATTCACATTGATTAACTCACCTGTGCTCTAACAAGGAAATCATGTGATCAGAGGCTCATTCACATTGATTAACTCACCTGTGCTCTAATAAGGAAATCATGTGATCAGAGGCTCATTCACATTGATTAACTCACCTGTGCTCTAACAAGGAAATCATGTGATCAGAGGCTCATTCACATTGATTAACTCACCTGTGTTCTAACAAGGAAATCATGTGATCAGAGGCTCATTCACACTGATTAACTCACCTGTGTTCTAATAAGGAAATCATCAAATCCTGGCCTGTTAATGGGTCCTGAGGACAGGAGTTGAGAACCACTGAAATACATGAAGGGATTCAACAAAGTGCAGGAGGGAAGTACATTTCGAAGGAGAAAAAAATGTTAGAAAAAGAGGTCATAGTCTAAAACTAGAGGGACAGAGGCTTAGATGTAATGTAAGAAAGTTTTACTTCACTGAGAGGGTAGTAGAGAAGGGGAATAGCCTACCAGTAGAAGCGGTAGAGGTTAATACAAAGAGGGAATGTAAGCATGCATGGGATAGGCATAAGTCTGTCCTGAACATAAGACAAGACCAAGGACCAAATAAAATGTGAGGTATTTAAAGTAGAAAAATGGGTCGAATGGTTCTTATCTGCTGTCAGATTCTATGTTTCTATATTTATTTGCCAGGAAGCAGTTAATAAGTAGAACTGAGAAGAGATCAGTCGGATGAAGCAGACAGCTGAGCTGGCATCGGTTTACAGCTGCGGCTTCCAGAGAATCATTTCACTTCCTCTTTTTATTAAAGCTATTTTGGGGTAAACTTATCAGCAGTCTTAAAGTGGACCCGTCACCTTGAAAGTAAAAGATAGGCTCTTTATAAAAAATATATTGTACGTTTTCTACCAGTTTAGATATCACTTTACTGGTCAGATTAACCCTTTGAGTGCCAGAGGGGTAGGCAACGCATTGCAGCACCCCTCTGGCACTCAAAGGGTTAATCCCCCCTTGAACGCTAGAAAAGTCTCCGTTGCATCGCTTCTAAACATGTCAGGGACATGTCTAGCATCCACGGGGTTAACAGCACCATTAGCGCTAAAACAACATTTTGGTTGTTGCTTTTTAGTGCTTCTCCTCACTGTGTATTTCATGTACTAGTACACAGGACGTGCCACTAGATGGCAGCACTATCCTAATACACAAAATTGCTCTCTTTTCGTTAGTGTAGGTAAAAGGTGGTAATGTGTTAGTAGAGGAAAAAGTGATACCTTTATTGCCTGATTATCTTTTGAGTGCAAGCTTTCAAGGCAACCTAGATCTCTTCTTCCGGCATGTGTAGAATGAAGTCTGGATACACGATACATTACACTTTATACCTTCATTCAAATCCTTTTTTACATTTAACCCTTTGAGTGCCAGAGGGTTACGGAACACATTAAAACAAGCGGGTTAGGTTTTGACATCACAGTTTGCTATTCCATTTACTGCGCCGTGAAAAAAATGTTCAACGGGTACAAAATTTACACCCATCGGACATCACGTAAAACAAGTAGACTTTGCTATCCTATTCCATACGGTGGCTTTGCTGCGTGTTAAGGAACGCAGTTTTCATGGTGAAATACCTGCACCATGAAAAGGAGGCGTAGAGTCCCTAACACACAGTGAACGGTATGTGTTGGAAAACTGGCTTCCAACAAATACCTGTGGTTGAAAAACAGAGAGAGATTAACCCTATGAGTGCCGCTGGCAGCAGAAGGCATTTGCTCTGCCAGAAGCCTCCCGCGCCCTACCTCTCGGGTCATTGCCGAAGCCAAACTGACAAAATTTCGAACAGAGACAGCAGTCTGGCTTGGGCAATGGCCTGACAGGTAGGGCAAGGGGGGCATTCTACCTGTGCAAATGCCTTCTGCTGCCAGCGGAGACAGCGGCGGCGGAGGCAAAGGGGGGTGATTGTACACATTTATTTGAATGGACAAACTGAAAAACATTTAATTTTAAACTGGAAAAGGGCTACCACTCTGGCCCGCATCTTTTGGGGGGCTTAATTTAAAAATAATATATATATATAAAAAACTAAAGGATTTTTTTTAAATAATACAGAAAAGAAGAAAGAAAAGAAAACAGAAGAGAAGATTAAAGAAGAAGATGGAAGTGAATGACAGGCAGGTGTTACATTTCTGACTGTTTTAAGCTCACTCTCGTTGTTTGACACTGTATTGAGTTTACTTTTTTCCTTTGATTTTCCCACAATTTGTGCTCCTTTAAAGGGATAGTAATACTTTGTTTTATCTTTATTTTATTTTGTAGGCATTAAAAAAACATGAAGAACGATATAAGTCTTATCTCTCAAACCTTTACGGTGTGAGAGATATTCACAAGCAAAGTTTCCCCTCCCCGCCCCTTTTACCTAGTGTAAGCCATCTCTTCTCAGATGTGGAATCCAGTCCATAGACCAGACAGATAACAGCAGGGGACAATCTTCTTCCTATGAGAACAATGAAAGCCCTTCCCCCCTTGACAAGTTTTTCAGGTTTTTCCCTTATCTTAATTGAAGATTGTCCCTCTCTGCAGTCTACCTGGGCACCTCCCTTCTGATCTGGCTGAACAGGGGGGGGATACTTTGCTTGTGAATATCTCTTAAACCATAAAGGTCTGAGAGATAAGACTTATATCGTTCTTCATGTTTTTTTAATGCCTACAAAATAAAATAAAGCTAAAACAAAGTGTTACTATCCCTTTAAGTAAACGCTCTCTGAATAGGACAATTTATACATGTTAAAAAGAAATTTCAGGATCGTATTTAGAGATGTAAAGTTATTAGTTTATTTTTTACATATACTCGCTTAACATATGTGCTATGTAACGTTATATCACTCAATTTCATTTTTAGGTAAGAATAATAACAATATAGAGAATGAAAGCCTGTCAGTTCATCTTTAAAGAGATAGTTTTGTCAAAAAATAAATATATATGCGATTGTTCATAGTAATATTTTTTTTTTATAAATAGTATTTTCAGAAAATCCTGTATCTTCATGTTCGGCTTAAAAATCCAGATAAATGTTTCCCCCTTTAAATACGTTGTGCAGCCTCCCCTCAGATCGGAAAGCCGATCGATTGCCCAGATGAATCTCAACAAGGGACACTAATGTGTCTATCTCTCGGTGTAAGGAAAACTCTGCCCCACCCCTTGATGTAGGAGGGTAGGCTTCTACATATGCTGATACAAGATTGTCCCTCAACGTGATCCGTCCGGATCGGCTTTCTGATTTGAGGGAAGTCTGCGTGATGTTCTGAAAAGGAGCGGATTGGGGAAACTACTGGATTTTTAAAGGGATAGTAATGTTTCAAAATAAAAGCAGCTCCAATTAATCTTCAGAGTATTTGAGATATGGAATACTACTACTGTTATTTCAGTACTGTCAGAGTTATAGTACAAGAGTAATTGAATGATAAAGTATCCCCCTTCCGCCCCTTTTACTGATGTAACACTGCTCACCTCAGAGCAGCAAGACTGTTCAGATGGATCGCAGAGAGGGACAATCTTCAGTGATCATAAGGGAAAACCTGAAAATCATGTCAAGGGGGCAGTGTTTTCCTTATGATCATAGTAAGAAGATTGTCCCTTGCTGTGATCTGTCCTGTCCCAGGACCACATTCCACATCTGAAGGGGGAGGCGTCTTACACTAGGTAAAAGGGGCAGGAGGTGGATACTTTATCATTCAATTACTCTTGAAATACAACTCTGACAGTAATGAAATAACACTCTCCATGGCACAAATACTATGAAGATTAATTGGAGCTGCTTTTGTTTTGAAACATTGATATCCCTTTAAGTTTAACACAAATGTACAGGATTTTCTGAACATACTATTCATTATGTATAAAAAAACTACACTGAACAATCTCATGAATATTTATTTTCTGACTTTACTTTTTGTTTAATGTGCAGCTAAACTACCCCAGTCTGTACGGCTTCACGTGAATGTGAATTAAAGGACTTTTTGTATATAAAAAGACTCATAGAATTTCCCTTGGTCCCACGGGGATTTCCAATATACTTTTATTTGTGTTCCAGTTTGTAACGTCAGGCCAGCAGAAAATAGGATCACAATAACCAAAAAAAAAACAACAAAACAAAAAAACAAAAATAATCTCAAGACTTACTGGAAAACACCCGCCACCATTAAAATGCGTTGAGATTTGAAGCTTAGTAATATATGATAAACAGGAGCATCCCTTAGGTCTGCAATGCTTTGCAGTGTGCTGTGCAGCCCTTTGGTACTCAAGGGGTTAAGTATAAAAATCACCACATGATTGGCCATATGCACAAACCAAAAAAGGGGGGGGGGGCAAATCTTGACCAAACCAACTGCAATTCTTAACAGTCCCTTTTTATTTAAACTGGGCTTTTAACCCTTTCAATGCTAGAGAGGTCTCCAGTGCATTGCAAAGCAATGTAATGACGACTTATCTGGCAGTCAAAAGGCTAAAATCCCGAATTAAATCAATGCGAATTTTAGTAACGTCCATGCGTCACCCATGATGCAGTGGGTTTGGCCCACAGTCACACCTCTTTGTGATGCGTTGGAGACCTAGCATCTAAGGGGTTAAAAGCCCTATTTAAAAAATCGAAAGGAAATGCTATTTTGTCAAAAAAATTGCTCCGTGTCCGAGTTTGTTCTTACGGCCCCTTGGGGGCAAAACAGCACTTCCTGGATCTGGGCATTTGGCTCTGATTGGCTGATGAATTGGCCTATAGTGTTCTGCCTAGGCAATCGGCCATCGTTCAGTACAAAAGCATTGATATTTATCGCACGTATATTAAATTCTTGTAAAGGCGTGACTGTCCCTTTAAGAAGGAGGCAAGCACATCAAGTATATGAACCCACTGAGCTCCACCCAGGGCCAGATAATTAGCCAACTGCCAAGATTTCCAAATTTTGAGGGGTGGAGTCTCAACTGAGCTGGCTGCACCCACATTCTGAATCGTGGGCGTGGTCAGAGCAATTCCAATGTCCCTTCGCCAGATTTATACCACTTTACAAGCTATTATTTAACCCTTTGGGTGCTCGAGAGAGATGCATTGGCATTCTCTCTAACATGCAAGGAGTTAAAGTCTGTTGTGGACTATTTAAAGGCCAAGGATGTTTTCTGTGCCAGGAAATAGTAGATGGGGGTGGGATCATGTGACGTGTGGGGGCGTGGTCATGGGTGGAGCTAAGCACACTAGGAATGCCTTGCCTAGGGGTGCCTGGGGTGTATCTCGAGCCCTAGCTCCACAGGAGAATTTTGTTACCCCCACAGCAGGAGGACTGGTGGTAGGAGAAGTAACAGTCCCGAGCGGGCGGGTTCCGCAGAGTTCAAGAGGTCAGCGTAGTACTTTGCCACTCGGACATTGGGGTTCTCGCTGCCGCAGGGAAAGACAGCTGCATGCAGCGGCCGCTGTCCCGCCCGTATGCGGTGTACTTGTAGGAATTGCTCCACACCTTCTCACAGAAGTCCTTAGCGGTCGGGTAGATTTCAGAGAATCTTCGGCACATCTTCCCTGGAGGACAGACGTTTTTCTCTATCGGGGGAAGAAGCAGAACAGAGGGGTTATAGTCATACCTGGGAACTCTCCGGATTTGCCCTGGAGGCTCCGGTTTTTACAGTGAATTACAGGTCTCCGGGGACAGAGGCCGATTCTCTGGCAGTAGTGAGTTTCTTATGAAACTCTGTCCACTTCTCCTCCTTCCCACCACGTTCCTCCCATTTCCCTATTACTTCTCCTTCCCGCACAGCTCCTCCCACTTCTTCTCCTTCCCACCCTGTCCCTCCCACTTCCCACCCACTTCTCCTCCACCCAGTTCCCATCACTTCTCGCCCACTTCTCCTTCCCACCCTGTTCCCACCACTTTTCTGCCACTTCTCCTCCTTCCCAGCCTGTTCCTCCCACTTCTCCTTCTCACCCTGTTCCTCCCACTATCCACCCACTTCTCCTTCCCACCCTGTTCCTACCACTTCCCACCGCCCACTTCTCCTCATTCCGAACCTGTTCCTCCCACTTCTACTTCCCACCCTGTTCCTACCACTTACCACCCACTTCTTCTCCTTCTCACCCTGTTCCTTTCACTTCCCACGCACTTCTCCTTCCCATCCTGTTCCTCCCACTTCCCACAGCCCACTTCTCCTCATTCCGAACCTGTTCCTCCCACTTCTCCTCCTTCCCACCCTGTTCCTCCCACTTTCCACCCACTTCTCCTCCTTCCCACCCTGTTCCTCCCACTTCCCTCCCACTTCTCCTCCTTCCCAGCCTGTTCCTCCCACTTCTCCTTCTCACCCTGTTCCTACCACTTCCCACAGCCCACTTCTCCTTATTCCCAACCTGTTCCTCCCACTTCTACTTCCCACCCTGTTCCTCACACTTACCACCCACTTCTCCTCCTCCCCACCCTGTTCCTCCCACTTCCCGCCCACTTCTCCTCCTTCCCACCCTGTTCCTACCACTTCCCTCCCACTTCTCCTCCTTCCCAGCCTGTTCCTACCACTTCCTGCCCACTCCTCCTCCTTCCCACCCTGTTCCTCCCACTTCGCTCCCACTTCTCCTCCTTCTCACCCTGTTCCTCCCACTTCGCTCCCACTTCTCCTCCTTCCCACCCTGATCCTACCACTTCCCTCCCACTCCTCCTCCTTCCCACCCTGTTCCTACCACTTCCTGCCCACTCCTCCTCCTTCCACCCTGTTCCTCCCACTTCGCTCCCACTTCTCCTCCTTCCCACCCTGATCCTACCACTTCCCTCCCACTCCTCCTCCTTCCCACCCTGTTCCTCCCACTTCCTGCCCACGTCTCCTCCTTCCCAGCCTATTCCACCCACTTCCCATCCACTTCTCCTCCTTCCCATCCTGTTCCTACCACTCCTCCTCCTTCCCAGTCTGTTCCACCCACTTCCCACCCACTTCTCCTCCTTCCCACCCTGTACCTACCACTTCCCTCCCACTCCTCCTCCTTCACAGCCTATTCCACCCACTTCCCACCCACTTCTCCTCCTTCCCACCCTGTTCTACCACTTCCTGCCCACTTCTCCTCCTCCCCACCCTGTTCCACCCACTTCCCACCCACTTCTCCTCCTTCCCACCCTGTTCCACCCACTTCCCACCCACATCTCCTCCTTCTCACCCTGTTCCATCCACTTCCTGCCTACTTTGACATGTCTTTTAGGCCCCACCCAATTAACAATGAAGCCCCACCCCATTTGCATGCGAATCGCATCACTTATATGTTCCAGTGGCACCACAGCTTTTCCCTCCAGGAGACTCCAGAAGACAAAGATCACAGGTATGTTTATAGCATGAGAGCGTAAGGGCCCAGGTCAACTACATGCCATCATATCCCCCATTAAACTGCATAAAAGTAAAAGTAAGATTTCCTTATAATAACCTGTCACAACGTATTATGACCAAAAAATCCTAATGGCCTTATGATCTTTGACTTTATGTAAGAGATAACATCTTCTGTCAGTCCCGGATGTGTTGTCCATCGGAGGCGGATATGACAGTTGATGGCAGGAACACAGGATCCCAGACTCCGCCCTCTGAGCATTCTAATCTTAACCCTTTAAAGGTCCAGAGGGATGTGTATGCATTGCTTTGCGATGGGTAGCACGCTAGTCTTGTCCTTAACCCTTTGAGTGCCAGAGGGGTATCCAACTCATGGCACTCAAAGGGTTAATATGCTCATGTACTCTTCCTGCTTCAATTTAAAAAATTTTTAAAAAAACGCCAGCGACCGTCATGTCCGCCTTCATTGAAACGACATCCAGGACTGACTCAGCAAAAAGAGAAGGCGATCGCTCCTGGGGGCCATTGGGAGTTTCTGGGTTTGGTAAGAGGATTGATCTGTCCATTTTAGGAGTTTGTTTTATTAGCCAGATGGGTGTGCGAGACATCAGGACGAAACATGTTACACACCTCTCTGGTCCTGAAACAGTGATGTTTAAAGGGACAGTAACTCTTAATATGTAAAACCATATACTGTACATGCTCGAATATAAGGCAAGGTTTTTTCATGCATTTTACCCTGAAAAAGTGATCTAGCCTTATATTCGGGGACGCCCTTTAGTCGGACTGCCCATTGAATGGGGTGGGACGGGGACACTTTATCATTCAATTACTCTTGTACTACAACTCTGACAGTATTGAAATAACACTCTCCATGGCCCAAATACTATGAAGATTAATTGGAGCTGCTGTTTTTTTGTGGAACATTACTATCCCTTTAAATCTAACTCCTCAGTCACTGCGTTACCCTGATGATGTCATCACTGGGTGACAGTACAGAAGTGGAGATAATGGCAGGTTCAAGAGGGCGGCAGCCCAATGTAATTGATTGCATGGAAATGCATTGATCCAGTGGTCTGTGTGAACGATGGGTTTAGAAGCCTCTGACATATAGCATTTAATCAGACTGCCCAGGTGACTGACCTGAGGACCAGTTCCAGCCAACGTGCCAGTTCTCCATACAGGTGTAGTCCATCTTGCAGTCTCCATACCAAGACTCACAGTCCTCTTTACACAGCGGTACATCCAGAATCCTCTGCTTCCTCCATGAACTGTCCGCCTGTGTGACCAGAGAATGGAGGAGACATCAGGAACCAGCACTTATTATAGGGTAAACCAGTCTATCACTTTTATGGAGTATATATCACCACAATAAGGGTATACAGCCAACCCTGGTCTTCATGAGCTGCCAACAATGTAGCTTCTCAGAATCTCTCATCTTGAGCTCAGGTGGACCAATCCATGGAACAGTCACTTTCAAGGAATTCTTTATATATAGGTTATGGTGTTCTTATTTCTGAGTAAATCAGTCTAACTCCTACCTCAAGGGAATGTTTCATTCAAAAGTTATACTTTGTCAAAAATGTTTTGTAATTTTCTATTGTGGCCACCAGGTGGTACTGTTACTATAACTTCCTTTGGACAGTTGTCTATGAGTGAATGGGGCTTATGCACTAAGGGCTGATAAAGAGGAGACAACTTCTCCAGTCCCTGTGTTATTTTATGAAGTCCATGCACTAAAATTTTTCCCACTTTGACGATCACAGTATGTAGGCTCTATACAATAACCTAGGAACTGGGGAAGTGATATCACTGGAGAAGTCATCTCCTCTTTAACACACCTTAGTACATAACCCCCAAGATGTCCCATAGACTGCATTATAACATAAGTGCCTTTTTTACAATCTACAAACAGTGGCAGTTCCCTTCTCTTTACTCATCATCAGGGAAAAAATCTCATTTGTTTGCTGCTTTAATAGATCCACCTTAGCTCAAGCAGAGATATCCTGTAAACGTGCACTGTTGGTAACTCAAGGCTCTAGGGGTGGTTAGTGTTCAGACCTCCAGATGCAGGACTAAGCATCTCCGAGATCACGGGTGGAATCCCAAAATACGGGTTATCATTTATATACCTGGGAACTTTATTCGCTTGAGCCCCTGGAGAGGTCTCCTGTGCTGAAACTGGAAGTAAATGGTGTGATTCCTGTCATAAAGGGGGCAGGGCTTCATTGGGTGGGTAGGGCTTATCCCCATGGTATTTGGGAAGTGGGTGGGAAGTAGGAGGAACAGGTTGGGAAGGAGGAGAATTGGACAGGAAGTGGGAGGAACAGGTTGGGAAGGAGGAGAAGTGGACAGGAAGTGGGCAGGAAGTGGTAGGAACAGGGTGGGAAGGAGAGAAGTGGGAGGTACAGGGTGGGAATAGGAGAAGTGGGTGGGATGTGGTAGGAACAGGTTGGAAGTGGGAGATAAAAAGGTGGGAAGAGGAGAAGTGGGTGTGAAGTGGGAGGAGCAGGGCAGACAGGAGGAGACTTGGGCACAACAGGGTGGGAAGGAGCAGAACTGGGCAGAAAAGGGTGGGAAGTGAGTGGGAAGTGGGAGGAACAGGGTGGGAAGGTGGAAAAGTGGGAGGAGAGTGGGCACAACAGGGTGGGAGGAACAGGGTGAGAAGGAAGAGCAGTGAGTGGGAAGTGGGAGAAGGAGGAGAAATGGGTGGAAAATGAGCAGGAAATGATGGGAAGGAGGAGAAGTGGGAGGGAACTGGAAGGAACAGGGTGGGAAGGAGGAGAAATGGGTGGAAAGTGGGCAGGAAATTATGGGAAGGGGGAGAAGTGGGAGGAACAGGGTGGGAAGGTGGAGAAGTGGGCGGGAAGTGGGAGGAACAGGGTGGGAAGGTGGAGAAGTGGGAGGAACAGGGTGGGAAGGAGGAGTAGTGGGAGGGAAGTGGGAGGAACAGGGTGGGAAGGAGGAGTAGTGGGAGGAAAGTGAGAGGAACAGGGTGGGAAGGAGGAGTAGTGGGAGGAAAGTGAGAGGAACAGGGTGGGGAGGTGGAGTAGTGGGAGGGAAGTGGAAGGAACAGGGTGGGAAGGTGGAGTTGTGGGAAGGAAGTGGGAGGAACAAGGTGGGAAGGAGAAGTAGTGGGAGGGAAGTGAGAGGAACAGGGTGGGAAGGAGGAGAAGTGGGAGGAACAGGGTGGGCAGGTGGAGTAGTGGGAGGGAAGTGGGAGGAATAGGGTGGGAAGGTGGAGTAGTGGGTGGGAAGTGGGAGGAACAGGGTGAGAAGGAGGAGAAGTGGGAGGAACAGGGTGGAGAGGTGGAGAAGTGGGAGGCAAGAGGGAGGAACAGGGTGGGAAGGAGGAGTAGTGGGAGGAAAGTGAGAGGAACAGGGTGGGAAGGAGGAGAAGTGGGAGGAACAGGGTGGGGAGGTGGAGTAGTGGGAGGGAAGTTGGAGGAACAGGGTGGGAAGGTGGAGTAGTGGGAGGGAAGTTGGAGGAACAGGGTGGGAAGGTGGAGTAGTGGGAGGGAAGTGGGAGGAACAGGGTGGAAATAATCTCACCACCACCACTGGAGAATCAACCTTTGTAATTAACTCTAAAAACTGGACTCTCTGGGGCAAATCTGGATAGTTACCAGGTATGACAATTTAGGATCATTTTAAATTTTAGTTCTTGCCTCTCTGTTTGTGAGAAAAAAAGGCCATATTTGTATTTTATGTACCCAGATTAGCACTAATCCTCCTTAAAACGGGTACGCTGAGTACTCCCATGCTTTAAAATGTCCCATCCAGCTACTGAGGACTACAACTCCAATCATCACCACCCCGCCATTAGCTGGTGGGAGAGGATGTGCATAGCGGGGAACTTTCTTCTTTTGGTAATGTCTAAATGTCACAAATCGTGTCCTATAGTGTGTCCGAATTAAATGGACGTGGCTTAATCAGGATTGAGGGGAGGAAAGGTAGGGTTTAATATTACAATGGGCAGGGAGTGGGCGGATAATGAGAGTTGTAATCCCCAAAAGATGGACAGTTTCACGGTTCTTCATGGCTATTTTTTGTAGCAAGAAATAAATACATAAGAAAAACATAGTAACACAGTTGATGAGGCTGAAAAAAGACATGCATCCATCAAGTCCAGCCCATGCCAAAAACACCCCTGTCTTTGCATAGGGAGGCAAACAAAAAAAAACATTGAAGCCATTTCCAATTAATTCCCACGTGGGTAAAAAATTTCCTTCCTGTCTCGAAATGGAGGTCAGATATTTCCATGGATCAACAACCTATCTGCAACGAAACTTACTATCATAATTCTTATTATTGTTCTGTGTTAGATAGGTATCCATTGCAGTTATAGTATGCTGAGGCAATTCCATAGCGTTACCACCCTTTCTGTAAAAAAACACCTCTGCCTTTGTTTCAGACAGCACCACTTCTGGATGACTTTTTCGTTTTTAATGCATAAGAAAATAACTTGGAGACTCACCATGAAATGGGACAATACATGTATACATAACTATACATAACAAATCAAAACTCATGGCCGTATGTATAAACACAAAGTGGAAAAATTCTGTGCAAACCGTTTGCTCCATAGGGAGCAAATAAAAAAATCCCATTGTTTCAATCAGGTCGTCTAACTCCTTCAATGTTCTCAAATGGTTTTAAAGGAGCAGTAAACTTTTTTATGAAAAAATATATATTGTAGGGATTTTCCTATTGAGTAAAATAAGGGTACTCCCACTGCCGAGAGATTTATATTTCCAGAGTTATTACAGTTTAAACCCATGTTTTTTTACATTAGCAGTGCCCTCTAGTGGTCAAATTCAAATTAGATTTCCTGTTAGATTCTAATGGAGAGGAAAGTCAGAGACATACAGTTCTCCATAGAATGTGATAGAAACTGCTGAGTCACTTCTGTCAGTTAGAACTATCAGGAAGTAAACACACAGTAAATTCACTTCCTGTCAGTTAGAACTATCAGGAAGTAAACACAGTAAATTCACTTCCTGTCAGAACTATCATGAAGTAAACACAGTAAATTTACTTCCTGTCAGAACTATCATGAAGTAACATAGTAACATAGTAGATAAGGCTGAAAAAAGACATGCGTCCATCAAGTCCAGCCCATGCCAATAACACTCCTGTTGATCCAGAGGAAGGCAACAAAAAAGCCCTCTGGAGCAATTTCCAGTGTGTGTGTGTGGCGTGCGTGTGTGTGTGTAGTGTGTGTGTGTGTGTGTCAAATAGTTCCCCCGGCTCAATATCCTATTTGCTTTGAAGCCATCTGTCATAACTGTCAATATTGTTCTGTGCTAGATAGGCATCCATTGCTTTTTTGAATGCAGTTACATTATCTGCAAGCACAACATCCCGAGGTAAAGAATTCCATAGCCTTACCGCCCTTACTGTAAAGAATCCCTGCCTGTGTTTTAGTCGAAAGCGCCTTTCCTCAAGTCTTAATGGATGACCTCTTGTTCTTAGCTCAGCTCTTTGCATAAATAATTCATTGGATAGTTCTTTGTATTGGCCTTGAATATAAGTGTAAATGGTAATCATATCACCCCTTAGACGTCTCTAATGTAAACAAACCCAGTTTGGCTAGTCTCTCTTTGTAACTCAGATCCTCCAATCCCTTTATCAGTTTTGTTGCACGTCTCTGCACCTTTTCCAGTTCAGCAATGTCTTTTTTTAGAACAGGCGCCCAAAATTATACTCCATATTCTAGATGAGGCCTAACCAAGGACACACAGTAAATTCACTTCCTGGTTATTTAAACTGCTATAAATTTTTAATAAAATATCTGACAGCGACAGGGGTGACCTTGTTTTATTCAGCAGGAAAAGCTCTATAAAAAATGTGTTTTCATAAAAAAAAGTTTACTGCTCCTTTAAATTAATGTATATAGTTCTATATGTAATCTCTTCATTAATGCAGGCCCACATGGGCTCTGCACCAGGTAAGTCTTTCATCTACAACTTTTTTTATTTTATTGTATGTTTGCTGTTTTTAATTGCACTACACTGAGACCCACAAATAATAATAAAAACATCAAAATACCATTTAAAGGGTCCCTCCAACGCGTTTCAGAATAACTTTCTTCAGGGATTTTAAATCTACATAGTATTTGTATTAGAGTAGGATTTACCATAAAGTGAGATACCTTGGCGTGGTTGGTAAGCTTACACACGGATAGGCCAATCTGTGGGACTAAATTCTCACTTATTTCACTCGGATTTACTAAGCATTATTATATATGCCCATTACAGGGCACACATTATTCACAGCATAGAGAGGAGCGCAGGTCTGTTTGTTTGTATGTGTTTTCACTTTTGGTCTAGGCCTAATATCAGGGGGACTGGAGAACCCTCTCATTTCTTGCCGCTATTTATATCTTTAATCTATATACTTATATTTAATTTATATTTATTATATGGATATTTTATAATGAGTTAGCGCTGCAAGCTTTCTTCCTTTTTTCTGTTAAATTAATGTGTCACTGATTCTGTTGTGATTTTTATGTCACCTGTCTGAGGCTAAGCCCGATTTAAAGGGATAGTAATACTTGCAAATTACTAATCCCCATATTGTAGGTTTATTAAAAAGAAACTTATTGCCCCCAGTGTCATCTCTCAAACCCTTATGGTTTGAGAGACAATAGTGTGCAAAATTCCCCCTTCCCTCCCCTGGACAAATGAGCCAAAGGTATACCTTTTTGGCCTCAATGAGAAACATAATGTTTGGAAGAAAATATATGCAGAGTTTGATTTGAATAACCTCATACCAACTCTCAAACATGGTGCTGGGGCCCCTCTGGAAAATCTTTTTGACACAGCCCCCCTCCCAGCATCACTGGGGCCGTGGGGTTTCCATTGTACCCCTGGCATGGTTGGGGCTCTTTTGCTGTCTCGGGACCCAGGCAATGATCCTAAATAATCAAGCAAATTTATGGAAGAATAGCTATGGAAGAAGAATGATCTAATCAATGTCCCTACCAATCCCCATACAAATGTATCGAAGGGACATGACGTGAGCTGTTCATGAAAGGAGGAACTCAAATGTCATTGAGATGAAGCAGTTCTGTATGGAGGAATATGCCTATTTTCTCAACACTGATGTCAGAGACTGACCATCAGTTAACGCTTACTTGAGTTTATTGTTGCTCAAGGAGGTGTCATCAGGTACTGAAGTTAAAGTTTCACATACTTTTTCATGCATGAATATTGAATGTTGAATCAGTTGTGCATAAATAAATGTTAACAAAGCACAATGTTAGAGTGCAATGTGTTTAGTGATGTTCTCTTTATCTAGTATTAGGACTTAGATTACAATCCCATAACTTTGTAGGTGTGAAATATGTGATTATTCTAAGAGCTTCACCAACATTTACGAACCATTGAACCTACATATCAAGCTGAGTTTTCACAGCAGACGTCGAACATTGAGCAGACTGGGTTGTGTGGACCAGATCACAGGAAAGAGGAAGGAGCAGAGGGTCCCAAACTATGAGAATCAAAGATTCCGATTGGTGGAGAAACTGTTGTTAAAACGTTTAAAACGTAACCTTATTGTTAAAACAGCCCTGTCTGATGCACAGTAAGACTTTTTACTTGATCGGTGGGACCATGTTCAGTAAGCTAATCAGACCATCTGCATCACAAAGGAGAAATTAACATTTCCATTGATTTAAACATGGCTTTACCCCTTAAATGCTAGAATGGTCTCTAAAGCATTGCTGTTGTGGATGATTATATACTGGTTTAGATACCCAGTAAAACAGGTGTCTAGTAGAGAAGCAATGGAATTGCTCTGGCCACACACACAATGCTAAATGTGGGAGTGACCAGCACAGACAGTTCAAGCTCCTCCTCCAGGTGGTTGCCTACTTTGCCTAATGCAGGGTAGACAACATTCGACTCTCCAACTGTTGGAGATTACAACTCCTAACAGCTGTGGAGTCGAAGTTTGGCTACCTTTGGCCTACTGGGAAATATAGACCTACATTTAATCTTCTAAGAGAACAAGGCCATTTGATGAGAGGCAAAAATAAATGGCACTCATTCTCCCTCCCCTGTTAAAGATCCTTTGGTTCACTTTAACAGACTTCTCACCGCTTGGATCCAGGGTCCCAGGTTAGGAGAACACTCGTAGAAGCAGGTGTCCTTGATAAAGTGCTTCTTGCATTCAGGAGACATGATGCTGCAGTGGTCCCAATTGAAGTTGTTCAGATAGGATTTGTTACTATGGATATCCAAACTGGAACAGGAGGAGCCTGAGGCCTTCTCCTTCCATGCAGAGCACTGCGGGAGGACAGTACCACCAATTACTTCTGATACAAACAGCTGGAACGGAGAGGGTCCTCCTGATTTCTACAAAGGAGGATGCACTGGAGACCGAACTCTGGAGAAGTGATATCACTGTAGATGTTATCTCCACTGTATCACCTCTATATCACAGCTTAGTGCATCTCCCAAATGTATACATAAAGTAGTTATACTAAGAACATGACGGTGGGTTATACACTAAGGCGTGATAAAGAGGTGATAAAATGGACATCCAAAGAAAGATTATGGCGGCGCTCCAAAATTGAAAAAGGCATGTAACAAAAGCAAAAAACTCTTTATTGCAAAATGAAAATAAAAAACAGATATGAAGACAATCCAGAACGGTGGATCCAAGACCCATATCCACAGGACCTGAAACGCCATAATCTTTCTTTGGATGTACATTGGATCAGGACCAGGGAACCTGATTTGGCTGAGTAGCCATATATCCAGGTGAGGCCACTATGGATGTTGTATGCTGTAGTAAGATGTGTTATTGCTGCTAGCGTATTGAAGCACTATGACTTCTGATTGGATATAGTGGCAATGACTTCTCCAGTGATATTACTTCTCCATTTCCTATGTTATTCTATGGAGCCTATTCACTAACATTTCTCCAGCTTTGGGGATCTTAGTGCATTGGCTCCATAGAATAACATAAAACTGGACAAGTGAAATCACTGGAGAAGTCATCTCCACTTTAACACTCCTTAGTGCATAAACCCTGATGTATGGGATTGTCCTTCAAAAAGGATGGCAAGCTGTCAAAGAAAATGCTACATAACCTATGGAGTCCGGGGGGAGATGCACTAAGGTGTGATAAAGTGGAGATAACATCTCCAGTGATATCACTCCAAGTCCTATGTTATTCTATGGAGCCAATGCACCAACATTTCTCAAGAGGAGAGATTTTAACGCATAGGCCCCATAGAATAACATAGAAACAAGTGAAGTGATAGCACTAGACAAGTTATCTCTGTTTTATCACCTCTTTATCACACCTCAGTGCATAACTCCCACATAGTCAACCTCACCACATTGTATATCAGGCAGAATACCAGCAAGTAACCAGATTAACTGCCAGGATAATGTAGGCTATTGTGAATTACTTTAACAAAGGAGGGTCCATTGTGAACATGTCAACATCAAACTCTTCAAGAACATCTATCTATATATATAAAAGAAGACTTTGTGCCTGCCAAAACACACCAGGGGAGGCATAAAGCAGGAATTACTACTCCTATTGGGTGATTCAATCATGCAGGGAGTTGGCCCGCCCCCACTATGCAGCCCACCCACCACTATCAAAGTCAGAAAAAAACAATATGGCCGCCACTTGCTCCTACACCACAGACAAACACACATGCCCCCACTCACACAGCACCACACAAACACACACACATGCCCCACTCACACACACAGACCACCACACACACATGCCCCACTCACACAGCACCATACAAACACACACACACATGCCCTACTCACACAGCACCATACAAACACACACACATGCCCCACT
Source organism: Rhinophrynus dorsalis (assembly GCA_037306005.1). Taxonomy (NCBI): domain Eukaryota; kingdom Metazoa; phylum Chordata; class Amphibia; order Anura; family Rhinophrynidae; genus Rhinophrynus; species Rhinophrynus dorsalis. The sequence goes on along the minus strand of CM074719.1, from coordinate 616,013,201 downwards.
CACACAGCACCATACAAACACACACACATGCCCCACTCACACAGCACCACACACACACACACGCCCCACTTACACAGCACCAAACAGACATGCCCCCTCTCACACACACAGCACCACATACACACACAAAGCCAGAAATACATATGGCTGACACACACACACAGTCACTCACCCTGACTCCCAGAGGCCTCAGCAGGACCTGTACTGCAGCACCAGAGGAACAAAATTGCACTCAAAGGGTTAAGGTAGGTCCTCATTGCTCAATTATTTCTTCACTGTCATCATTTGCCATGCAAGACACAGGACAGACAGCCATCAGATTCACACTTAACCCACTGACTGCCACAGGGTTGTGTATCAAGTTTTACCCCTCAGGGAGTGTGTTCAAACCCCTCACACTGTAAACTTGCATTTCTCTCCCACTTCTCCTCCTTCCCCAGCCTATTACTAACACTTTTCCATATTTATGTTAAGCCCCGCCCCCTACTCGCGATTAAGCCCCGCCCCCTTTTACCCCAGATTGCCCCATTGCTCTCTCCACATCAGCACCACATGAGGGACTCCACAAGTAAAAGTTCACAGGTATTACACACTCATGCCCCACTCACACAGCACCAAACACCCATACACACACACACAAAGCCAGAAAGAAAGATGGCTGACACACAGTCACTCACCTTGACTCCCAGTGGCCTCAGCAGGACCTGTAGTAAAGCCACTGAACGGTGCTGCATCACCAGGGGAACAAAATGGCACTCAAAGGGTTAAGGTAGGCCCTCATTGCTGAATTACTTCTTCACTGTCACCATTTGCCATGCAAGACACAGGACAGACAGCCATCAGATTCACACTGACTGCCACAGGGTTCTGTATCATGTTTTACCCCTCATGGAGTGTGTTCAAACCCCTCACACTGTAAACTTGCATTCCCCTCCCACTTCTCCTCCTTACCCAGCCTATTGCTAACACTTTTTCACATTTATGTTAAGCCCCGCCCCCTACTCGCGATTAAGCCCCGCCCACTTTTAACCCAGATTGCCCCATTTGTCTCTCCACATCAGCACCACATCAGTCCCCTCTAGGGACTTCACAAGTCAGTGTTCCCAGGTATGAACACACTTCCCACTGCTATTTAACTCTGACATGCCTCTCTATACCTTAACCCTTTGAGTGCCAGAGGGGTACACAACTCATGAGCACATGTGTTTCTGCTCATATATGTTGCGTGTCTGTGTGTGTACATCTCTGTTACATATGTGTGTCCATGTGTGCATCTCCAGTGTGTCTGTGTGTACATGTGTTTTGCATGTCTCTGCCGCTCACTGTGTGTATGTGCATACCTCCCAACATTTCACAGGGCCAAAGAGGGACACGTTAGTTTTAGGTGATATTATTGGGGGTGTGGCTGGTGGGCGGGGCATTAGTAAGAATTTTTAGGTTATTTCATGACCTATTACTGGCGATTTATGTAACTGAATAAATGATTTAGTTCAAGACCAAAGTATTTTATTTGCACAGACTAATGTATAAACACATATACTGAAGTTTATTGCTTTATTGCTGTACAGCAAAGTAATACACACCACACAGTCAGGGCTGGTGCAAGGATTTTTGCCACCCTAGGCAAAACCTAATTTTGCCGCCCATTTCGCTCCGCCCCTTGTGTCCCACCCCTTTATACCCTGCCTACTTATACCCAACCTCTTTTCATGATTGTCCTCTCTCTGCCCCCTGAGCCACTCTGCCCCTGTTCTGGAGATGCCTGTAAGAGATGCCCCCCACCAGCTCCAACTTGCCCCTTATCAGCTTCACTTTGGCCCACCAGCTCCACTTTGCCCCTATCAACTCCAACTTGCCCCCATCAGCTCCAACGTGCCCCCACCAGCTCCATTTTGCCCCCTCAGCTTCACTTTGCCCCCTCAGCTCCAACTTACCCCCATCAGCTCCACTTTGCCCCCCATCCTCTCCAACTTACCCCCATCAGCTCCACTTTGCCCCCCATCCACTCCAACTTGCCCCCATCCGCTCCAACTTGCCCCCACCAGCTCCACTATGCCCTCTCAGCTCCAACTTTCCACTATCAGCTCCACTATGCCCCCAGCAGCTCCAACTTGCCCCCATCCGCTCCAACTTGCCCCCCCATCCGCTCCAACTTGCCCCACCAGCTCCACTTTGCCCCCCTTCAGCTCCACTTGCCCCCCCTCAGCTCCAACTTGCCCCCCCTCAGCTCCAACTTGCCCCCCCTCAGCTCCACTTTGACCCTCATCAGCTCCAACTTGCCCCCATCATCTCCAACTTGCCCCCACCAGCTCCACCATGCCCCCTCAGCTCCAGCTTTCCCCTAACAGCTCCAACTTGCCCCCATCATCTCCACTTTGCCCCACATATGCTCCAACTTGCCCCCTCAGCTCCACTATGCCCCCTCAGCTCCAACTTGCCCACCATCACATACCTGTATCTCCCGCGCAGTCTTCTCTTCAGTAATGCAGAGCGCGGCGGGAGATCATGACTCCCAGCGCGCTCTGCATTACTAAAGATCCGACCAGATGAGGGAGCGCTGTAGCAACACAGACCTGACTGTGTTGTGGTTCCTGGCGTGGTGTGTGTGGGCGCAGCTGTTCTCCGCTGCATGCCCGTGCCCCCAGTACGTGTGCGCCCTAGGCCGGCGCCTACCTCGCCTATAGGTGGAGCCGGCCCTGCACACAGTCTGACCTCCTAAAAAGAGGGACAACAGGGTGGGAAAGAGGGACAGAGGGATTTGGCCCTCAAAGAGGGACTGTCCCTCCTAAAGAGGGACACTTGGGATGTATGGTATGTGTCTGCCTGTATGCTGCATATGTCTGTGTTTATCAGTGTGTCTGCATTTCAAACACGTGCGCCCAATGGTCATAACATGACGGGCAACGCCGTCCCATGTTGCTAGTATATCATAAATGAAATGTGGAACTGTATGGACTAAACTGGCAGTTCAGCACATTATACATTCTAATGTGTTATTCATACATCCAACAATACATAGATGTAACAGATGTAAAACTGACATACGGTACTGTGCAAAAGTTTTAGGTAGGTGTGAAAAAATGCTGTAAAGTAAGAATGCTTTCAAAAATATGTTAATAATATATTTACCAATTAATAAAATGCAGTGAGTGAACAGAAGAAAAATCTGAATCAAATCAATGTTTGGTGTGACCACCCATTGACATCAAAACAGCATCAGTTCTTCTAGATACACTTGTATAACGTTTGTTAATGAACTCAGCAGATAGGTTGTTCCAGACATCTTGGAGAACTAAACACAGTAATTCTGTGGATTTACTCAGCCTCAGTTGCTTCTCTCTCTTCATGTAATCCCAGACAGACTCAATGATGTTGAGATCAGCGCTCTGTGGGGGCCATGCCATCACTTCCAGGACGCCTTGTTATTCTTTACAATGAAGATAGTTCTTAATGACTTTGGCTATATGTTTAGGGTCGTTGTCCTGCTGCCGAATAAATTTGGGGCCAGTCAGATGTCTCATTGATGGTACTGTATGATGGATAATTATCTGCCTGTACATCTCATCACCATTAATTCTGACCCAATTCCCAACTTCATTTGCAGCAATGCAGCCCCAAACTTGCAAAGAACCTCCACCATGCTTAACTGTTACCTGCAGAAACTCATTCTTTTACCTCTCTCCAGGCCTTTGGTGGACAAACTGCCTTCTGCTACAGCCAAATTTTGACTCATCGGTCCAGAGCACCTGCTGCCATTTTTCTGCACCCCAGTTCCTGTGTTTTTGTGCATAGTTGAGTTGCTTGGCCTTGTTTCCATGTCAGAGGTATGTTGCCTGTTTCTTTGCGCTTCTTCAAAAGAGATTGGACAGCACAATTCCTGCCTACCTTGACATTTCTGCATTGGAGAGACCTTGCTGATGCAGTATAACTACCTTGTGTCTTGTTGCCGTGCTCTGTCTTGCCATGGTGTATGACTTTTGACATTAAACTGTCTTCAGCAACCTCATCTTGAGAGGTGAATTTGACTGTTCCTCACCCAGTTGTATTCCTCCTACACAGCTGTTTCTGTTCCAGTTAATGACCCTGTTTCAAGCTACATATTAAATTGATGATCATTAGTACCTGTTTGGTATAATTGTTTAATCATACACCTGACTGTATGCCTTCAAAATCTTTGACTCTGTGCAAGTGCACCTAGAAGAATTGATGCAAAGGGTGGTCACACCAGATATTGACTTGATTTAGATTTTTCTTCTATTCACTCACTATGCATTTTGTTAATTGATAAAAAAATAAACTTATCTATTTTTGAAAGCATTCTTATTTACATCATTTTTTCACCTGCCTAAAACTTTTGCACAGTACTGTACATGTTATGGAAGGTTCCTTTATTGGTCCTTTATACTGGGTCCCTGGATTTTTTGTGAGATTCTTATACATAGTAACATATTTGATGATGAGATTGAAAAAAGGGCATGCGTCCATCAAGTCCAACCCATGCCATATCACCCATGTTGACCAGAAGAAGGCAAAAAAAACAAAACATTGAACCCAATTCCAATTAAACCCAAAGTGGGTAAAAATATCCTTCCTAACTCCAAGTGGAGGTCGGATTTTTCCCTGGATCAATTTCGTATCTGCTTTGAAAGTAATTCACAATATCGTTCTGCGCTAGAAAGGTGTCCAGTAATTTTTATTAATCATCTACAGCCTGTATGGGCACACGGAGACCCTCCAGCTGTGGAGAACTATAAGTAAAATCACAACTTGATGGATGGTGGCCGGTTGGCATTTATGGGAATTGCAGTCCTTTACATATAGAGGACCTCAAGTTACTCATCCCTGATCTATAGTGTCTGCAAACACAGCTTTCTGAGCAAAATAATTCCACATCTTAACTGCCCTTACAGTAAAAATTCTCTGCCTTTCTTCTAGAACAGTGAATGTTCTCACCTGCCCATGCAGAGCATTCAGTGGTCCTGGTGGGAACTTCTGGTGCTTTCCGTCCATGCACATATCAATATCTATATAGTTTTTAGCTGCCCGGACCATACACAACAAACCGGCCAGGAGGATTATGCTCCGCATCATGGCTCTATAGGAAGAGAAATAGACAATTAACTCTACAGCACTGCAGCGTGTGACCTATGACATGAGAACTCAGTGGCCAATTGATGAGAAATGTTTTAGGCCTGAGTTAGATGAGCCAAATGTAGTCAACTAGGCCATTGCAGCTGCTGAGCATTGGAAGGTACGTGGATGATTTCTACTGCGTTTGATTGGGTGATATCCTTTTCTCCCATTCCCCCGTTCCCTGACTGGCCACTGCAATCTGAACTGCAACAGCAATCTGTCCAATGTAACCACTTAGACCGCAGTGCAAGAACATGTTTCTGCAACTGCCTGCTGCATATTGCCAGTCAAGTTAAAGTTGCAGCAAAATACTCTTGCTGTTTACGTTTACCCCATAAGGGCATAAGATAAAATAGTTTTTTAGAAGACCTCTCTAATATTCAAGGGGTTAAAGGCACATTTAAATCAGTGGGAAAGTTTGAGAAGTTGGTTTGGTCCAGATCTGCAACTCTTGCCTCTTGTACATCCTCCGTACTATGTACTGAGCAGCTGCAGCCACATAGAGCTGCAACCTTAAATGGATAGTAATGTTTCACAAAAACAGCAGCTCCAATGAATCTTCATAGTATTTGGGCCATTGAGAGTGTTATTTCATTACTGTCAGAGTTGTAGTACAAGAATAATTGAATGATAAAGTATTCCCCTCCCGCCCCTTTTACCTAGTGTAAGATGCCTCCTCTCAGATGTGGAATCTGGTCACTTGACCGGACAGGTCACAGCAAGGGACAATCTTCTTACTGTGATCATAAGGAAAACCCTGCCTCCCTCGACAGGTTTTTCCTTATGATCACTGAAGATTGTCCATCTCTGTGATCCTTCCGGTCTTGCTGCTCTGAGGTGAGCAGTGTTACATCAGTAAAAGGGGCAGGAGGGGGATACTTTATCATTCAATTACTCTTGAACTACAACTCTGACAGTATTGATATATCTGTCTCCGTGGCCCAAATACTATGATTAATTGAAGCTGCTTTTATTGTGAAACTTTATTATCCCTTTAACATCTTCCCTTATACTAGGTTTTAAGGCATGCTTTACATATAGGCATACCCCCTCCCCTTTTATTAACCCTATCCTCCAAAAAAGTGACTAACTCTCTAGTTTGATTGCCCAGTCATGTAAACCTCTGATGTGCTCTATCCCATCATGCCGCCCCGGCGGTATTCCCGGTAGTTAAAGCGCCGGGACAGCATTATGTTTTTCATATTCCGGTGTTGCAGAGGCAGTGACAGCTTTGCTGAGGACAAAATTAAATTTACAAGTAAACCCAGCCGGGGCAGCATGATAGATATTGGGTGAAAAGGGTTAAATGGTATTGCTGGCTCTCCTCCTGTAGTTTCTTGCTATTTCATGCAACCTTTTAATGACCGACATGAGAATATAGCGCTGTCATGCAGTGCAAGATTCTCATGTCGACATTTTCATCCAGGCAACATGGTCATTTTAAAAGGATACCTCCTTTAGCACAGCGGCCTCCATTCCACTACAGTTCAAGTCATCTCTAAGAATGAGATTGCCCCCAAGTCTTTAGACAAACATTTAACTCTTTGATTGCCAGAGGGGTACGCAATGCCTTCCTGACGTAGCACATGAAACAAGTAGCGTTTCAGAAAATACCCCATTGGTCCTTTGATTTTGTTTGTGACCTAAATCCATGAAATTACTCTTACTGGATCTCCTTCTCCCGCTAGGGTGACCACATTTCCGTCCTGCCATTCCGGGACGTGGTCACTATCACGGTGCCCGTGATTGGCTGCAGTTACTTGTCTGTCACCAGTAGGGGGCTTCTATTGGCTGTCTGCAGATAGCCCGCCTCTTATTGACTATTTAAACCTGGATTGGGCACTCTTTGAGTGCCCTTTCGTGTTGTTTCTGACCTTCTTGCTATCACTATGCTAGTGATAGCTGGGCCTCTGTTCCAGTGTTCCTGAGTTCCTGATCTCATGTGTTCCTGAGTTCCTGATCTCTACTGTTCCAGTGTTTCCTGCATGCTGAAGTACTTCCAGTCCTGGTTCCGGCCTAGTCTCTGGTGTTGCAGTTCCTGCTGAACTTCTCTGCTATTTTCTGACCTGACTGATCGTTGCTGGTTCCTGTCATCTCATCACCTGTCTTCAGTATCCTGGCGACCTTCTGCCTGGTCGCGTTGGTGACATTGCTACAATTCCGTGTTGGTCCCAGCGTGCGGACGCTGGTTTGCTCCCAAGCCTTGCGGCTATACTAACTCGCTTGTTACACCAGTGTGCGGTCACTGGTTTGCTCCAAAGCCTATCAGCTATACAAATCTGTGTTGGTCCCAGCGTGCGGACGCTGGTTTGCTCCTAAGCCTTGCGGCTAGACAAACTCGCTTGTTACACCAGTGTGCGGTCACTGGTTTGCTCCAAAGCCTATCAGCTATACAAATCTGTGTTGGTCCCAGCGTGCGGACGCTGGTTTGCTCCTAAGCCTTGCGGCTATACAAACTCGCTTGTTACACCAGTGTGCGGTCACTGGTTTGCTCCAAAGCCTATCAGCTATACAATTCTGTGTTGGTCCCAGCGTGCGGATGCTGGTTTGCTCCTAAGCCTTGCGGCTATACAAACTCACTTGTTACACCAGTGTGCGGTCACTGGTTTGCTCCAAAGCCTTTCAGCTATACAAATCTGTGTTGGTCCCAGCGTGCGGACGCTGGTTTGCTCCTAGCCTTGCGGCTATACTACTCGCTTGTTACTCCAGTGTGCGGTCACTGGTTTGCTCGCTAAGCCTAACGGCTATACTATTCAGTGTTGTTTCCAGCGTGCGGACGCTGGTTTGCTCCAAAGCCTTGCTGCTTAACGATTCTGCTAATTTGCCAGTTCCATCTGACTGCTGCTATTATCTCTGGGCTGCCCTGCCCGGTATTGGTAAGGCCGGTAGAACCTTTTGCCACATTCCATCTGAGGTTGCCTTACCCGGTATTGGCAGGGCCGGTAGAGCCTACATTGTGTATCTATTGAGGCTGCCTTGCCCGGTAATTTGGTAAGGCCGGTAACCGTTATGCTATTCCATCTGCAGGTTGCCTTACCCGGTATTGGCAAGGCCGGTAGAGCCTAAAGACTGTCCTGTCCGGTATATTGACAGGACCGGTAGAGTCTGCCTTCTGTCTGTGCTATATTCTGTATATATATATTATGTATGTTATTGCCATCCTAAGTTATCATTTATTATTTCAATAAAATTGATTTTTTTTACCTAAAACTTGTGTCTGAGAGTCATAATAAACCGTGACAGTACGAAAGGGCCATGACCTCAGACAGCAAGGGTGAAGGTAACGCACAGAATATCCATTGGAGGATGGATGTGCTCGAGCAACGTTTGGATCAGTTGGCAGTTGCAATTCAAACGATCCTTGAACGCACGGTACCTGCTGCCCAATCTAGCTCTAGCCCGGTGGTCTCGCCAAGTCAGACACCGGAAAGTGATACCAGACCCCTAGGGGGTACTGTTAAAGGGTTAACGGCTTCTGCACCCTTGCCGCTAAGATATGATGGTGACCCTAGTCTCTGCAGAGGGTTCATCAATCAACTCGAAATCTTTATGGAATTGACGGCACACGCATTTCCCAATGATCGTAGTAAAGTGGGGTTCACGATATCACTGCTCACTGGCAGAGCATTGGCTTGGGCTAACCCCTTGTGGGAGAATGCTAAACCTTGTACTAAGAACTTTAGTGAATTTGTGCGTTCCTTTCGAAGAGTGTTTGAGCCTCCTGGTAGAACCACCTCTGCTGCCAAACGCCTTATGGAGATACAACAGGGCAGGCGTACAGTGGGCGACTATGCCATCGAATTCCGCACATTGGCAGCAGAGGTAGGTTGGAATAACGAGGCATTATTGGCAGCCTTCTCTCAAGGCCTGAATGACCACATTAAAGACGAAATCGCTGCTAAAGATCTACCTATTGATCTAGATGATTACATTGAGTATGTTATGATAATTGACTCCAGAATACGTGAGAGATCAATTGCCAGAGATCGTAAGTTACGGTCAAAAAATAATGAGCCTAGTAGCATGTTTTGCCCACCCATCCCTCCCTTGGCATTGAAGTCTAGTGAACCAGTACGGGAAACAAGTGAACCTATGGAAATAGGCTTCACTAGACTATCCAAGGCAGAGAGACTATATCGCAAAAAACAAGGGTTATGTTTATACTGCGGTAAAAAAGGGCACTTGCTAAATTCCTGTCCGGTACGTCCGGGAAACGCACACACCTAGGGTATCTTGGGGGACAGGCCCTAGGTGGTGTACAATCGTCCCCAGTGTCGGGCATAATGAAACCCACCATACAGGTGGTATTGTCTTGGGCACAACGCTCTGTGGAGGTTTTGGCCTTGGTTGACTCCGGTGCAGCAGGGTATTTTATGGATAATACCTTTGCTGAATTGCACGGAGTTCCACGCATTGAAAGAGAAAACCCCTTGACTATTGAAGCGATTGATGGTAGACCCTTAGAACCGCCTCAGGTTATATTTGAAACTATGCCATTGTCTATGACTATTGGGGCACTTCACAGAGAAGAGCAGCAGTTTCAACTGATTAATTCCCCGCACCATGCGGTGATATTGGGATTTCCGTGGTTACAGTTACATAACCCACAATTCGATTGGAAAAAGTGTGAAATTGCTGCTTGGTCCCAGTTTTGTATGGACAAGTGCGTCATCCAGCCTATTAAGGTCATGTGCACCTCCTCTGCTATGCCGGATGTGTACCAACAGTTTGGCGATGTTTTTAGCAAAGGAGAGGCTAGTATGCTACCCCAGCATAGACCTTATGATTGTTGCATTGAATTGCAGCCTGGTGCAGTACCTCCGAAAGGACGCACTTATCCATTATCTTGTGATGAAAATAAGGCTATGGAGGATTACATTTCTGATGCCCTTGCTAGAGGGATCATACGTAAATCTACCTCTCCAGCTGGGGCTGGGTTCTTTTTTGTAAAAAAGAAAAATGGCGAATTAAGACCATGCATTGACTACCGGGGCTTGAATAAACTAATGGCAAAAAACGCATACCCAATACCACTCATCACCGAGCTTTTTGACAGGCTTAAGGGCGCTTCGATATTTACCAAGTTGGACCTACGGGCCGCTTACAATCTGGTTCGCATTCGAGCAGGTGATGAGTGGAAAACTGCCTTTAATACTCGAGCTGGGCACTACGAGTATCTAGTAATGCCTTTTGGGCTGTGTAATGCACCCGCAGTTTTCCAGGAACTGATAAATGATGTTCTGAGAGATATGTTACAGACATGTGTTGTGGTGTACCTCGACGATATACTGATTTACTCCCAAAACATGGCACAGCACATCAAAGATGTATCCGCAGTATTGCTACGACTCCGTGAGAACAAATTATTTTGTAAAATGGAAAAATGTGAGTTTCATAGAACCAGTGTGCCATTCTTGGGGTTCATAATTGGCAATGATGGCATTGCCTTGGACAAAGAAAAGTTGTCAGCTGTCCTACAATGGCCAAAACCCAAGGGTCTTAAAGCCATACAGCGTTTCCTGGGTTTCGCTAATTATTATAGGAGGTTTATTAAGAACTTTTCTTCCATTGTCAAACCTCTGTCCGATCTTACGCACAAGGGTGCTAATCCTTCTTGTTGGCCGGTATCTGCTGAGAAAGCCTTTGAGAATTTGAAGCTGGCATTTGCTGCGGCTCCTGTGTTATCCCACCCCAATCCTTTACTTCCATTTACGTTAGAGGTTGATGCCTCAGATATTGGGGTCGGGGCAGTACTTTCGCAGCGACACGAGAAAGGTGGAACTCTCAGACCTTGTGGGTTTTTCTCTAAAAAGTTGACTGTCACTCAAAGCCACTATGAGATAGGTGACAGAGAATTATTGGCCATTATCCTTGCTCTTAAGGAATGGCGTCATTTGCTTGAAGGTACTAAGAATCCTGTCTTAATCCTAACAGATCATAAGAATCTGACCTATCTCTCGGAGGCCAAGAGATTGTCCTCTCGTCAGGCCAGGTGGGCACTGTTCCTGTCTCGATTTAATTTCATTGTATCATATTTACCAGGGTCAAAAAATATCAGGGCTGATGCACTGTCAAGACAATTTGAGGCCGACAGTGACAGAGTGGAAGCACCAGCTCCTATCATCCAACCTGATAGAATACTGGCTACTATACGCACGAGTATCACTTCTCCTCTAGGGGAGGAGATCCTGGCCTCTCAGGGGTCCGCTCCCCATGAAACCCCAGTGGGCAAATGTTTTGTCGCTGAATCATTTCGTACTAGGCTGCTCGAAACCTACCATTCCTCTAAGGCTGCGGGACATATTGGTAGAGACCAATTGTTATGGTCCCTTTCTCAGTTATTTTGGTGGCCTTCCATGAGAAACGATTGTGCCGAATTTACGAATGCCTGTGCCACCTGCGCCCGCGCTAAGACCCCGAGACATCTCCCTGTGGGCTTGCTTCAACCGGTGCCTAATGGCGAACGCCCCTGGTCTCATGTTTCCATTGATTTTATGGGAGAGTTGCCTATGTCGAAGGGGTACTCCTTTATATTCATGGTGGTGGACAGGTTTTCTAAAATGGCTCATTTCGTGCCCCTCCGTGGTCTTCCTTCAGCGAAGGAATTGGCAATGGTGTTCGCCAGAGAAGTATTCCGGTTGCATGGAGTGCCTAGGGTACTGGTGTCTGACAGGGGGAGCCAGTTTGTGTCTAGATTTTGGAGGGCATTTTGCCAACAGATGGGCATACAGCTGTCCTTCTCCTCTGCCTACCATCCCCAGACCAATGGAGCCGCTGAACGAGCTAATCAGGGCTTGGAACAATTTCTCCGTTGTTTCGTTACTGACCATCATGATAATTGGTCCGACTTGTTGCCTTGGGCAGAGTTCGCCAGGAACTGTGCGGTCAATTCTTCATCTGGGAGCTCTCCGTTTCTGATTAATTATGGGTTCCAGCCCTGTTTGCTTCCAGACTCATTTCAGACGCAACAGATTCCAGCTCTGGATGAGCATATCGAGCAACTCCGTTCCACATGGGCACAAGTTCAGAGGGCACTTGGTCAGTCATTTCAGCGTCATCAGCGCCATGCTAATCGCAGAAGGCTTCCAGCGGTTTCCTTTCAGGTTGGGGATAGAGTATGGCTTTCCTCCAGAAATCTCAAGCTGCAGGTTCCGTCTAATAAGTTGGCTCCTCGGTTTATTGGTCCATACAGAGTTATTCGCAAAATTAACCCTGTCTCCTATGCACTAGACCTACCTGCATCCATGCGTATCCATAATGTGTTCCATGTGTCCCTTCTTAAGCCTCTGGTTTGCAATCGCTATACTACCACACCTGTGGTGCCAGGACCTGTTGAGGTCGAGGGCCAGGAGGAGTACGAGGTTCAGAGCATTATTGATTCCCGTAGGCTTAGAGGAAGGGTACAGTACCTGGTACATTGGAAAGGGTATGGTCCTGAGGATCGATCATGGGTGGATAGTACGGACCTTCATGCACCTAGGTTAACTAGGGCCTTTCATGCCAATTACCCGCAGAAACCTAAACCCTATTCTAGGAGAGGGGGTCTTTGAAAGGGGGGTACTATCACGGTGCCCGTGATTGGCTGCAGTTACTTGTCTGTCACCAGTAGGGGGCTTCTATTGGCTGTCTGCAGATAGCCCGCCTCTTATTGACTATTTAAACCTGGATTGGGCACCCTTTGAGTGCCCTTTCGTGTTGTTTCTGACCTTCTTGCTATCACTATGCTAGTGATAGCTGGGCCTCTGTTCCAGTGTTCCTGAGTTCCCGATCTCATGTGTTCCTGAGTTCCTGATCTCTACTGTTCCAGTGTTTCCTGCATGCTGAAGTACTTCCAGTCCTGGTTCCGGCCTAGTCTCTGGTGTTGCAGTTCCTGCTGAACTTCTCTGCTATTTTCTGACCTGACTGATCGTTGCTGGTTCCTGTCATCTCATCACCTGTCTTCAGTATCCTGGCGACCTTCTGCCTGGTCGCGTTGGTGACATTGCTACAATTCCGTGTTGGTCCCAGCGTGCGGACGCTGGTTTGCTCCCAAGCCTTGCGGCTATACTAACTCGCTTGTTACACCAGTGTGCGGTCACTGGTTTGCTCCAAAGCCTATCAGCTATACAAATCTGTGTTGGTCCCAGCGTGCGGACGCTGGTTTGCTCCTAAGCCTTGCAGCTAGACAAACTCGCTTGTTACACCAGTGTGCGGTCACTGGTTTGCTCCAAAGCCTATCAGCTATACAAATCTGTGTTGGTCCCAGCGTGCGGACGCTGGTTTGCTCCTAAGCCTTGCGGCTATACAAACTCGCTTGTTACACCAGTGTGCGGTCACTGGTTTGCTCCAAAGCCTATCAGCTATACAATTCTGTGTTGGTCCCAGCGTGCGGATGCTGGTTTGCTCCTAAGCCTTGCGGCTATACAAACTCACTTGTTACACCAGTGTGCGGTCACTGGTTTGCTCCAAAGCCTTTCAGCTATACAAATCTGTGTTGGTCCCAGCGTGCGGACGCTGGTTTGCTCCTAGCCTTGCGGCTATACTACTCGCTTGTTACTCCAGTGTGCGGTCACTGGTTTGCTCGCTAAGCCTAACGGCTATACTATTCAGTGTTGTTTCCAGCGTGCGGACGCTGGTTTGCTCCAAAGCCTTGCTGCTTAACGATTCTGCTAATTTGCCAGTTCCATCTGACTGCTGCTATTATCTCTGGGCTGCCCTGCCCGGTATTGGTAAGGCCGGTAGAACCTTTTGCCACATTCCATCTGAGGTTGCCTTACCCGGTATTGGCAGGGCCGGTAGAGCCTACATTGTGTATCTATTGAGGCTGCCTTGCCCGGTAATTTGGTAAGGCCGGTAACCGTTATGCTATTCCATCTGCAGGTTGCCTTACCCGGTATTGGCAAGGCCGGTAGAGCCTAAAGACTGTCCTGTCCGGTATATTGACAGGACCGGTAGAGTCTGCCTTCTGTCTGTGCTATATTCTGTATATATATATTATGTATGTTATTGCCATCCTAAGTTATCATTTATTATTTCAATAAAATTGATTTTTTTTACCTAAAACTTGTGTCTGAGAGTCATAATAAACCGTGACAGTCACCCTACAAAAGCCTCTTCATCGCCCTACCTTGAGTCCCTGGTGGTCTAGCGGCGTGGAAAGTGCTCTGTGCCTCCTCTGGCACAGAGCTGAAGCTCCCGCGCGCTGTGCTCAGTAATGCAGAGCGCTGGGAGATGATGTCATCTCCCAGCACTCTGTATTACTAGAGCGCTTGCCTCCAGATCAGGCTCAGCTGCATTGCCGCCCTGGATGTCAGCCTGCAAGCGGTGTGTCATATCATGGACGCCGCGAGGGAGCGCTGGTTTATGCTACCAAGTGCTCCCTCGCGGCGTCCATGATGTGACACACCGCTTGCAGGCTGACATCCAGGGCGGCTTGGCTTCATTCCGGGATACTTCATTGTCCCGGTTGGAGATGACCCGGGACGCAGGACATAGCCCTGAAATAAGGGACAGTCCCGGACATTCCGGGACCCGTGGTCACCCTATAGACTTCCGCTGAATTAGTACCGTCCAGATCCTTCTAACAAACCTATCAACCCAATCCATTACATCATGAACCCGAGCACCCAGGAGACAGCAAACTGTTTTATTGTACTTATCCAGGAGGAAAGATTACCGTGCACGTTTTCCAGGAGGACAGACCCACACCCACACCCCAAAAGGTGAAATGTCCTGGACTTTAAGGACATAAGCAACGATCCGATATAAAATTACTATTTTTAGCCTCCCTAAACACAAAAGTCAATCTATGATAGAAAATAATCATGTTTAACTTAACCAACATACACTACAGTTTGGGATCACTTCAGAAATTCCCTTGTTTTCCATGAAAACATACATCAAATAAGTTGCAAAATGAATAGGAAATACAGTCAAGACATTGGCAAGGTTAGAAATAATGACTTTTAATGTAAATAATAATTGTGTTCTTCAAACTTTGCTTTTGTCGAAGAATCCTCCATTTTCAGCAAATGTATATATTCCATTAAAAATCAGCCGTTTCCAGCTACAATAGTCATTTACACCATTAAGAATGTGTACACTGTATTTCTGAACACGTCTCACACAAGAGTAGAGCACACAATCGTCACTGTTAAAATCTCTTCTTTATTATAACATCTTAAAATATTCTCCAACGTTTCAATCCTCCATTGGGACTTTCATCAGGGGTAGAAGCATTACAGATCCCTCTGTCCATCTCTTAATTAAACGATCTATTGTTGAACTTGGCGCCGATTCGGCGCAGCGTGGTTGACATAGCAACCATCAACAACACCATCTAATATTTTAAGATGTTATAATAAAGAAGAGATTTTAACAGCGACGATCGAGTGCTCAACTCTTGTGTGAGACGTGTTTGGATACAGGTTGAGTTTTGAAGCACCGGAATTCAAGTAATGTGTGTGCGGTGGTAGAACATAACTGCATTTCTAATCCATTTGATGTTATTTTAATGGACAAGACTAGATTTTCTTTCAAAAACAAGGACATTTCTAAGCGACCCCGAACTTTTGAACAGTAGTGTAAACCATCCAGAACTATGTGAAATTTGCAGGCAGGGTGGTGAGAACATACCTTGACTGTGTTTGTACAGAAACTCTCGTCCCCAGGATAAAGCACGCTGGAACAGGTCAGGCTGATCCCCAGTGATGTGTTACATCTTGAACGTTCTTTATTATAACATCTTAAAATATTCTCCAACGTTTCAATCCTCCATTGCGACTTTCATCAGGGGTAGAAGCATTACAGATCCCTCTGTCCATCTCTTAATTAAACGATCTATTGTTGAACTTGGCGCCGATTCGGCGCAGCGTGGTTGACATAGCAACCATCAACAACACCATCTAATATTTTAAGATGTTATAATAAAGAAGAGATTTTAACAGTGACGATCGAGTGCTCAACTCTTGTGTGAGACGTGTTTGGATACAGGTTGAGTTTTGAAGCACCGGAATTCAAGTAAGGTGTGTGCGGTGGTAGAACATAACTGCATTTCTAATCCATTTGATGTTATTTTAATGGACAAGACTAGATTTTCTTTCAAAAACAAGGACATTTCTAAGCAACCCCGAACTTTTGAACAGTAGTGTAAACCATCCAGAACTATGTGAAATTTGCAGGCAGGGTGGTGAGAACATACCTTGACTGTGTTTGTACAGAAACTCTCGTCCCCAGGATAAAGCACGCTGGAACAGGTCAGGCTGATCCCCAGTGATGTGTTACATCTTGAACGTTCTTTATTATAACATCTTAAAATATTCTCCAACGTTTCTATCCTCCATTGCGACTTTCATCAGGGGTAGAAGCATTACAGATCCCTCTGTCCATCTCTTAATTAAACGATCTATTGTTGAACTTGGCGCCGATTCGGCGCAGCGTGGTTGACATAGCAACCATCAACAACACCATCTAATATTTTAAGATGTTATAATAAAGAAGAGATTTTAACAGTGACGATCGAGTGCTCAACTCTTGTGTGAGACGTGTTTGGATACAGGTTGAGTTTTGAAGCACCGGAATTCAAGTAAGGTGTGTGCGGTGGTAGAACATAACTGCATTTCTAATCCATTTGATGTTATTTTAATGGACAAGACTAGATTTTCTTTCAAAAACAAGGACATTTCTAAGCAACCCCGAACTTTTGAACAGTAGTGTAAACCATCCAGAACTATGTGAAATTTGCAGGCAGGGTGGTGAGAACATACCTTGACTGTGTTTGTACAGAAACTCTCGTCCCCAGGATAAAGCACGCTGGAACAGGTCAGGCTGATCCCCAGTGATGTGTTACATCTTGAACGTTCTTTATTATAACATCTTAAAATATTCTCCAACGTTTCAATCCTCCATTGCGACTTTCATCAGGGGTAGAAGCATTACAGATCGCTCTGTCCATCTCTTAATTAAACGATCTATTGTTGAACTTGGCGCCGATTCGGCGCAGCGTGGTTGACATAGCAACCATCAACAACACCATCTAATATTTTAAGATGTTATAATAAAGAAGAGATTTTACCAGCGACGATCGAGTGCTCAACTCTTGTGTGAGACGTGTTTGGATACAGGTTGAGTTTTGAAGCACCGGAATTCAAGTAATGTGTGTGCGGTGGTAGAACATAACTGCATTTCTAATCCATTTGATGTTATTTTAATGGACAAGACTAGATTTTCTTTCAAAAACAAGGACATTTCTAAGCAACCCCGAACTTTTGAACAGTAGTGTAAACCATCCAGAACTATGTGAAATTTGCAGGCAGGGTGGTGAGAACATACCTGGACTGTGTTTGTACAGAAACTCTCGTCCCCAGGATAAAGCACGCTGGAACAGGTCAGGCTGATCCCCAGTGATGTGTTACATCTTGAACGTTCTTTATTATAACATCTTAAAATATTCTCCAACGTTTCAATCCTCCATTGCGACTTTCATCAGGGGTAGAAGCATTACAGATCCCTCTGTCCATCTCTTAATTAAACGATCTATTGTTGAACTTGGCGCCGATTCGGCGCAGCGTGGTTGACATAGCAACCATCAACAACACCATCTAATATTTTAAGATGTTATAATAAAGAAGAGATTTTAACAGTGACGATCGAGTGCTCAACTCTTGTGTGAGACGTGTTTGGATACAGGTTGAGTTTTGAAGCACCGGAATTCAAGTAATGTGTGTGCGGTGGTAGAACATAACTGCATTTCTAATCCATTTGATGTTATTTTAATGGACAAGACTAGATTTTCTTTCAAAAACAAGGACATTTCTAAGCGACCCCGAACTTTTGAACAGTAGTGTAAACCATCCAGAACTATGTGAAATTTGCAGGCAGGGTGGTGAGAACATACCTTGACTGTGTTTGTACAGAAACTCTCGTCCCCAGGATAAAGCACGCTGGAACAGGTCAGGCTGATCCCCAGTGATGTGTTACATCTTGAACGTTCTTTATTATAACATCTTAAAATATTCTCCAACGTTTCAATCCTCCATTGCGACTTTCATCAGGGGTAGAAGCATTACAGATCCCTCTGTCCATCTCTTAATTAAACGATCTATTGTTGAACTTGGCGCCGATTCGGCGCAGCGTGGTTGACATAGCAACAATCAACAACACCATCTAATATTTTAAGATGTTATAATAAAGAAGAGATTTTAACAGTGACGATCGAGTGCTCAACTCTTGTGTGAGACGTGTTTGGATACAGGTTGAGTTTTGAAGCACCGGAATTCAAGTAATGTGTGTGCGGTGGTAGAACATAACTGCATTTCTAATCCATTTGATGTTATTTTAATGGACAAGACTAGATTTTCTTTCAAAAACAAGGACATTTCTAAGCGACCCCGAACTTTTGAACAGTAGTGTAAACCATCCAGAACTATGTGAAATTTGCAGGCAGGGTGGTGAGAACATACCTGGACTGTGTTTGTACAGAAACTCTCGTCCCCAGGATAAAGCACGCTGGAACAGGTCAGGCTGATCCCCAGTGATGTGTTACATCTTGAACGTTCTTTATTATAACATCTTAAAATATTCTCCAACGTTTCAATCCTCCATTGCGACTTTCATCAGGGGTAGAAGCATTACAGATCCCTCTGTCCATCTCTTAATTAAACGATCTATTGTTGAACTTGGCGCCGATTCGGCGCAGCGTGGTTGACATAGCAACCATCAACAACACCATCTAATATTTTAAGATGTTATAATAAAGAAGAGATTTTAACAGTGACGATCGAGTGCTCAACTCTTGTGTGAGACGTGTTTGGATACAGGTTGAGTTTTGAAGCACCGGAATTCAAGTAATGTGTGTGCGGTGGTAGAACATAACTGCATTTCTAATCCATTTGATGTTATTTTAATGGACAAGACTAGATTTTCTTTCAAAAACAAGGACATTTCTAAGCGACCCCGAACTTTTGAACAGTAGTGTAAACCATCCAGAACTATGTGAAATTTGCAGGCAGGGTGGTGAGAACATACCTGGACTGTGTTTGTACAGAAACTCTCGTCCCCAGGATAAAGCACGCTGGAACAGCTCAGGCTGATACCCAGTGATGTGTTACATCTTGAATGTTCAGCTGCTGGAATGGCAGGTCTGTGCAGGGGAGAATGTAAAAACTCTGAGCCACTAATTACTGGAGGTCTCTCTTCCCACAGCTCAGTCTGGGGCTCTGATCTGCCCGCAGGCTACAGTCATGCATTGCCCACTTCTGCTAGCACTGAAAGGGTTAAACATCAGTAAGTGGAGGTGGTAATGGAGTGCTTAAAAAGTGTCCCTCCCCCAGGATTAGTCATATATTTTCAGCCACAGTGAAAATTAAATAAAAATAAACCAAAACACTAGAATATTTGGCACTCTGTAAATTCCAACATAAACATACGTATATATTCTGTTATATCATATAGGATCAATAGGACCGGGTCAGTGTGGCATAGTAATACTTAAAATGTAAAAAAAATATGTTGTAGGGCTTATCCCCCTGAGTAAAACAAGATCACTCCCACTGCTGAAAGGTGTTTCATTCAAAAGTTATTAATTTTCAAAGTTGAATTTTTTAGGTGCAATATCACAGTGGCCTGAAATTATACAGTGGCGCTGTTGCTACACCATCCTATGGAGATTTATGGTCCCGGGACCAGAGCTGTCCATAGGATGGTGTAGCAACAGCGCCACTGTACAATTTCAGGCCACTGTGATATTGCACCTAAAAAATTAAATTTTGAAAATTAATAACTTTTGAATGAAACACCTTTCAGCAGTGGGAGTACTCTTGTTTTACTCAGGGGGATAAACCCTACAACATTTTTTTTTACATTTTAAGTATTACTATCCCTTTAATACAGCTGGCTACAATCCCCATATTTGTAGTTTAAATAACAATAACTAAATGAGCAGGAAGTGTAGGTTTGAGAAGGTAACACTGTAAGGTTCACTTTGAAAATATCACACACAAAAGAGCATGAGACATAAAGGTGCAATAACCATGTCGCTTCTTGATGAAAAGGGCGACATGAGAATCTCAACCTGCATCAAAAGCGTGAGATTCTGCTGTCTCCGCATTAAACGTTACTTCAACCCTTCAACCCAGAGGAGCTGCACGCTCCGTGCCCTCTCTCCCCTTCTCTGCATGCAGAATGACAGGGCAGAGCAGAGCACGTAGAGAAGGGTAGAGAGAGCACGGCGCAGAGCTCAGCAATATTTACAAATCAGACTGAGGTACATTTTTCATTAATCGCTGCCGGGGTAGCACGGCTGAATCCTCTTCCTTTAGCTGACAGCTGACTACAACTCCCATCATCCCCAGTAAAATATTACTACCCTCACGTAATCTTCTCACATTCTTGCGGACTCCTGTTCCCCTGGGTTGAAGTCACATTAAATGCAGAGACGTGTATCTCGCTCTTTTGATGCAGGGCGAGATTCTCATGTCACCCTTTTCATCACAGCGGCACGGTTATTGCACCGTTATGTGGCACGCTTTTTTGTGTGCAATATTTTCAAAGGATACCACATTGTAACATAATTGATGAGGTTGAAAGAGAATGTGCCCTCGAGTTCAACCTTTGCTTGATCCCTAGTTTTTGTTGATCCATATGAAGCCAGTAAAAACCCCATTGAAGCAATTTCCAATTATACCCCAAGCAGATATAAAACAAATTTCTGACTCCAAAAGACGGACAGATATTTATCTGGAGCAGCATCCTATCTGCTTTGAAAGCAGTTGTCATAATTCTTCTGAGGTAGAAACGTATCCACATCGTTTTTGAAACCATCTGTAATTTCTGCAATTACAGGCTCCCAAAACAAAGAATTCTACAACTTTACTGCCCTTACTGAAAAAAAACCCTCCTTTCGTTTAGTCAAGTGCCTTTACACCAATTTTAATGGATTACCTCTTGTTTTTTGCACATCTCTGAGTAAGTTTTTTCTCTGAAAATGCCTTGTGTTGGTCTCAAATACATTTGCAAATAGTAATCATGATCCTCTCAGTCTCCTCTAATGTAGTCAAACCCATGTTATCTAACCTCACTTTAGAACTAAAATCTTCCATTACCCATGTTTTCTAGTCTCTTCCCTTTTTCCAGAGTAACCTCTCTTTTTTAAGGTGAAATCCACGCTAGGAATAAGGGATTCTTAATTTTTAAGCCAGCCTCTAGGTCTCATCTTGTCAGAGGAAACAATAAGCTTTCATAAACCTGAAGGACTGTAAGGGACACAAGATGTTATCAGATTGTAAACAAGCGATTTGCAGTGAACTACAAAATAGATCCAAAACAGTTAAAAAAAAAACAGTTTACAGGTATACCGTATTGAAGGGTACCTAGGTAAATCAGTTAAACAAATTAAGAGACTCTTATTCCTATGGAAGTTCGCCTTTAACCCTTTGAGTGCCAGAGGGGTATGGAACGCATTGCTTTGCAATGCGTTTCGTACCCTTCTGGCACTCAAATGGTTAAGAACAGGTGCCCAGGACTGCACTCCATATTCTGGATGAGGCCTTACTAAGGATTTATAACATTTTTAATTAATACCCCTTTTAACTTTATAAGTGCCAGAGGGGTACCAGTGCATTGCTTTGAAAAGTGTTGGATACCCCTCTGACACTCAAAGGGTTAATATACGACAGTACCCCGATTCATTGCTTTACGGGAACCCTTTATTCATACATTGCCCGCTTCCAGACAGGTGGATTTTTATCGCTGCTTTAGGTATACTTTGAGGATGGGGGAGAGGTTGCGGTCTTATTCTACGCTAAAGGCGCCTATACATGCCGAGGAGGGAGTGGCTGAGATTTCTTCTTTACACTTTCCATCTATGGAGGAGGGGAGACCCTGGCCTGACGGGAGAGACTTACTAAAAAAATCATTCTCCTGTTGATCTGTTGAGATGCTGGGTGGGGTAGGGCCCGGTTACCTGATGGTGAATGTGCATGTTTTGTTATGTATTGTATGATTTATTTTAATTTTCTATCTTATCAGACACGTTTCACTGTGCTGTGGTTTTCTGGATTGCTTAAACGGATAGTAATACTTTATTATTACTATCTCCCATATTGTACATATTTATAAAGTAAATTAATAGTCCCCAGGTTCATCTCTCAGACCTTTATGGTGTTAGAGATAACCGAAGGCAAAGTTCCCCCTCCCTCCCCTGAAGTCAGCTTTGTACTGACTGCAGGGGAAGTCTGTCTACGACAGTCTTGTGGCTCTGCAGCTGAGCCGAGATCCTGTTAGTGACAAAGAATTATTTCACTGAAACGGTCTTCTACATGTGCTTGGTTTGTGATTGGTTTGTAAGCACACGTAGAAGACCGTTTCAATGAAATAATTCTTTGTCACTAACGCGATCGAGGCTCTGCTGCAGAGCCGCATGATGAAAGTCAGACCGGATATCCCTGCAGTCAGTACAACGCTGACTTCAGGGAAGGGGGAGGGAGGGGGGAACTTTGCCTTCGGTTATCTCTCATACTATAAAGGTTTGAGAGATGAACCTGGGGGCTATTGACTTATTTTACATATGTACAATATGGGGGATAGTAATAATAAAGTATTACTATCCTTTTAATCGTTGTCCCGTGACCCACCTATATTATACTTATACACTCATTAACATTCTTAAGCCTACCTTGGGAATAATTAGGATTTTTATTTGTTTTGCCTGTGTCTGATATTATTTTCCATTCATAGAATGCAAGAACGCATGTTTAACATGATCTAGTCATCATAAAACTATGATGACTAATAATGTGAGTCCTGAATATTATCGGTTACAACTTACAGGTCTGTAATTTCCTAGTTTAGATCTTGCCACTACTTGGAATATTGGTACTACATCAGATTTCCTCCAATCACAGGGCACTATGCCTGAGGAGAGCAAAGAAAAATGTTAAGGAAAATGGTATTGCTACCACTGAACCAAGCTCCTTAAGTCAGGGTTTGACAAACCGCCATGGTGACTTGGAATTTCTTCCTGGCATATAGGGTGATACCTGCATGACAATCTTTTTTTAATTTAAAAATTAATTAGACCACTTTTGGGAGCATCAGGTCGCAGCCTAAGCCTCCCTTCCCCCAGCTATTGATCTCCTAGCCAATAGAACTGGGGGATCAACACAGACGACGCTGAGGAGCAAGACCCTCCCCTGCTTTCACGCCTATCTGAGCTTGCAGGTAGGACTGTGTGGGATCGGGGAAGGCCTCCTCACTTCACTGGAGCCAGGAGATGTGTGGAAGTATTCTCCAATCCCGCTCAAGGCTACTCAGAAATTTGGTTAGAAGTGGAAGCAGAGGAGCATCTTGCTCCACTGCATCTCCTGCATTGAACTCTCAGCACTATCGGCTGGGAGCACGATAACTGGGGGGCCTCAGGTGGGGTCATTATGCCCCTCAATGAGATCTGTTTAAAATTTAAATAATAAAAGACATAAACAAATTGCAGCAGAGCTGGATCATGGCTAAGGTGACCTAGGCACCTGCCTAGGGCCTGGTGACTTGGGGGTCTGCCACTGGGCCACCTACCCGCTAACCCAACTCGCTGTCAGTGTCTGGCACTGCCAATGATCTTCTTCCGTCCTCTGCCTCTGTTCCCCTATCCTGCGCAAGGTGCGCAGACCTCAAGGGACAGTGGGGGCAATGTGGAGTGGCTAATGTGGAGGTGAACAATGTGGAGGTGGACAGTGGAGAAAATGCTGAGGTGGCCAATGTGGAGGTGGACAATGGGGCAATGTGGAGTTTGCTAATGTGGAGGTAAACAATGTGGAGGTGGACAATGGGGGCGATGTGGAGGTGGCTAATGTGGAAGTGGCGATGGGGGCAATGTGGAGGTGGCTAATGTGGAGGTGGATAATGTGAAAGTGGACAATGGGGGCAATCTGGAAGTGGCTAATGTGGAGGTGGACAAGGGGGGCAATGCGGTAGTGGACAATGGGGGCAATGAGAAGGTGGACAATGGGGGCAATGTGGAGGTGGATAATGTGGAAGTGGACAATGGGGGCAATGAGGAGGTGAATAATGCGGAAGTGGATAATGGGGGCAATGCAGAGGTGGACAATGTGGAGATGGACAATGAGGAGGTGGACAATGGGGGCAATGTGGAAGTGGACATTGTGGGCAATGTGGAGGTGGACAATGTGGAGGTGACAATGTGCAAGTGGACAATGCAGAGGTGGATAGTGGGGGCAATGTGGAGTTGGCTAATATGGAGGTGGACAAGGGGGGCAATGAGGAGGTGGACAATGTGGAGATGGACAATGTGGAAGCAGACAATGGGGGCAGTGTGGAGGTGGGCAATGTGGGAGTGGAGAATGGGGCAATGCAGAGGTCGGACAATGAGGGAAATGAAGAAGTTGAAATAGCGGCAATGCGGAGGTAGACAATGGGGGCAATGAGGAGGTGAACAATGGAGGCAATGAGGAGGTGAACAATGGGGTCAATGTGCAGGTGGACAATGTGGGAGTGGAGAATGGGGCAATGCAGAGGTTGGACAATGGGGGAAATGAGGAGGTGGAAATGGGGGCAAGGCGAAGTTGGACAATGGGGGCAATGAGGAGGTGAACAATGGGGGCAATGAGGAGGTGGCTAATGTGAAAGTGGACAATGGGGGCAATGCATAGGTGAACAATGGGGGCAATGAAGTGGTGGACAATGGGGGAAATGAGAAGGTGGACAATGGGGACAATGCGGAGGAGGACAATGGGGGTAATGAGGTCAATGTGGAGGTGTACAATGGGGGCAATGCAAAAGTGGACAATGGGGGCAATGTGGTGGAAAATGGGGGCAATGAAGAGGTGGCTAAAGTGGAATTGGACAATGAGGGCAATGAAAAGGTGGACAATGGGGGCAATGGGAAGGTGAACAATGGGGGGCAATGAGGAGGTGAACAATGGGGGCAATGAGAAGGTGAACAATGGGGGCAATGAGGAGGTGGCTAATGTGGAAGTGTAAAGAAATTCACAAAGAGACTGATGCACACTGCCTCCGTTAATTAGAACGGGTGCTCAAGACGTCATACATATATAACATAATCCTGAAAAGCGAGCCGGGCACACCAATGTTAAAACATTCCATTTCCTTTATTGTGTCATCTTAAAAATGCCGGTTACTGTCTGACGTTTCAGTCCAGCTTCGGACTTTCCTCAGGGGCAACTACATTACAGAACAACGACAGACTCAGCATTATAAACAGATTCCTTTGTCCAATTTGCACTGCCACAGTGTTGCCATAGCAATCACGGATCACAAACCGTAGAGAAACGGACCATCACAAAACACACGGTTAAAAATTACTTATGAACCCTATTTGTGCAAACAATCCTAACATACACGTCAGCTTAACCCCTTAGTGACGGCCGCGTCACTTAACGCCCGTCTAACATTTTTTTTTTTTTTTTTAAAGAATCCGGAGTCCCCGAACGGCGTGCAGCCGCGCGGGGAGCCGGATTTCCGGGACGTACATGTACGTCCTGTGTCGCGAAGGGGTTAAACATAATGAATTAGATTGAACTGTTCGTTCAGTCCATTCGGGGATAGAGTTCTTAGCTTGTAGATCCAGTACATCTCTCGCCTGGATAACTGAACCTCTCTATCACCCCCTCGTGGTGCCTGTTTAACAATTTCAAACGGGAAACATTTCGATCTTTAACACTATGTTTCAACCTTATAAAGTGTCTGGCTGCTGGGCATCTGCTTAGCTGCTGTTCAGTGACAGTGTTATTTAACCCTCGTGTGATTAGCGAGCGATGCTCTCTCAGTCTTACCCCGAAGGGTCTGCTAGTTTTCCCCACATAGCATAATGAGCATGGACAAATGAGTATGTAAATCACATATGAGGTGGTACATGAAATGTGATCTCGAACCCCAATATCAAATTTGGGTACCTCAAGGGATGCACCAGAGATGATGTGTGAACACGTCACACATCCTGAGCATTTAAAAAACCCTTTATTTTGAACCACTTGTTCTACTTTATATTTCCCTACAGGGTCAAAGCTAACTGGCATATCCCTGATGCTCCTTCCTTTCTTGTAAGCAAACAGCGGAGCCTGTTGGAACATATGCCCTGTTTCTGGATCTTTTTCCAACAGCTCCCAATGTTTTAATGTGGTCTCTGTTACAGCTTACCTTGGTTTCAGCATCATCTACAGGCGCGAGACTTCAAGCATGCTGCAGGCCTCTGTTTTATCTGTTTGCTTCTAGTCTCCTCCTACCTACTTCCTACTTCCTCCCTCTGAGCTGCTCCTCCTACTTCCTGTGGAGGGATTTAAAAGGCAGACTGAGGCCAGACTTAGTTGCCCTTGCGTTGTTGTTCATAGCAGTTCTATTACCTTGGGCTCTGTGTATGATCTGGTTAGTCTTCCATCCAACCTGGCGCTGACCTGTGGCTCTGTCTGACTATTCTTTTGCTTAACCCTATAGCGGACACCCAATCTGGTGTAGACCTGTGGCTCTGGCTGAATACCTGAACTGTGCATGACCTGGCTTGTCTGACTACCCCCTCTGGTACTGACTTGTGGCTCTGTCTGACTATTCTTACCTTTGTTCCTTCTACCTAGCAGACACCCAATCTAGTGCGGACCTGGGGTTCTGGTAGACTAGCACTGATACTGACTGCAGGCGCGAGTCAGCTATCTATTTCCCATACTGACTGCAGGCGTGAGTCAGTTCGCTCCATGCTGACTGCAGGAGTGAGTCAGTTCGCTCCATTCTGACTGCAGGTGTGAGTCAGTTCGCTCCATTCTGACTGCAGGAGTGAGTCAGTTCGCTCCCTACTGACTGCATACGTGAGTCGGTACGCCTGCTACGTCCGATCAAGATCCAGTGTTCCTGTTCCTGCTCCTGGTTCCGGTAGAGACTACCAGTGGCTAAGGCCTAGTCTCCAGCAGTGTGGTCTAGCTTTGCAGCCTATTATTCCTGATAACAGTGCTTGCTGGCTTGTAACCCTCTGCTTGTTCCTGTTGTATATATTGTACTTTCTATCATTTTGTTAATAAATTGCATTTAACTATACTGTACTGACTCCTGAACTTCTCTGGGTAACTGTGACAGTCTCCTTGAATGCTCTTGATACGTCTGAATATGTAGTAGTGATCACCATCTGATTGTCCAAGGTTCGTTTGGACCGTGCCATATTGCGCAACAAGGGATCCCTGTCCATCCTGGTCACTTGGTTAATACAGTGATGAATGTCACTCTGTTTGTAACCACAATCAACAAATTTTCTCCCCATCTTGTTCATCTGGAGTAAAGATTCCTTAGAATCTGATACTATTCTCTTCACTCGCATTAGTTGCGATCTGGGCAATGCTTTCTTGAGCGATACAGTTACACTTGCATGGAGTAACCCTAACTGAGTATTACAAAACTAATAAGATTCCACGGGGATTCAGGATTCACAGCCAGCCTACGATAGGCAGATTGAATCAGACATTCTGTGAGAATTGGAGTGTTGAATCGCTGTTCACTTGAACTTATATTATTAATCATACAAGAGGCTGGAATAGAATTAAAGAAATGTCGTGAACGTATTGGGAAATTAACAGTGGACAAATTACCTGTATTGGTTAATGATACAGGTTCCAAATGGGTAGAAAAGCTTGATGCCCAGGTATTGAAATACAAAAATGAGCTGTTAATATACAGGCAGAAGAAGAGACGACAAATTACACAGGACTGTGAAACCTGAACAGTTTACAAATGGACAGCTGACACACCGGATCCCTCTGTTACTCGGCTGGGACGCAGAAGAAGATGGACCTGGAAGCCTAGGCAAGGGCTAAGAGACATCTTCAGTTCAGGACCCGAGGGTGATACCGACAATGCGGAGACAACTAGCAACAGTGAGATTCCCAGTGCTCTTCATTTTTTAGGGGTGGTAACCCAAAGCCGGGCAGGAGAAAATGAACAAGGAGGAGGAAGAAGAAGATCAAAAGCAGCCAAAGCTCCGTTAGTACCAACACAGCAGAACAAATGATTTTTTAATTCATCCAGTTATGAGTTATCTACAGAGGAGATCCGGGTACTTAGTAAAGGGTTACATTTTGTACCCACACAGAGGTTGGACAAATTTAGAGAAATTGAACTGTACTGGTTATCACGCAAATTAAATTTGCGTGATTATTTCAAGGATGCTACACATGTGGGTGAGCATATGGAGAACCCTTTTAAGGTTAAAAGTTTTTTTGACCCCAGCAGTCACAATGCATCTATAGGTGCATTTAATAAGGTAGTCCGTTATGATGTGATGACTGCAATGGACAATAGCGCTGTGAAATATTCTAACATCACTGGTATAGAAAGACAAGCCATTACCAAGCTGAAGAACAACAAGGATATTATTATTCACCCAGGCGACAAGGGCGGAGGGATTGTTGTCCAGGACTATCAGAAATACAGGCAGGAGGTAAGTAGACAATTGGGGGATTTAGCCTGTTATGAGGAGTTGCCTTGCAATCCCACACGTATGTTTAAAACTGAGGTTTTTCAATACATAGATAAAGGGGTGGAGGAAGGCATTCTAGATCTCAAAATAGCTTAGTTTTTGAAGGCGAAACAACCCATTGCCCTGGTGTTATACTGCCTGCCTAAAATACACAAAACATTGGACAACCCTCCGGGAAGGCCCATAGTGTCCGCAAGGGGGTCTTTATTATATCCTGCAGCGCAATATGTCGATAGTATTCTGCAACCACACATACAAAATACTGCTACCTTTATTAAGGATACTACTCGTTTTCTGAATTCACTACAAGGAGTTGACTGGGGGATTGAAGATGTTCTTTTGGTGACCATTGATGTCTCCAGTCTTTATACATGTATTCCACATGAAGGTGGTAAAACTGATGTTTGGAAGCTTTTTGAAGAAAGTCATGAATATAACCCTGAAACGATTGATTATAAAGTGGGGTTCATTGAACTGATACTTATGCTCAAGTTTGAAGATGGGTTTTGCATCCAACTCACTGGGGCGATGGGGTCCCTTATGGCACCCACCTATGCCAACACATACATATGGCAATATGAGTTGGAGCACATTATGAGATCAAGCTACTGGGCTTACATTAAGCATTACGTTAGATATATTGACGATCTATTTATGGTTTGGTCTGGGGGTGAAGAAATGTTGGAATTCGCTGATAAATTGAACAGCTCTGACACACCAATCAAAATGACGCTTAATTATAGCACGCTTGAAATTAATTATTTAGATGTGTTGATCAGAAAGGGGTCAACGGGTGTTTAAACTTCATTATATACCAAACCTACAGATCGCAATACATTGCTTAATGCCCAGAGTCAACACTCTGTATCGTTCAAGAAAGCATTGCCCAGATCGCAACTAATGTGAGTGAAGAGAATAGTATCAGATTCTAAGGAATCATTACTCCAGATGAACAAGATGGGGAGAAAATTTGTTGATCGTGGTTACAAACAGAGTGACATTCATCACTGTATTAACCAAGTGACCAGGATGCACAGGGATACCTTGTTGCGCAATATGGCGCGGTCCAAACGAACCTTGGACAATCAGATGGTGATCACTACCACATATTCAGACGTATCAAGAGCATTCAATGAGACTATCACAGTTACCCAGATAAGTTCAGGAGTCAGTACGGTATAGTTAAATGCAATTTATTAACAAAATTATAGAAAGAACAATATATACAACAGGAACAAGCAGAGGGTTACAAGCCAGCAAGCACTGCTATCAGGAATAATAGGCTGCAAAGCTTGACCACACTGCTGGAGACTAGGCCTCAGCCACTGGTAGTCTCAGCCGGAACCAGGAGCAGGAACAGGAGCAGGATCTTGATCTGACGTAGCAGGCGTACCGACTCACGCATGCAGTCAGTATGGAGCGAACTGACTCACTCCTGCAGTCAGAATGGAGCGAACTGACTCACGCCTGCAGTCAGCATGGAGCGAACTGACTCACTCCTGCAGTCAGTATGGGAAATAGATAGCTGACTCGTGCCTGCAGTCAGTATCAGTGCTAGTCTACCAGAGCCCCAGGTCCGCACTAGGTTGGGTGTCTGCTAGGTAGAAGGAACAAAGGTAAGAGTAGTCAGACAGAGCCACAAGTCAGCACCAGAGGGGTTAGTCAGACAAGCCAGATCATACACAGTTCAGGTATTCAGCCAGAACCACAGGTCTGCACCAGGTTGGGTATCCGCTATAGGGTTAAGCAAAAGAATAGTCAGACAGAGCCACAAGTCTGCACCAGGTTGGGTGTCCGCTATAGGGTTAAGCAAAAGAATAGTCAGACAGAGCCACAGGTCAGCGCCAGGTTGGATGGAAGACTAAACAGATCATACACAGAGCCCAAGGTAATAGAACTGCTATGAACAACAACGCAAGGGCAACTGAGTCAGGATTCAGTCTGCCTTTTAAACCCCTCCACAGGAAGTAGTAGGAGCAGCTCAGAGGGAGGAAGTAGGAAGTAGGTAGGAGGAGACTAGAAGCAAACAGATAAAACAGAGGCCTGCAGCCTGCTTGAAGCCTTGTGCCTGTAGATGATGCTGAAACCAAGGTAAGTTGTAACAGAGACCACATTAAAACATTGGGAGCTGTTGGAAAAAGATCCAGAAACAGGGCATATGTTCCAACAGGCTCCGCTGTTTGCTTACAAGAAAGGAAGGAGCATCAGGGATGTGCTAGTTAGCGCTGAACCTGTAGGGAAATATAAAGTAGAACAAGTGGTTCAAAATAAAGGGGTTTTTAAATGCTCAGGATGTGTGACTTGTTTTGATATTGTTATTAGGGTTCGAGATCACATTTCATGTACCACCTCATATGTGATTTACATACTCATTTGTCCATGCTCATTATGCTATGTGGGGAAAACTAGCAGACCCTTCAGAGTAAGACTGAGAGAGCATCGCTCGCTAATCACACAAGGGTTAAATAACACGGTCACTGAACAGCAGCTAAGCAGATCCCCAGTAGCCAGACACTTTATAAGGTTGAAACATAGTGTTAAAGATCTGAAATGTTTCCCGTTTGAAATTGCTTTGCAATGCATTGCATACCCCTCTTGCACTCAAAGGGTTAAACAGGCACCACGAGGGGGTGATAGAGAGGTTCAGTTATCCAGGCGAGAGATGTATTGGATCTACAAGCTAAGAACTCTATCCCCGAATGGACTGAACGAACATAATTCATTATGTTTAAGCTGACGCTGTGAGTATGTTGGGGTTCTTTGCACAATTAGGGTTCATAAGTATTAGATTTAGATGTGTTTAGTCATTTTTAACAGTGTGTTTTGTGATGTTCCGTTTCGCTACGGTTTGTGATCCGTGGTTGCTATGGCAACACTGTGGACGGA
The DNA here is from genome assembly GCA_037306005.1 of Rhinophrynus dorsalis. Classification (NCBI taxonomy): domain Eukaryota; kingdom Metazoa; phylum Chordata; class Amphibia; order Anura; family Rhinophrynidae; genus Rhinophrynus; species Rhinophrynus dorsalis. The sequence goes on along the minus strand of CM074719.1, from coordinate 615,981,721 downwards.
ACCGGTGCAAATTGGACAAAGGAATCTGTTTATAATGCTGAGTCTGTCCTGTAATGTTGTTGCCCCTAAGGAAAGTCCAAAGCTGGACTGAAACGGACAGTAACCGGTGTTTTTAAGATGACACAATAAAGGAAATGGAATATTTTAACATTAATGTGGAGGTGGACAACGGGGGCAATGAGAAGGTGGACAATGGGGGCAATGTAATTCTTCATACAATAACACAATCATAAATAAATGATACAATTAATGAGATGCTACAAAGTGAACCCTAAATCACTACAGATAGCAATAAACATCAATAACTATGATGCTAAATAGGTACAAAAGTATATATATATATATAATATATATATATATATATATATATATACAGGGGCGGACTGACCATACAGGCATTCGGTCATGGACCGAGGGCCCGTGACCGAAGGGGGCCCGCTGCCGCTTCCAGTGCTGCTCAGCAGCTCTCTAACAACGGCCGCCGGCGCGCCGTTCTACTAATACAGAGCGCTGGGAGATGACATCATCTCCCAGCCTCTGCATTACTAGAGGCGCGCGGGACTTCGCCACTCCGCTAGACCACCAGGGACTGGAGGTACCGGCAGTGTGGAGATGAAGGGGGCAGTGTGATGATGAAGGGGGCAGTGTGATGATGAAGGGGCGATGTGGAGATGGGGGCATTGTGGAGATGAAGGGGGCATTGTGGAGACAGGGGCATTGTGGAGATGAAGGGGACAATGAGGAGATAGGGGCATTGTGGAGATGAAGGGGGCATTGTGGAGATGAAGGGGGCAATGTGGAGACAGGGGCATTGTGGAGATGAAGGGGGCAATGTGGAGATAGGGGCATTGTGGAGATGAAGGGGGCATTGTGGAGATGAAGGGGCAATGTCGAGATTTCTGCAGGGGGCCCAGACCTCTTTTTGGACCAGGGGCCCCGGGTCTTGTCAGTCCGCCCCTGTGTATATATATATATATATACTAGCAATGTGGGACGGCGTTGCCCGTCATGTTATGACCGTTGGGCGCACGTGTGTGAAATGCAGACACACTGATAAACACAGACATATACAACACACAAGCAGACACATACCATACATCCCAAGTGTCCCTCTTTAGGAGGGACAGTCCCTCTTTGAGGGCAAAATCCCTCTGTCCCTCTTTCCCACCCTGTTGTCCCTCTTTTTAGGAGGTCAGACTGTGTGCAGGGCAGCTCCACCTATAGGCGACGTAGGCGCCGTCCCAGGGTGCACACGTACTGGGGGCGCGGGCATGCAGCGGAGAAGAGCTGCGCCCGCACACACCACTCCGGGAACCACAACACAGTCAGGTCTGTGTCGCTACAGCGCTCCCTCATCTGGTCGGATCTTTAGTAATGCAGAGCGCGCTGGGAGTCATGATCTCCCGCCGCGCTCTGCATTACTGAAGAGAAGACTGCGCGGGAGCTACAGGTATGTGATGGGGGGCAAGTTGGAGCTGAGGGGGCATAGTGGAGCTGAGGGGGCAAGTTGAAGCGGATGTGGGGCAAAGTGGAGATGATGGGGGCAAGTTGGAGCTGTTAGGGGAAAGCTGGAGCTGAGGGGGCATAGTGGAGCTGGTGGGGGCAAGTTGGAGCGGATGAGGGTCAAAGTGGAGCTGAGGGGGGGCAAGTTGGAGCTGAGGGGGGGCAAAGTGGAGCGGATGGGGGGCAAGTTGGAGCGGATGGGGGGCAAAGTGGAGCAGATGGGGGGCAAGTTGGAGCGGATGGGGGCATAGTGGAGCTGGTGGGGGCAAGTTGGAGCTGGTGGGGGCAAGTTGGAGCGGATGGGGGGCAAGTTGGAGCGGATGGGGGGCAAGTTGGAGCGGATGGGGGGCAAAGTGGAGCTGATGGGGGTAAGTTGGAGAGGATGGGGGTCAAAGTGGAGCTGATGGGGGCAAAGTGGAGCTGAGGGGCCAAAGTGGAGCTGGTGGGGGCACGTTAGAGCAGATGAGGGGCAAAGTGGAGCTGGTGGGGGCACGTTGGAGCGGATGGGGGGGCAAGGTGGAGCTGATGGGGGCAAGTTGGAGTGGATGGGGGGCAAAGTGGAGCTGATGGTGGCAAGTTGGAGCTGATGGTGGCAAAGTGGAGCTGGTGGGCCAAAGTGAAGCTGATAAGGGGCAAGTTGGAGCTGGTAGGGGGCATCTCTTACAGGCATCTCCAGACCAGGGGCAGACTAGCCCAGGGGCCAGAGAGAGGACAATCATGAAAAGAGGTGGGGTATAAGTAGGCAGGGTATAAAGGGGTGGGACACAAGGGGCGGAGCGAAATGGGCGGCAAAATTAGGTTTTGCCTAGGGTGGCAAAAATCCTTGCACCAGCCCTGACTGTGTGGCGTGTTTTACTTTGCTCTCCAGCAATAAAGCAATAAACTTCAGTATATGTGCTTATACATTAGTCTGTGCAAATAAAATACTTTGGTCTTGCACTAAATCATTTATTCAGTTACATAAATAGCCAGTAATAGGTCATGAAATAACCTAAAAATTCTTACTAATGCCCTGCCCACCAGCCACTCCCCAACAATATCACCTAAAACTACAGTGTCCCTCTTTGGCCATGTGAAATGTTGGGAGGTATGCACATACACACAGTGAGCGGCAGAAACATGCAAAAGACACGCACACACACAGACTCACTGGAGATGCACACATATGTAACAGATGTACACACACAGACACACTGGAGATGCACACATGGACACATATATGTAACAGAGATGGACACAAACACACATGCAACATAAATGAGCAGAAACACATGCACTCATGAGTTGTGCACCCCTCTGGCAGTCAAAGGGTTAAGATATACAGAGGCATGTCAGAGTTAAATAGCAGTGGGAAGTGTGTTCATACCTGGGAACTTTGACTTGTGTAGTCCCTAGAGGGGACTGATGTGGTGCTGATGTGGAGAGACAAATGGGGCAATCTGGGTTAAAAAGGGGGCGGGGCTTAATCGCGAGTGGGGGCGGGGCTTAACATAAATATGGAAAAGTGTTAGTAATAGGCTGGGGAAGGAGGAGAAGTGGGAGGGAAATGCAAGTTTACAGTGTGAGGGGTTTGAACACACTCCCTGAGGGCTAAAACTTGATACACAACCCTGTGGCAGTCAGTGAGTTAAGTGTGAATCTGATGGCTGTCTGTCCTGTGTCTTGCATGCCAAATGATGACAGTGAAGAAATAATTGAGCAATGAGGGCCTACCTTAACCCTTTGAGTGCCATTTTGTTCTTCTGGTGCTGCACTACAGGTCCTGCTGAGGCCACTGGGAGTCAGGGTGAGTGAGTGTGTGTGTGTGTGTCAGCCATATTTATTTCTGGCTTTGTGTGTGTATGTGGTGCTGTGTGTGTGAGTGGGGGCATGTGTGTTTGGTGCTGTGTGAGTGGGGCATTGTGTGTGGTGGTCTGTGTGTGTGAGTGGGGCATGTGTGTGTGTTTGTGTGGTGCTGTGTGAGTGAGGCATGTGTGTGAGTTTGGTGCTGTATGAGTGAGGCATGTGTGTTTGTCTGTGGTGTAGGAGCAAGTGGCGGCCATATTGTTTTTTTCTGAATTTGATAGTGGTGGGCGGGCTGCATAGTGGGGGCGGGCCAACTCCCTGCATGACTGAATCACCCAATAGGAATAGTAACTCCTCCTTAATACCACCCCTGGGTGTGTTTTGGCAGGCACAAAGTCTTCTTTTATATATATAGATCTATCTATATATATAAAAGAAGACTTTGTGCCTGCCAAAACACACCCAGGGGTGGTATTAAGGAGGAGTTACTATTCCTATTGGGTGATTCAATCATGCAGGGAGTTGGCCCGCCCCCACTATGCAGCCCGCCCACCACTATCAAAGTCAGAAAAAAACAATATGGCCGCCACTTGCTCCTACACCACAGACAAACACACATGCCTCACTCATACAGCACCACACAAACACACATACATGCCCCACTCACACACACAGACCACCACACACACATGCCCCACTCACACAGCACCACACAAACACACACACATGCCCCACTCACACAGCACCACACACACACACACAAGCCCCACTTACACAGCACCAAACAGACATGCCCCCTCTCACACACACAGCACCACATACACACACAAAGCCAGAAATACATATGGCTGACACACACACACAGTCACTCACCCTGACTCCCAGAGGCCTCAGCAGGACCTGTACTGCAGCACCAGAGGAACAAAATTGCACTCAAAGGGTTAAGGTAGGTCCTCATTGCTCAATTATTTCTTCACTGTCATCATTTGCCATGCAAGACACAGGACAGACAGCCATCAGATTCACACTTAACCCACTGACTGCCACAGGGTTGTGTATCAAGTTTTACCCCTCAGGGAGTGTGTTCAAACCCCTCACACTGTAAACTTGCATTTCTCTCCCACTTCTCCTCCTTCCCCAGCCTATTACTAACACTTTTTCCACATTTATGTTAAGCCCCGCCCCCTACTCGCGATTAAGCCCCACCCACTTTTAACCCAGATTGCCCCATTTGTCTCTCCACATCAGCACCAAATCAGTCCCCTCTAGGGACTTCACAAGTCAGTGTTCCCAGGTATGAACACACTTCCCACTGCTATTTAACTCTGACATGCCTCTCTATACCTTAACCCTTTGAGTGCCAGAGGGGTACACAACTCATGAGCACATGTGTTTCTGCTCATATATGTTGCGTGTCTGTGTGTGTACATCTCTGTTACATATGTGTGTCCATGTGTGCATCTCCAGTGTGTCTGTGTGTACATGTGTTTTGCATGTCTCTGCCGCTCACTGTGTGTATGTGCATACCTCCCAACATTTCACAGGGCCAAAGAGGGACACGTTAGTTTTAGGTGATATTATTGGGGGTGTGGCTGGTGGGCGGGGCATTAGTAAGAATTTTTAGGTTATTTCATGACCTATTACTGGCTATTTATGTAACTGAATAAATGATTTAGTTCAAGACCAAAGTATTTTATTTGCACAGACTAATGTATAAACACATATACTGAAGTTTATTGCTTTATTGCTGTAGAGCAAAGTAATACACACCACACAGTCAGGGCTGGTGCAAGGATTTTTGCCACCCTAGGCAAAACCTAATTTTGCCGCCCATTTCGCTCCGCCCCTTGTGTCCCACCCCTTTATACCCTGCCTACTTATACCCAACCTCTTTTCATGATTGTCCTCTCTCTGCCCCCTGAGCCACTCTGCCCCTGTTCTGGAGATGCCTGTAAGAGATGCCCCCCACCAGCTCCAACTTGCCCCTTATCAGCTTCACTTTGGCCCACCAGCTCCACTTTGCCCCTATCAACTCCAACTTGCCCCCATCAGCTCCAACGTGCCCCCCACCAGCTCCATTTTGCCCCCTCAGCTTCACTTTGCCCCCCATCCTCTCCAACTTACCCCCATCAGCTCCACTTTGCCCCCCATCCACTCCAACTTGCCCCCATCCGCTCCAACTTGCCCCCACCAGCTCCACTATGCCCTCTCAGCTCCAACTTTCCACTATCAGCTCCACTATGCCCCCATCTGCTCCAACTTGCCCCCCATCCGCTCCAACTTGCCCCACCAGCTCCACTTTGCCCCCCCTCAGCTCCACTTGCCCCCCCCCTCAGCTCCAACTTGCCCCCCCCCTCAGCTCCAACTTGCCCCCCCTCAGCTCCACTTTGACCCTCATCAGCTCCAACTTGCCCCCATCATCTCCAACGTGCCCCCACCAGCTCCATTTTGCCCCCTCACCTTCACTTTGCCCCCTCACCTCCAACTTACCCCCATCAGCTCCACTTTGCCCCCCATCCTCTCCAACTTACCCCCATCAGCTCCACTTTGCCCCCCATCCACTTCAACTTGCCCCCATCCGCTCCAACTTGCCCCCACCAGCTCCACTATGCCCTCTCAGCTCCAACTTTCCACTATCAGCTCCACTATGCCCCCATCTGCTCCAACTTGCCCCCCCATCCGCTCCAACTTGCCCCACCAGCTCCACTTTGCCCCCCCTCAGCTCCACTTGCCCCCCCTCAGCTCCAACTTGCCCCCCCTCAGCTCCACTTTGACCCTCATCAGCTACAACTTGCCCCCATCATCTCCAACTTGCCCCCACCAGCTCCACTATGCCCCCTCAGCTCCAGCTTTCCCCTAACAGCTCCAACTTGCCCCCATCATCTCCACTTTGCCCCACATCTGCTCCAACTTGCCCCCTCAGCTCCACTATGCCCCCTCAGCTCCAACTTGCCCCCCATCACATACCTGTATCTCCCGCTCAGTCTTCTCTTCAGTAATGCAGAGCGCGGCGGGAGATCATGACTCCCAGCGTGCTCTGCATTACTAAAGATCCGACCAGATGAGGGAGCGCTGTAGCAACACAGACCTGACTGTGTTGTGGTTCCTGGCGTGGTGTGTGTGGGCGCAGCTGTTCTCCGCTGCATGCCCGCGCCCCCAGTACCTGTGTGCCCTAGGCCGGCGCCTACCTCGCCTATAGGTGGAGCCGGCCCTGCACACAGTCTGACCTCCTAAAAAGAGGGACAACAGGGTGGGAAAGAGGGACAGAGGGATTTGGCCCTCAAAGAGGGACACTTGGGATGTATGGTATGTGTCTGCCTGTATGCTGCATATGTCTGTGTTTATCAGTGTGTCTGCATTTCACACACGTGCGCCCAATGGTCATAACATGACGGGCAACGCCGTCCCATGTTGCTACTATATATATATATATATATATATATATATATATATATAATAACAGACGGTTACAGTAATGTGCAAAAAAATGCTGATAAAGTGCTGTAAAGTAAGAAAGTTATCAAAAATAGACACGATAATAGTTTATTTTTTATCAATTAACACAATGCATAGTGAGTAAAGAAAAGAAAAATCTAAATCAAATCAATATTTGGTGTGATCGCCCTTTTCCTTCAAAACACATCAGTTCCTCTAGATACACTTGCACACAGTTTATTAAGGAACTCGGCAGGTAGGTTGTTCCAGACATCTTAGAGAACTAACCACAGTTCTTCTGTGGATTTAGGTAGACTCAGTTGCTTCTCTCTCTTCCTGTAATCCCAGACAGACTGGATGATGTTGAGATCAGGGCTCTGTGGGGGCCATACCATCACTTCCAGGACTCCTTGTTCTTCTTTACACTGAAGATAGTTCTTAATTACTTTGGCTGTGTGGTTGGGGTCATTATCATGCTGCAGAATAAATGTGGGGCCAATCAGATGCCTCCCTGATGATACTGCATGATGGATAAGTATCTGCTTGTACTTCTCAGCATTGAGGAGACCATTAATTCTGATTAAATCTGCAATTTCATTTACAGATATGCAACCCCAAACTTGCAAGAAGTCTCTACCATGCGTCACTATTACCTGCAGTCACACATTCTTGTACCGCTCTCCAGCCCTTCTGAGCACAAACTGTCTTCTGCTACAGCCATATTTTTCAAATTTTGACCATAAGTCCAGGGCACCTGCTGCCATTTTTCTGCACCCCAGTTCCTGTGTTTTCTTGCACAGTTTAGACACTTGGCCTTGTTTCCACATTGGAGGTTTGGCTTTTTGACTGAACGTCTTCCATGAAGACCACTTCTGACCATAAAACACCTTTCAGCAGTGGGAGTGACCTTGTTTTACTCAGGGGGATAAACTATGCAATACATACTTTTTTTACATATTAGGTATTGCTATCCTATATAATAATTTGCTGGGATGTTTGTCAGAAGCCGTCATGTGCAGTAGAGACTGCCCGAACGAGCTGAGGCCGATACGGAGCGGGCGCTCCGAATTTGGGCCGTAGTCCTCTCTGTGCACCTGGAGTGAATTATTCGAAAGGTCGCACGCGTTTAAGCGTACGACATTTCAGATGGGTACCCTTTTTAGGAGGTATTTGTTTTCCCATTAACCCCCCCTGAGAGGCAGAAGGGCTACTAATGCACTTCCGGCACGCCAGGGGACTCGTGGCATAACTAGTGATGGCAACTAGGCCCTCGATCACAAATATTTAACAGGGACATAACCGGAACCTACTTTTATCATTGCTACATGGTTAATGGATGACGAGGTTGTACGCTCTTTTGCGTGTGACCTTTTATAAGTGAACCTTGGACTTTAGGACACACAGGGCCCCTTTGGATGTTGGGTCATGGTGCAACTGCACCTCTTGTATTTACACCCCTGAAAGGGATCCCCATACCTAAAAACAACCTTGGGGATTTTGAAAGAGTTTCGAAGATCTCCTATAGGTTGTATTGGCCATTTTGTTTAGAAACATATTGGGAGTTATTTAGCTTTATATATTTCATCTAAGTAATCTCTTCTTAGCCCTTCATTACCTCCCACACCCTCCGATATTTAACTCTTTCTGTGCCAAGTGCTGAGCAGTGTCATCGAGTGGGGAGGTAATGTAGGGATAAGACAGGAAGTCAGTGCTAGGGGAGGTGGGTAATGCATTGCTGAGCAGTGTCAGTGAGTGGGGAGGTAATGTAGGGATAAGACAGGAAGTCAGTGCTAGGGGAGGTGGGCAATGCATTGCTGAGCAGTGTCAGTGAGTGGGGAGGTAATGTAGGGATAAGACAGGAAGTCAGTGCGAGGGGAGGTGGGTAATGCATTGCTGAGCAGTGTCAGTGAGTGGGGAGGTAATGTACGGATAAGACAGGAAGTCAGTGCTAGGGGACGTGGATAATACATTGCTGAGTAGTGTCAGTGAGTGGGGAGGTAATGTAGGGATAAGATAGGAAGTCAGTGCTAGGGGACGTGGATAATGCATTACTGAGCAGTGTCAGTGAGTGGGGAGGTAATATAGGGATAAGAGAGGGAGTCAGTGTTAGGGGAGGTGGGTAATGCATTGCTGAGTAGTGTCAGTGAGTGGGGGAGGTAATGTAGGGATAAGACAGGAAGTCAGTACCAGGAGAGGAGGGTAATGTATTGCTGAGCAGTGTCAGTGAGTGGAGGAGATAATGTAGGGATAAGACAGGAAGTCGGTACTAGGGGAGGTGGGTAATGTATTGCTGAGCAGTGTCAGTGAGTGGGGGAGGTAATGTAGGGATAAGAGAGGAAGTCTGTGCTAGGGGAGGTGGGTAATGCATTACTGAGCAGTGTCAGTGAGTGGGGGATGTAATGTAGGGATAATACAGGAAGTCAGTGCTAGGGGAGGTGGGTAATGTATTGCTGAGCAGTGTCAGTGAGTGGGGGAGGTAATGTAGGGATAAGAGAGGAGTCAGTGCTAGGGGAGGTGGGTAATGCATTGCTGAGCAGTGTCAGTGAGTGGGGGAGGTAATGTAGGGATAAGACAGGAAGTCAGTGCTAGGGGAGGTGGGTAATGTATTGCTGAGCAGTGTCAGTGAGTGGGGGAGGTAATGTAAGGATAAGACAGGAAGTCAGTGCTAGGGGAGGTGGGTAATGTATTGCTGAGCAGTGTCAGTGAGTGGGGGAGGTAATGTAAGGATAAGACAGGAAGTCAGTGCTAGGGGAGGTGGGTAATGTATTGCTGAGCAGTGTCAGTGAGTGGGGGAGGTAATGTAGGTATAAGACAGGAAGTCAGTGCTAGGGGAGGTTACAATGCATTACTGAGCCGTGTCAGTGAGTGGGGAGGTAATGTAGGTATAAGACAGGAAGTCAGTGCTAGGGGAGGTTACAATGCATTACTGAGCCGTGTCAGTGAGTGGGGAGGTAATGTAAGGATAAGACAGGAAGTCAGTGCTAGGGGAGGTGGGTAATGTATTGCTGAGCAGTGTCAGTGAGTGGAGGAGGTAATGTAGGGATAAGACAGGAAGTCAGTGCTATGGGAGGTGAGTAATACATTGCTGAGCAGTGTCAGTGAGTGGGGGAGGTAATGTAGGGATAAGACAGGAAGTCAGTTGTAGGGGAGGTGGGCAATGCATTACTGAGTAGTGTCAGTGAGTGGGGGAGATAATAAGGATAATATAGTAAGTCAGTGTTAGGGGAGGTGAACAATGCATTACTGAGCAGTGTCAGTGAGTGGGGAGATAATGTAAGGATAATACAGTAAGTCAGTGTTAAGGAGGTGAACAATGCTTTGCTGAGTGGTGTCAGTGAATAGTGGAATGTAGGGATAAGACAGTAATTGCCTGTATGGCATGCTTTAATATCTACAGAGAAAATGGCAGATTAAGCAAATTAATAGAATATGATATGTAATGTAGAAAAGTGTAAAGTGTATGCTTTTGGGAAGAACAAATCGTAAAGCTTCTTATGAATTTAATGAAATTCTTCAAAGCGAATAATTGCTAGATAAAGATGTGGGAGTCCTTATAAACTGTAAATTTGGAAATAGTGTCAAACAGCTGTAGCAAAAGCAAACAAAGTAGTTTCTTGCATAAATGCGTATTGACCCAACAGTGGCTAATTTTGGCAGTTTACAAATAGCTGGTGAGACCGGGACTCAAAATGTGCACTGCAGTTTTTGGAGCCAGTTGTGAAAAAGATTTTCTAGAACCAGAGAGAATACAGAGAAAAGCAACAAAATTAATTAACCTTTTAAAGGACCCATGATGTGCCAGGATCATAATGGAATTCAGTGGGCTCCGAGCAGCTACATGCCACTCAGGGACCCCTGAATCTATTTCACCCAAAAACAAAAAACTGTGTGGTCCTTAACTGCCGGCCATGCGGTCTGTCGATAAGGGAATGGAGGATCTGAAGTATCAAGAACATCTATCCCAACTGTTTATTTACCCTAGAAAGAGAACAGCTGCCTACGGGGAGATCATGTTAAAGTGGAACTATCACCTAAAACCAAAGTTTTACTATACGTTTTAATGTTTAACCCGACATTAGTGCTGTGTGTGTGTGATCTTCAAGTCGCTTGGTAGTGGAGATATTTACCCTAGAAAGAAAACACCTGCCTACGAGGAGATCTTGTTAAAGTGGAACTATCACCTAAAACCAAAGTTTTACCATGCGTTTTAATGTTTAACCCGACATTAGTGCTGTGTGTGTGTGTGTGTGTGATCTTCAAGTCGCCTGGTAGTGGAGATATTTGCCCTGCAAAATCGGACACTTCCTCGTTCTGCGGGACTCCATGATGTATCAGGACTTCCCAGCTGCCCCAGGGATCACGTTCACACTCCCCTTCGAAGCTGGATTTCTGTGATGTAGCATTACAACAAACTCCATGTACAATGCTACGGAGGTTGTATATAGTTGTATTTCAGGTTGCAACCTCAGTAGTGTTGTATACAGAGTTTTCTGTAACGCTACATCACAGAAATCCAGCTTTGAATGGGAGCGTGACCGCGTTCCCTGGGGCAGCTGGGAAGTCCTGATACATCATGGAGTCCACAGAACGCAGAAGTGCCTGATTTTGCAGGGTAAATATCTCCACTACCAGGCGACTTGAAGAACACACACACAGCACTAATGTCGGGTTACACATTAAAACGCATGGTAAAACTTAGGTTTTAGGTGATAGTTCCGCTTTAAAACTGTGTAAGTATGATCTTTTCATGTCAAGGCCTGATCAAATAACTAGGGCCCACACCTAGGGAAAAGGAGCTTTCAACTTCAGCAGAGGAAAGGGTTCTTTTTTGATGTGCATTTTTTTTTTTTTCTTAAACATTAACTCTGAGTGCCAGAGGGGTATGCAACGCATTGCAAACTCCTTGCACAAGGATTCCGTAATGGCAAATACAACTGATACATTTAAGGCAAGATTAGATAACGTTCTAGGTTCATATTGTAAGTTATGTTAGTAAGCAATACATAAATTTCTGGTAAACAGATTAATAGTCATTTTGGAGTTAGAAAGGCTTATACATCATTTTCAGGGTTATAATAAGGCAAAGGTTGAACTGGATGGACTCATTTTCTCAAACAAAATGACTATGCATTTATGTACTCTGGAAATGAAATAATGGAAAAAACTAATTTGCTTAAAAGATACAGGAGGTTTTGAAAGCCATTAAAAAAAAAAGCAATACTTTTTATGGGACTATACCAGCAGTTCTCAATCTTTTTGTTTGGGGCACCCCTAACGAATAATATAGAACATTTGGGGCACCCCTAACATATTTAATGTACTTTATCAAGGGCATAATGACGGTACAATGCATACATATACAGTTATTATTAGGTCTTACAATCATAATAACAAAATTAAACATAATGTGCATAACAATTTCTATAAATCTTTATTTAAAAGTCCATTTTTGTTAGTCTTCATGGAAAACATGGGGCACTCCAAGCTGATGTCCGTGGCACACCAAAATGCCACGGCACCCTGGTTGAGAATCACTGGACTATATTATCACTTTAAAAAGAGGGTGATCTTCAAAGGAATGGGCATGTTGTATTTTTCAGACATCCAAGTAAGATGTCCCTGTAGGTTTACAGAATGTACTTGTGAACTGTACCATGGTACTTCTACTGTTGGAACGATTTTTCATTCTAACGTTATTGTAGCTCCAATTTATTTTGTCTAAACCCTTGGATTGCCAGAGAGGTATCTAAAGTTCTTTTTGTTGTTTTTTTTTTTTTTTTTAAACAGGGTGGGTGTATGTGTGTATATATACAGGTTGAGTATCCTTTATCCAAAATGCTGGGGGACCAGAAATGTTTCAGATTTTGTATATACATAATGAGATATCTTGGGGATGGAACCCTAGTCTACACACAAAATATATTTATGTTTCATATACACCTTATACACATAGCCTGAAGGTAATTTTATACAATATTTTTATTTTTGTGCATGAAACAAAGCAATCATTTTTTTTATTATTTACTAGCAACATGGGACGGCGTTGCCCGTCATGTTATGACCATTGGGCGCACGTGTGTGAAATGCAGACACACTGATAAACACAGACATATGCAGCATACAGGCAGACACATACCATACATCCCAAGTGTCCCTCTTTGAGGGCCAAATCCCTCTGTCCCTCTTTCCCACCCTGTTGTCCCTCTTTTTAGGAGGTCAGACTGTGTGCAGGGCCGGCTCCACCTATAGGCGAGGTAGGCGCCGGCCTAGGGCACACAGGTACTGGGGGCGCGGGCATGCAGCGGAGAACAGCTGCGCCCACACACACCACGCCAGGAACCACAACACAGTCAGGTCTGTGTTGCTACAGCGCTCCCTCATCTGGTCGGATCTTTAGTAATGCAGAGCACGCTGGGAGTCATGATCTCCCGCCGCGCTCTGCATTACTGAAGAGAAGACTGAGCGGGAGATACAGGTATGTGATGGGGGGCAAGTTGGAGCTGAGGGGGCATAGTGGAGCTGAGGGGGCAAGTTGGAGCAGATGTGGGGCAAAGTGGAGATGATGGGGGCAAGTTGGAGCTGTTAGGGGAAAGCTGGAGCTGAGGGGGGCATAGTGGAGCTGGTGGGGGCAAGTTGGAGATGATGGGGGCAAGTTGTAGCTGATGAGGGTCAAAGTGGAGCTGAGGGGGGGGCAAGTTGGAGCTGAGGGGGGGCAAGTGGAGCTGAGGGGGGGCAAAGTGGAGCTGGTGGGGCAAGTTGGAGCGGATGGGGGGGCAAGTTGGAGCAGATGGGGGCATAGTGGAGCTGATAGTGGAAAGTTGGAGCTGAGAGGGCATAGTGGAGCTGGTGGGGGCAAGTTGGAGCGGATGGGGGCAAGTTGAAGTGGATGGGGGGCAAAGTGGAGCTGATGGGGGTAAGTTGGAGAGGATGGGGGGCAAAGTGGAGCTGATGGGGGTAAGTTGGAGGTGAGGGGGCAAAGTGAAGGTGAGGGGGCAAAATGGAGCTGGTGGGGGCACGTTGGAGATGATGGGGGCAAGTTGGAGCTGATGAGGGTCAAAGTGGAGCTGAGGGGGGGCAAGTTGGAGCTGAGGGGGGGGGGCAAGTGGAGCTGAGGGGGGGCAAAGTGGAGCTATGGGGGCAAGTTGGAGCAGATGGGGGCATAGTGGAGCTGATAGTGGAAAGTTGGAGCTGAGAGGGCATAGTGGAGCTGGTGGGGGCAAGTTGGAGCGGATGGGGGCAAGTTGGAGTGGATGGGGGGCAAAGTGGAGCTGATGGGGGTAAGTTGGAGAGGATGGGGGGCAAAGTGAAGCTGAGGGGGCAAAATGGAGCTGGTGGGGGCACGTTGGAGCTGATGGGGGCAAGTTGGAGTTGATAGGGGCAAAGTGGAGCTGGTGGGCCAAAGTGAAGCTGATAAGGGGCAAGTTGGAGCTGGTGGGGGGCATCTCTTACAGGCATCTCCAGAACAGGGGCAGAGTGGCTCAGGGGGCAGAGAGAGGACAATCATGAAAAGAGGTTGGGTATAAGTAGGCAGGGTATAAAGGGGTGGGACACAAGGGGCGGAGCGAAATGGGCGGCAAAATTAGGTTTTGCCTAGGGTGGCAAAAATCCTTGCACCAGCCCTGACTGTGTGGTGTGTATTACTTTGCTCTACAGCAATAAAGCAATAAACTTCAGTATATGTGTTTATACATTAGTCTGTGCAAATAAAATACTTTGGTCTTGAACTAAATCATTTATTCAGTTACATAAATAGCCAGTAATAGGTCATGAAATAACCTAAAAATTCTTACTAATGCCCCGCCCACCAGCCACACCCCCAATAATATCACCTAAAACTAACGTGTCCCTCTTTGGCCCTGTGAAATGTTGGGAGGTATGCACATACACACAGTGAGCGGCAGAGACATGCAAAACACATGTACACACAGACACACTGGAGATGCACACATGGACACACATATGTAACAGAGATGTACACACACAGACACGCAACATATATGAGCAGAAACACATGTGCTCATGAGTTGTGTACCCCTCTGGCACTCAAAGGGTTAAGGTATAGAGAGGCATGTCAGAGTTAAATAGCAGTGGGAAGTGTGTTCATACCTGGGAACACTGACTTGTGAAGTCCCTAGAGGGGACTGATTTGGTGCTGATGTGGAGAGACAAATGGGGCAATCTGGGTTAAAAGTGGGTGGGGCTTAATCGCGAGTAGGGGGCGGGGCTTAACATAAATGTGGAAAAAGTGTTAGTAATAGGCTGGGGAAGGAGGAGAAGTGGGAGAGAAATGCAAGTTTACAGTGTGAGGGGTTTGAACACACTCCCTGAGGGGTAAAACTTGATACACAACCCTGTGGCAGTCAGTGGGTTAAGTGTGAATCTGATGGCTGTCTGTCCTGTGTCTTGCATGGCAAATGATGACAGTGAAGAAATAATTGAGCAATGAGGACCTACCTTAACCCTTTGAGTGCAATTTTGTTCCTCTGGTGCTGCAGTACAGGTCCTGCTGAGGCCTCTGGGAGTCAGGGTGAGTGACTGTGTGTGTGTGTCAGCCATATGTATTTCTGGCTTTGTGTGTGTATGTGGTGCTGTGTGTGTGAGAGGGGGCATGTCTGTTGGTGCTGTGTAAGTGGGGCTTGTGTGTGTGTGTGTGGTGCTGTGTGAGTGGGGCATGTGTGTGTGTTTGTGTGGTGCTGTGTGAGTGGGGCATGTGTGTGTGGTGGTCTGTGTGTGTGAGTGGGGCATGTATGTGTGTTTGTGTGGTGCTGTATGAGTGAGGCATGTGTGTTTGTCTGTGGTGTAGGAGCAAGTGGCGGCCATATTGTTTTTTTTCTGACTTTGATAGTGGTGGGCGGGCTGCATAGTGGGGGCGGGCCAACTCCCTGCATGATTGAATCACCCAATAGGAATAGTAACTCCTCCTTAATACCACCCCTGGGTGTGTTTTGGCAGGCACAAAGTCTTCTTTTATATATATAGATTTATTTTTTTACACTTATTCACACTGGAGAAGAGGGCAAAAAAAAAAAATGTTTGGAATTCAGATAACGGATACTTAACCTCTATTATACACATATATTAGTGTGTGTGTGTGTGTGTGTGTGTGTGTGTGTATATATATATATCTATATTATACAAATATATCAATGTGTGTGCACGTGCATTTAGCTATACTAACGAATGAATTACCAGTTGGATTACCCTTGTTTTACGCAGCAGAAAAGTTCTGCAGTACTGAATTGATTAAAAGCTTTCTGTTCCTTAAATAGTCTGTGCTGTTCTCATCTGTTGATTTGGGGAGGGGAGATGTTACCTGCGCTCCTATCTTCCTATGTGATCAGTGTTCATGCAGTGCAATGCTCCTGAGTGCAGCAAAAATCAAGTTTCAATTACCTGCAAGTTTTAAAGTGTTAAACATTCCCCTTTCTTTCTACTGTCAGTGATATAATAGGTCACATCTTGGTAACTATTTGAAACAAAAAACAACCAAAAACAAATTAAAGTAATTTCTCAACACGTTGCAACATGGTTACCAGTGTTCCTATTCATAAAGGTAAAGAGCAGCAATTCTTTAGCAAAGCGACTTCACTATAGGATGGTAATGAGAACTCCCATTGATAGGAGTGGGGCCTTAAACCGTTGAAAGCTAGAAAGGGGCCGAAACGAGGGGCCAGAAAGGCAGAATTAAAGCCCATTAAGATGACAGCCAGACCTGCCTTCTTTCCTTGCTGTTGGGTTGGGCCTGCCCTCCCTTCCTCACTTGGGGAAGGGGGCATTGTATACAGAAGATGACGTTAAAGGGATAGTAATACTTCGTTTTAACTTTATTTTATTTTGTAGGCATTAAAAAAACATTAAGAATGATATAAGTCTTATATCTCAAACCTTTATGGTTTATGAGATATTCACAAGCAAAGTTTCCCCTCCCACCCCTTTTACCTAGTGTAAGACATCTCTTCTCAGATGTGGAATGCAGTCCATAGACCAGACAGATAACAGAAGGGGACAATCTTCTTCCTATGAGAACAATGAAAGCCCTGCCCCCCTTCACAAGCTTTTCAGCTTTTTCTCTTATCTTAATTGAAGATTGTCCCTCTCTGCAGTCTACCTGGGCATCTCCCTTCTGCCCTGGCTGAAAAGTGTTACATCAGTAAAAGGGGCGGGAGGGGAAACTTTGCTTGTGAATATCTCTCAAACCATAAAGGTTTGAGAGATAAGACATATCATTCTTCATGTTTTTTTAATGCCTACAAAATAAAATAAAGATAAAACCGGCAATCACAAGCCCTCATGGTTGGATATGGAGTGGTGGCATCATGGAGGCCCAGGGTAGGCCATTAGTGCCTGAGAATCCTCTACATACCCCCCGGGTAGCAAGCAGATGGGCATGGGTACCAGGGCTGCTGGATATGGGTCCATGCTGGTTGATTGTCTGGGGGTCTCCCATTATGGGGGGGGGGTTCTCCAAGGGTAAATAGGTGAAACCTAACATAATAAATCTGTGACCTCTTTATCGCCACCACAATCCTGTTGTCAGTGTGTTTATTTGGTGGTGTTGAAGTTCTTTGGGGATTGGTTTTGGTTTGGGGGAACGTGGATGTGATGCATTGCCATCTCCTACATTTGAGATCATTCTAGTATTCAAGGAATTAAAACTCCATTTCAAAGAAAAGTGGTTTAGCAAATTTTGGTTATTTCCAACCCTTTGGTGCATTTGCTGTGTTACAGAACGTTTCTTCTTTATTTGGTGAATATGTCCAAACCTCACTGAGGCTGGACAGAAAAATACATTTAGGTGCAGGAATAAAACAAGAAGGAAAGGGCTGTTTTTCTTCCCACGGTGACTACAAAAATCTTTCATGGCAAAGTCAGAGTAATTGTGTGTGAAGTGCCCTTGTGTGGTGTGAGGTGTGTGCATGTGCATAAGGGCATCACAATAGGTGAAGTCAGGTTAAAATAAATAAAAAAGTCACATTACATCCACTTTCCCATAAATATCAAGCCTTCTTTTTAAGCATTGCTGCTGCCAACCCATCAGCTAGATTCCTTATTAACCCTTTGAGTGCCACAAGGGTGTGCAACGGATTTCTCTGCAATCCGTTGCGCAGCCCTGTGGCACACAAAGGGTTAAACTGACGTTGATCCTCAATTACCGAGACCTTTACCCCGTTGAGGTTAAGAGCAGCGTTGCGATACATTTCACACTGCTCCAGCCCTCAAAAGGGTTTCACGATTTATAAAACCACCCCTTAGTCTGAGCAGAAATTCCTAATGGCCCTTATGAATCAGTTCTGTTTTGATTGGATAGACAAAAAAATTACACTTGAATTAGTATTAGATTTCATAGTCATGGACTCAGAACTCAGATTTCCTGTAAGAAATCTTCAGTCATCGAGTTCAGCCATAAAGAATCACATCCACCTCAATGGAGAGGACACCCTGCACTTACTAGAGATTCGTTTTGGGGAACAAGCCCATGCTCAATGGATACATCGTGGCCATAAGGATTTTGTTTCCAGGTTATGGTAGAGGGGCATTTGGGTTAGGAGTGTCTAAGTGTTAATTTTACTTGAATATTGCAGCCATATCCAAGGGCAGGAAGCCTGAGATACAACTGTCCCTTCAATGTTTCTCATATTTTAAAGGGATAGTAATAGATAGAAATAAACGGAGCTTATAGTCATCTGTATAACATTGGCATCCCGTAGTGCGCTATATCAGACCTGGCGAAGTTGTAGTTCAAGCGTTATAACGGATCCCACCCCAATACTTACATCACACTGCCTCTCACGCTGGTCCAGATGGAGAGCAGTGAGGAACAATCTTCAGAGAACATAAGGAAAATCCTGCCCTCCATAGCCGTGCGCACAGGGTGTGCCCTAATCGGCCCTGTGCATACCGGCTTTTCAGAAGTTAAATGGCCATTTCCGCATATTAATGCAGCTGCGGCACCAGCTTTATACTTTAGCCACTTGCCACGGCTATCTGCTGCTGACTGCTCTGCTCGGGGAGACCAAGGGGGGTGGGACAAGCACTGGGGCTCAAACGCTGCATGAGACTTCCGTCCTTCATTGCGGTGCTGAGAGGAAGTGATGTCACTTCCTGTCAGCGCTCGTTACATTAGGGGAAGGTGTCAGGGAGCGAACATTGGGTGAGGACGCTGCAGGCACTGGCGCTGACTCGGCTGTGATGAGACAGACACCCGCAACTTCGTTACTGTGCGCGCGCATGTGTGTTTGTGCTTTTGGGTGCACACCCTAATGCAATTGGTTGCGCACGCCTATGCTGCCCTCCATCATGGTTGGGGGCAGGGTTTTCCTTCTACTCAGTGGATGAAGACTGTCTCTCGCTGCGCGCAGTCCGGTCCCAAGACCGGATTCCACATCTGAGGGGAGGTGTCTTAACATCGGTAAATGGGGTGGGAGGGATCATTTATAAAACATTAAAACTCTTGAACTACAACACAGATAGAATGCTCTACATGCTACGAAAGATATACAGGTGAATATAAGCACTGTTTATTTCTATCTATTACTATCCCTTTAAAAGGGCCATAGTCGAGTGGAACCTAAAATAGAAGCAATTCTGCTATGACCCATTCACAGCAGAAGGGGTCAGCACACTTTCCCTATATTCCCTTGCTTTAAAACAGCCCTTTTAGCTCTTGGATGCTAGGATGGTTTCCAATGCATGGTGAAGCGTAGGAGACCTCTTTAATTCATGGGAGTAAAAGGCCAATTTTAACTTAATCGGTTTGTTTTTGTTAATGTGCCCCCCCACAACGGGCTAGTTGGTTTGCTCCAGAACTGCATCTCGTCAGCTTCCCAATGACAGCCCCAAGTCCTCCAAGAATAAAGGCAGCCATCCTGGTTACAACCACAGTAGTAGGACTGGTGGTAGGAGAAGCAGCAGTCTTGCATGGACGGGGTCAGCAGAGTTCAAGAGGTCAGCGTAGTACTTTGCTACTTTGACATTCGGGTTCCTGCCATCAAACCACATCTGCATGCAGCGGTCGCTGCCCCGCACGTCCGTGGTGTACTTGTAGGAATTGCTCCACACCTTCTCACAGAAGTCCTTAGCGGTCGGATAGACCTGGAAAAACCTCCGGCACATCGTCCCAGTGGGGCACATGTTTGTCTCTGTCAGGAGGAGACACGAGTCAGGTTATAGGGAGACACACATAGAAAGGGTTCGCTATTGAAATGTTGCCATCTACTGGGCGACCAACAATACAGAGAATTAAAAAGGACATCAGTATTTCGCTCTGTTCAACATGGCGACATTTTTAAGGCTCCAGTTTGTGGGTCGCCCAATAGATAGCGACATTTCAAAAGGATACCCCTAGAAAATAGGACCAGGTCAAATATACCCACACCTGGGTACTCTCTGGATTTTCCCCAGAGTTTTTGGACTTCAATTACTCAAGAGCCGGGGACAGAGGCTGATCCTCCAGCTTTGGAGAGTTACCTGGGTAACTCCGCCCACTTCCTGCCCATTCTAGCAACGTCCCATCCATACTCATTAGACCCCACTTTCCTCCTCTCAATTACCATTAAGCTAGGGTGACCACATATCACTTCTGCAATTCAGGGACAGGCAGAGAGAAGAGTACACCACAGAGTTCTAAATACTGCAGCTTGAACTGACCACTGACTGTGATGCTTGTTGTTTTGGCTACGAGAAAATGTACATCACACCCAAAGCCTTAAATGAACATCACACTGCAGCTCCCGACTGATGTCCGGATCAAGGGTCAGTTCTCCATCTGGAAGACATGGTCTTGTAGCCCAACGAAGACATGGTCTTGTAGCCCAACAGAGACATCACTTCCTGTCACAATAGACAATGGGCAGTTCTCCTAGTATTTAGAGCTCTGTCTGGAGGCCATTATGTTGTAGCCCAAGCAGAGGCATCACTTCCTGTCACAGTAGATAATGGAGAGATCTCCTTGCAGCGTATAGAACTCTGTGGTCTGGAGTCTTCATTCCGGGACTTTGTATCACCCAGAAGGGGGCAGCCCGGAACAAGGAACACAAACTTAAAATCTGTGACATTTGATCACCCTATATTAAACCCCGACCACAAGCCCTCCAAAAGAAGAAAGTTCCCAGGGGTCACTATAAAGTCACATACACACTAAGTAAGTGGAGAAATTTTGGGAGCAAACCAATTACACTATAGGAGACAAATACAATTTACCAGACTTGGAATAAATATATTTTTGTTAAAGGAGTAGTAAAGTTATTTTATGAAAATCTATATGTTGCAGAGCTTGTCCTGTTGAGTAAAACAAGGCCACTCCCCCTACTGTCTAATTCTAATGATATAACAGTTCACATAATCAGGAAGGGAGTTTACTGTGTATTTACTTCCTGATAGTTCTAACTGACAGGAAGTGAATTTACTGTGTTTACTTCCTGATAGTTATGACAGGAAGTGAATTTACTGTGTTTACTTCCTGATAGAAACTGCTGAGTCACTTCCTGTCAGTTAGAACTATCACATTCTATGGAGAATCATAGTTTTTCCTCTCCATTAGAATGTAACAGTATAACTAATTAGAATTTGACCACTAGAGGGCACCGCTAATTTAAAAAACATGGGGCTAAACCGTACTAATTCAGGAAATATGCATCTCCCTGCATAGTACCATTATTTTACTGAACAGGAAACACCCTACTATATACATTTTTTCATTAAAAGAAAAAAAAAAAAAAAAAAAAAAAGTTTACTGCGCCTTTAGGTGCAGCTTTTAACCCCTTAGTGACGGCCGCGTGCAGACGCGGCCGTCACTTAACGCCCGTCTAACTTTTTTTTTTTTTTTTTTTTTAAAAAGAATCCGGAGTCCCCGAACGGCGTGCAGCCTCGCGGGGAGCCGGATTTCCGGGACGTACATGTACGTCCTCTGTCACTAAGTGACAGCCACACAGGACGTACATGTACGTCCTGTGTCGCGAAGGGGTTAATCTCTCGAATAGTGGAGGCCTCCAACACATATCAATGCCACGAGTACTCTCCAACATTCAATGATGCAAAAGACCCCATTTAAATTAAAAAGGAGTTTTTTCTGTCCCCTGTCTTGTGATTGGTTTCCTCCATATTTACTAAAAGAAATCTTGTCCCCGATTTAACAGTGAGTGTGCCAGAGAGGCGTGCACGGTATGCAAGTGTATTCCATAAAATTCGGGTCCCCAGCTCCCTTCTTGTGGTCCGGTAACAAGCTATGTGTTTGCGGTTTTGCTGCTCTTGAAGAGTTAATCAGAGGCTCAGTCATGTCATTATTCCCCCGCACACAAGCGGGGAAATCCTAAAGATTTGTCCTCTTAGGGGTCACTGAGGATCTCCTATTTGGAACCACTTTATTATACCAATGATGGGCAACAAGAGGCCTTCCAGCTGTTCAGGGCTACATTTCCAGTCATCACTAGCCAGCCAAAGACACTGCACACCTCTCTGGTCCTTAACTCTGAGTGCCATAGGGCTACACAACTCATTGCAAAGCAATGTGTTGCCTACCCCTCTGGCACTCAAAGGGTTAAGATATTTCACAAACGTATTTTAGGAAAACCGTGATACTTCTACGGATCTCTCTCATTCACCTCAAACTATTTTCTTCTTACTTTAAACTGCAGTTTTCTATTCTGGTCACTAGATGGTGCTCTTCTTAACACTATGAGGAGGAGGCGGAGCCTAGGACTCAAGCTTTTCCACAAAGTCCATTATAAAAATAAACTGGTTCTGTTAACAGAGACCAGCACCTATTGACAGCTAACAAGATAAAGTGTCTTGTTCTGAGGAATGGTGGTCTCTTAATAGCACTAAGTGTCACTTATTTTGCTCCCATGTACCATTGCAGAGAGGAAATTCCCATGTCCACATCAGACTGGTCCTGCCCACAGACAGACAGACCAGCTCCAAAATGTCATGCAAATCCTCTCTGCACGAGAGAACCAGCACAACCATAGGCCTACGTTTCGGCCTGTGTGGGCCTCGTCGGTGTGGTTCTTTTAACAGTTTGATTTAAAATAGGAGCTTGAGCTATAAACTTTTGAAATGAAAAACCAAATCAGTTGCAATACCCTCATTTCATGGAGAATAAAGTCCCACTACTTGCAATAACTTAAGCGATCTTAAGGTTTCACAAAACAGCAGCTCCAATTAATCATCATAGTATCTGGGCCATGGAGAGTGTTATTTCAATACTGTCAGAGTTGTAGTACAAGAGTAATTGAATGATAAAGTATCCCCCTCCCGCCCCTTTTACCTAGTGTAAGACACCTCCCCTCAGATGTGGAATCTGGTCTCTTGACTGGACAGGTCACAGCAAGGGACAATCTTCTTACTGTGATCATAAGGAAAACCCTGCCCCCCTTGACAGGCTTTTCCTTATGATCACTGAAGATTGTCCCTCCCTGTGATCCATCCGGACAGTCTTGCTGCTCTGAGGTGAGCAGTGTTACATCAGTAAAAGGGGCGGGAGGAGGATACTTTATCATTCAATTACTTTCGAAACTACAACTCTGACAGTATTGAAATAACACTCTCCATGGCCCAAATACTATGATGATTAATTGGAGCTGCTGTTTTTTTATAAAACATTACTATCCCTTCAAGTCTACAGGTTAGGGAACCTGTGCTGTAATACTGCAAAATTTTAGTGGAATTGTCCAGGTGTGAAGTGTGTAAGTGAGTGAGTGAGTGAGTGTAATTCAGACTGACTTGAGGTCCAGTTCCAGCCGACGTGCCAGTTCTCCATGCAGGTGTAGTCAAACTTGCAGTCGTCATACCAAGTCTCACAGTCCTCCTTACACAGAGGAACATTCAGAATCCTCTCCTTCCTCCATGTACTGTCCACCTGTGTGAGTAAAAAAGGTGTTTAGTGCTGGTTCCTGGTGTGAACCAGTCAAATGATATAGTATTTACCAAGCCTCTAAATATGAGATCTGTAATCCTGGTCTTCATGAGCTACCAACAGTGAAGGTTTTCAGCACCTTGCCACTTTAGCACAGGATGGACATAGTCTCATTCCAATAATTGTTGTTTCACCTGTGCTCAAGTAGAGTTATTCTGAAAACAAGTATTAACCTCTACCACTTATGCTGGTATTCTATTTCACTTATCTACTACCCTCTCAGTAAAATAACACTTTCTTATATTGCATCTAAGCCTGTCCCTCTAGTTTTAGACTATGACCTCTTGCCCTAACATTTCTACTTCCCTCCTGCACTTTGATGAATCCCTTCATGTATGTGAATGTGTCTATCATATCCTCTCTCTCTTCTCTCCTCCAAGCTATACATGTTCAGATCCTTTAGTCTATTCTGATATTTCTTTTCCTGTAAACCAGACACCATTTTAGTAGCCCTTTTCTGAATTTTCTCTATAGTATCTATATCCTTCTGGAGATGGGTGTCATAGCCTACCTAGTTCCAGTGTCTGTCCCTTCAACAACGCATCAAGCGTCGAAATGTGTGGGAGGCTTCCTCCCAGGTGTCACTTACAATGCCTGGGTTAAGCGAGCTTGGGGGCGAGATTGGGCGTCCGTGTCCTCTTGCTAGCTGCTGTTGACGCGGGCACAGGAACTAGACTGACGCATCAAGGCGTGATATATGTCATTTACTGGCGCAAAGCGGGATTTTATGTTGTAGAACCGATTTCTCCTCCCATGTACTTCCTGGATTGGGCCTTTAAAGGGGGAACAGAGCCAACTCAGTTGCCCTTGCGTTGTTGTACAATACAGTTCTATCTCCTTGGGCTCTGTGTATGACCTGGATTATCTGACCATCCAATCTGGTGCTGACCTCTGGTTCTGACTATTCTCCTGCCTTATCCGTTGTATAGTGGAACCCAGTCTGGTGCTGACCTGTGACTCTGGCTGACTATTCTCCTGTCTTATCCTGTATATAGTGGACACCCAATCTGGTGCAGACCTGTGGCTCTGGCTAACTACCTGAATTGTGTATGACCTGGCTTGTCTGACCATCCAAGCTGGCGCTGACCTGTGGCTCTGGCTGACTATTCTACTGCCTTATCCTATATATAGTGGACACCCACTTTGCCAACACGGAGGGTAGGAGCCCTCCACACAGAAACCCTAAATTTCAGGCAATTAACTCTCCTTACTACGCCATTGTTCTGGGGTTCCCTTGGCTGCAGGCACATAACCCCAAGGTTGATTGGCACACGTGTGACATTTTGGCCTGGTCTCCACAATGTACCAAGTCTTGTCTGTCATGTCCGTTGAGACTTACTCACGCTATCGCCCCAATCCTACCGGAGGAGTATGTGACTTTTAAGGATGTTTTTAACTAAAGTTAGGCCAGTGTCTTACCACCTCATAGGCAGTATGATTGCTCTCTGGAGCTTCTGCCTGGCACCACCCCCCCTAGGGGACGCATTTATATCGATTATCGGTGGAGGAATAGGTTGCTGATGTGCTGGCCAGAGGCATAATTCGTAAATCCACATGCCCCGCTGGTGCTGGATTTTTTTTTTTTTTTTTTTATAAAGGGGAACTTTCACATCAGAACATTTTTTTTTACCATCTCATTAAACAGTTAGTGCTGGGAAAGGTGCTTTTTTTTTTTTATTTTTTTTTTTTTATTTTTTATTATTTTTACACACTAACTAAGATATTTGATGTCCAAGCCGCGCACATCCGCATTCTGCGGCATGGTGTCTGCGGCACAGCTTTAAGAACAGTTTCATTCTCTCCCACCTCCCTCCCAGCTGCCCCGGCGAGCGCTTTCACTTCGGTGTGCTGTGAACGGCTCCTAACGTTACAACAAGAAGAGATTAGCATTATACTGAGGTTGCAACCTCAGTATAATGCTAATCGCTTCTTGTTGTAACTTTAGGAGCCGTTCATAGCACGCCGAAGTGAAGCGTGAACGAGATCCCCGGCTGGGGAAGTGGGAGGAGAATGAAACTGTCCTGAGAGCTGTGCAATGCGGAAGTGCGCTGCTTGGACATCAAATATCTTAGTAAGTATGTAAAAAAAAAAAAAAAAAAAAAAATGTTCTGATGTGAAAGTTCCCCCTTTAAGAAAAAGCACGGAAAGCTACGTGTGTGCATAGACTTTCATGATCGGAACAAAATATTGGTCAAAACTGCTTATCCTATACCTTTGATTAACAAGTTATTTGACCGTGTTAAAGGGTCCAAGATATTCACAAAACTTGATCTGAGAGACTCTTACAACTTGGTACGAATAAAAGAAGAAGGGCATGAGTGGAAGACGGCCTTTAACTGAATTATGAATACTTGGTCATGCCCTTCGGTCTGTACAATGCTCCGGCTGTCTTCTTGGAGTTCATCAGGGAGGTCTTAAGAGAACTCCTACAAACTTGTGTGGTTGTGTATTTGGATGACATCCTTATTTGCTCCCCGACGTTGGAGTCACATCAGTCGGATGTATCCAAAGTGTTGAGCCTATTATATGAGAGCAATTTGTATTGCAAACTGGAGAAATGTGAATTTCATAAAACTCAAGTAACATTTTTGGGATATATCATATCTGCATTTGGTTCGCCATGGACCCTCAGAAATAGTCTGCTGTGTTGGAATGGCCTCATCCGATGGGACTTAGAGATCCAAAGATTCTTGGGGTTCGCCAATTACTACCAAAAATGTATCAAAAATTTTCTCCACTATTGTCAAACCACTTACCGACATGACTTGTAAAGAGGCCAAGACCTCTGAATGGTCCCAAGCTTCTATTCTGGCTTTTGAGAATCTAAAGGCAGCTTTTGCTGCAGTGCCAATACTGGTGCATCCCAATCACTCCCTGTCCTTAACCGTGGAGGTTGATGCATCCAAGATTGGCGTGGGCGCCCTGTTGTCACAACGCCCAGCTCCTGGTGAAGCCTTACGCCCTTGTGGGTATTTTTCAAAAAAAAAAAAAAAAAAAAAAAAACTGTCCAAAGCTGAAATGGTAGATCAAATAGGGGACAGAGAATTATTGGCGATCATCTTGGCCTTAAGGGAATGGAGGCATCTCTTGGAGGGCACTAAATCACTTATCCTGATTTTGACCAACCACAAGAATCTCATTTACCTTTTTGAGGCTAAGCGATTGTCTTCTAGGCAAGCCAGATGGGCACTGTTCCTTTCCCGGTTTAATTTTGTGGTTTCCTATCTTCTGGGCTCTAAGAATGTGAAGACAGATGCTCTGTCTCACCAGTTTTGCAGCCTTTCCAGGGAGGAGGTTCCACCTTCCCCGATCATTCTGGCTGATCGTATTCTTGCTGCTATACAAACCTGTATTACTTCTCCTCTGAGAGAGGAGATTTTAGCAGCAGAAGCTGAAAAATCCGAGGGACGTTGCTTTGTTCCGGTGCAGTTGCGCATTAAGTTGTTCGAGATGTATCACACCTCAAAAGATTGCTGGCCACATTGGTCGCAACCAATTGATTTGGTCCTTGTCAAGAGTATTCTGGTGGCCTAGTCTCCAGTCCGATTGTGCTGCTTTCACAGCTGCTTGCACCACATGTGCTCAAAATAAGTCACCCTGACATCTACCGGTTGGCTTGCTTCAGCCAGTGGCTAACAGGGAACATCCGTGGTCACATCTCTCTACTGATTTTATGGTCCCCTTCCAAGGTCCATGGGTTGCACAGTCATACTGATGATCGTGAACAAATTTTCAAAGATGGCTCACTTTGTGCCACTGAAGGGTTTACCATCCGTTCAGGAATTGGAGAGGGTATTCGCTAGGGAGGTCTTTTGACTCCATGGCATACCCAAAGTTATCGTGTCTGATCGAGGAAGCCAATTTATGTCCCGCTTCTGGAGGCGTTTGTGCTCAGATGGGAATTCGATTGGCATGCTCTTCCGCGTACCATCCCCAGTCTAACGGTGTGGATGAAAGGTCAAACCAAGCCTTAGAACAGTTCCTCCGCTGCTATAGCTCCGATCACCACTATAATTGGGCTACTCTGTTACCTTGGCCGGAGTTTGCCCTGAATTGTGCTATTAACTCTTCTACTCAGCATTCCCTTTTCTCGGTCAAATATGGGTTCCAACCCTCGGTGCTTCCTGAGACCTTCCAAGCACAGGCGATTCCACCTCTGGAAGAGCATTTGAGGGAAGTCCGTTCCTCTTTGGTTTAGGTACGGCATACCCTACGTGATTCCATGCAGCGACAAAAATGGCAGGGTGACCGTAGGAGATTGCCGGCACCTATCTTCCAGGTAGGAGACAGAGCGTGGCTGTCTTCCAGTAACTCGCACCTCCAGGTACCTAGTAACAAATTGGCTCCTCGTTTTGTTGGTCCTTTTCGTGTGTTGCGCAAGGTTAACCCGGTGGCTTATGCATTAGAACTCCCAGCCAATATGCGCATTCATAAGGTTTTCCACATTTCCTTGCTGAAGCCCTTGGTCTGCAACCGGTATACCTCCACCCCTGTTCGCCCTGCTCCCGCGAGAGTTGCACAGCACAAGGAAAATGAAGTACTCCCATATGGTCCGAGGGCGCCTACAGTACTTTAACCATTGGAAGGGCTATGGCCCAGAGGAACACTCCTGGATTCCAGCTGAAGAAGTACACTCTCCTGTAACGGTACGCAGATTTCATGCACACTTCCCTGACAAACCCTGGCCGGGTCTGCAGAGGGGGGGGCACTCTCATAGCCTACATAGTTCCAGTGTCTGTCCCTTCGGCGAGGCATCAAGCATTGAAATGTGTGGGAGGCTTCCTCCCAGGAGTCGCTTACAATGCCTGGGTTAAGAGCACCTGAGGTCGAGACTGGGTATCTGTGTCCTCTTGCTAGCTGCTGACGACTCTCAGTTTGATGCTGGCACAGGCCGCTAGATTGACGTTTGCGGCATGATGCGTCGTTTACTGGTGCGAAGAGGTGGAATGACGCAGAGGGGGATTTTATGTTGTAGCACTGATTTCTCCCATCTACTTCCTGGACTGGGCCTTTAAAGGGGAACTGAGCCAACTCTCAGTTGCCCTTGCGTTGCACAATACAGTTCTATTTCCTTCTGCTCTGTGTATGACCATCCATTCTGGTGCTGACCTGTGGCTCTGTGACCATTCTTCTGCCTTATCCTATATATATAGTGGAAACCCATTCTGGTGCTGACCTGTGGCTCTGTCTGACTATTCTCCTGCCTACTCCCTGTATATAGTAGACACCCAATCTGGTGCAGACCTGTGGCTCTTACTCTCCCTCCCACCATCACCATTCCTTTTGCTACTAATGCTACAACAGAAATCCCTTTTCGCAATATGCAGACTTGGCGTACCTGTCACGGAGTGACTAAGAAATAACAACAGTGACAAGTACAGATGAACTTAAAATAAAACTTTATTTTAAATACAATAGTGGTAGCAATGAGTGACACACTTGCACAAGGCCAGGGAGGAACAGTGAACTCACTTTCCTCACCCTTCACTAGGCTAGTGCGATAGGCCCATGTCTGTACCCAGACGATAGAGTAACTCAGGCAACAAGAGCGATGTAGAGCGGTGTAGCTAGTATCCGAATGGCCCTAGGAACCTTCACAGACAGATGGGAGGACAGTGCATAGCACTTCCACAATCTGAGTCGGCAAAAGAATGAATCGCACTATACCCCAACACTAGGGTTTACCGAATGCAAGGTAAACGGCACTTGAGACAAGGTGAGGCAACACACAAACCGGAACGACCACGGGAGGTCAGTAACATGGATTGACCGACAAGCGCTGCTAGTCGTAGCGAGTGTTGAGATGGGTAGGCACAGGCAGCAAGGATCCCAAGAGCCGGGACTGGGTAGCCAAGACTGGTAATCGCAACCGGAGTGCAACAGAGGGAGAGTAACTAAAGGCATCCAGGGATCAGAGCCGGATCGGGTAGTCAGATGTCGCCAGTGGTCAGAGCCTGAACGGGTAGTCAGACGGAGCAGGAGTCAGAGCCGGAACGGGTAGTACACAGGAACAGCAATGGACCAACACAGCACTAGGCTCAGGTACACTCCGAAAGGGCAAAGGTAATAGGACATGCTGAGGTTTAAAAGGCCTGGCAGGTGGGCGGAGAGATGACCTCACAAGCACAGTGACCTATAAGAACAGCAGCAAGGAAGTAACAATGTCGCTGTTACAGCAATTACCCACTGGAGGCAATCACGGGCACCGTGATAATACCAAGCTGAAAATCAGCCCCATCGTAAGTGCTATTTGTTAGAGGTCTGTGTCTTCTTTAGAAAGTTAAAAAAAAAATAAATAAAAAAAAAACAAAAAAAAAAAAAAAAAAAAACACTTTAGTCCCTTCACCCAATCAGACCAAAAGGGTGCTGTGGCAGGATCCTCACCACACTGGGAAAATTGGTGCATTGGGAGTGTTCAAATAATGTAATAATGTTAGGGAC
This sequence comes from Rhinophrynus dorsalis, assembly GCA_037306005.1. Lineage (NCBI taxonomy): Eukaryota > Metazoa > Chordata > Amphibia > Anura > Rhinophrynidae > Rhinophrynus > Rhinophrynus dorsalis. The sequence continues at coordinate 615,951,645 of CM074719.1, read as the reverse complement.
CAGGAACCAGACAGACACAAAAATGTAAAGTGCAAAACACCTTTATTAAAATAACAAGAGTAAACAAAGCAAAATCGCGATCCAAAAGAGTAAACCAAAAGACAAGCCGGGGTCAGGAACCAAGACAGGTACTCAGCTGGGGTCAGGAGTACAGAGATCAGAGATGTCAGGAACAAGCGAGGGAGTCAGGAACCAGAAGGGATGTCAGAGGAAGCCAGGTCATGCACAGGAAATCAGGAACGCAGTAGAACACTCTTGCAGCCAGAAGCAAACACAAGGGCAATCTAGGAAGTGAGCCAAGCTGCTTTAAATACCCTGGGAGGGTTGGCTGATCACAGTCAAGTGAGCAATCACAGAAAGGTCAGCTGATTCAGCCAGACTTAGAACATGGAAGACAGCAGCAGTAGATTGCAGAGCACTAGATTAGCTCAGACAGCAGAATCGAGCAGCTCAGCTAAATCTTGACATGAAAGAGGACAGGAGTACATTTGGTTGGGTTTGAAAGTGGACAAGACAGGGTGGAAGGTGGGCTGGCCACCAAAGTAGGTGGAGCTTTCATATCCCATAGAAGGCAGCCAATCCAGAGACTAGATATTTAACAGTAAACGTTGGCATCTCGGGAAAACTCCAGATATTTCCCAGGTATGCCACTAACCAGCCATCGGATATATGGAACAAGCATCTATGGACTTCCAGGTTTCACCAATGCAAATGATTGCTTAACCATAAACGCATGATTCACACCTATCTCTCACAGAGGGAATTGCTTGTGTACAAAGTCACAAGTTGCTCCATACCAATTCAACATTTTCAATTACAGTAAATTGACAGATGGCAAGTGAAGCATAAATTAGTGTAAGTAATCAGATCAGTGTAGGTTACACAATACCCACGCAGCACTGCAATTCACAAAGTATCAGTAGGTCCATGAACACCAATGTATCCATAGAGACAAGAGCCTTGTCAGGATCACTACAGATAAGTAGTTAAGTCTCTCTTCTTCACTTCTCCAATTAAACATACGCCACCTGTTACCTTACTCCCAGTGACACCATTAAAGTTTTAGTAATGTCCAAAAAAAGTTTTTTGAAGAGCTTAAAAAGCTGAGCTAAATGCAAAAAAACGTATCTCTCAAACCGCTATGGTTTAAGAGATACAGGCGTTTAAAGTTTGCTGTTTCCTACTGACAGCTGAACACCAGTCACACGTTTTAGACCATTCCAATGAAGGGATTAGTGGTAAATAACAAGATCTCGGCACTTCTCAAGCACCAGCGTGTCAACCAACACAAATCTCTTGCTGACAGCTTTACAGCTGTCAGTAGGAAACAGCGAACTTTAAACGCCCGTATCTCTTAAACCATAGCAATTTGAGAGATACGTTTTTTTGCATTTAGCTCAGCTTATTAAGCTCTTCTAAATGAGAAAAACTTTGTTTTGGACATTACTAACACTTTAATGGGATGTCACTTGGTACTAAACATATGACATCACGTACCTTAAATATGACTGCAAAGACAACCCCCGTGATTAATTTGCTAGTCACCAATATAGATATTAAGAATGGGCCCCAATACACCACTAGTAACACAATATTCTGAATATTCTCCATTAACTCCGAGTGCCAGCAGGATATGCAAGACATTACAAAGCATTGCATTATGTACCCCTCTGGCACTCAGAGGGTTAACTACAACCCTGTCTGCTGTCCCTTATCTAGTCAGCTATTTTTACATCCAGACCAAAACGCTGAGGGACATCAAAGATTCTCTTGTACAAAAGGGACAAGGGAAAATATGTGGTGCAATTAGAGTTTTCTAACTATAGTAAAGCAAATGTGGGTTATTAGGAGGTGTTTAGTTTGTGAAAGATGGCTCAGACAGAAAATTATTCTCCTTAGCGGTTGACATTATTTTCTCCCCGTTAACAGACTTCTCACCGCTTGGATCCAAGGTCCCAGGTTGGGAGAACACTCGTAGAAACAGGTGTCCTGGATAAAGTGCTTCTTGCATTCAGGAGACATGGTGCCGCAGTGGTCCCAGTTGAAGTTGTACAGGTAGGATTGGTCCTTGTGAGCCTCCTGACTGGTGGCAACGGTACAACAGGACTTATCCTTCCATGGAGTGCACTGCGGGAGAACACAGCCACCAATTACTACTGGATACCAACAGGTTTCTTTAGTAGAAGACAGGATTTGTAACAGCGAGTGCAAGTACACGGGGGGGGGGGGTTATACACTAAAATGTAGTGATAAAGAGGTGATAAAGTGAAGATGTCTTCTCCAGTGATATCACTTCTCCAGATCCTATGTTATTCTATAGCAGTCTTTCTCAACTCCTGCCCTCAGGACCCACTAACAGGCCAGGACTTAGGGATTTCTCTGCTAGAGCACAGGTGTGTTGATCAGAGGCTCATTCACATTGATTAACTCACCTGTGTTCTAACAAGGAAATCATGTGATCAGAGGATCATTCACACTGATTAACTCACCTGTGTTCTAACAAGGAAATCATGTGATCAGAGGCTCATTCACACTGATTAACTCACCTGTGCTCTAACAAGGAAATCATGTGATCAGAGGCTCATTCACACTGATTAACTGACCTGTGGTCTAACAAGGAAATCATCAAATCCTGGCCTGTTAGTGGGTCCTGAGGGCAAAGGCTGAGAACCACTGATCTATAGAACCTATGCACTAAGATCTCCAAAGCTGAAGAAATCTTAGTGCATAGGCTCCATAGGAAGATAAGTTATCTCCACTTTATCACACCTTAGTACATCTCCCCCAAATAATTAATCAAGAAAAAAGAGGAGACACTTTGGACCAAAAAAATGGACCCATAGGCGAGAAATTAAAATTCCCATTGAATTAAAAAGGATATTTTAAGCCCTTGAATGTTAGGTCAGTCTCCAATGTATTACAATTCTGAGATCTAAGAAGAGAAAATCATATCAAGGGCAATTTACATAATTTTCTTTTCCCTTTCCCCCATATCACCCCGAATGGCGTGGAGCCCTGAAATCCATAACGTACATGTCTAGCATAGGTCCTTATCGCACGTTGACCCCATGATGTACATGTACGTCTTTGGACCTTAAGGGGTTAAAGGTTAGTTTGAAAGAAAAAAAAAACAAAAAAAAAAAAAAAAAAAAAACTTTTAATTATGCAATAATGACGAATACATATGGAGTTAACACATTGCAACATACCTTTTACACTCAAAGAGCTAATATTGGTTTCTCCATTATACTCCTTGTAGGTTCATTTAAGAACAGACAGGATGACACACTAACATTATAGGACAAAGTTCCCAGCTAACTCCCACAGACATGATAGGGATGGGGCCAATACAGAGGAAGGATTTCTGTGCTGATCTAGTTAAGAAATGCTATACGCTGATCATTACTACAAGTCAGACCAGGGTATAAGTACAACGCTGCTGGAGCACCAAAATGAGCCGATCCAGAGATCTTTTGAAATATTAACCTGTACCTGAAGGGACCCATAACATGCTGTAACTTAGAAGTTGTCTCTGCCTGACCATAGACGAGAAGCAGGACTCCTGTCTCTGTCCTTTTGGTAGAAATGGCAGCAATATATGGACTAAATAGGCAGATATTTGATGTAGTTGAGATCGTAGGTAACACTGGACTTGCCTACCCTGAGATTTCATGCAACACCATAGCTAGGAACTCTGTGGTTTGACCCAAATTGGAGGGTGAAAGGATAGAGAGAGTCCAAAGTTACCTGTGTTATGATCTGTATCTTGCTGCTTCTTTAGTCTACAAGTTGATGCAGTTTCCACCAGAGACAGAGGTTCTTGTTGGCGAGATCTCACCAAGTTGTAGCATGTTGGAGGGTCCTTGTGGACTCTTTGGAGAACCTCCAGGTTAAAGCAAACAAGGAAATATTGTATAGAAACTAACTTTCTTTGAGATATTAAACTTAAAGATCTCAGTCAGCTCATTTTGAGAGTTCTCAGGTATAAGCAAAATCCCAAGTCTCTTGGTCAAACCTTAGCGTTCCCAGGTAGGTTGAGCAATATGGGCCTTATTCAGGAAGAAAGTGGAGCAAATCAACTGCATCATGGGATGCAAATGAAAATGTCCATTGATTTAATTAGAATGTCTATTTTCCTGACTGCTACACAATTCTCCAAAGGATTTGTCACAATGCGATACAGGCCTCTCTAGTATTTAAATGTCTTAAAGTGATAGTAATGTTCCACAAAAACAACAGCTCCAATTAATCTTCATAGTATTTCAGACACAAAGAGTGTTATTTCATTACTGTGAGCATTGTAGTTCAAGAGTAATTGAATGATAAATTTCCCCCCACGCCCCTTTTACCTAGTGTAAGCCACCTCTCCACAGATGTGGAATCCAGTCCATAGACCAGACAGCTCATATCAAGGGTCATTATTCTTACTGTGAGAACAATGAAAACCCTGCCCCCCTTGACAGGTTTTTCAGCTTTTATCCTTATCTTAATTGAAGATTGTCCCTCTCTGCGATCCATCAGGACAGTCTTGCTGCTCTGAGGTGAGCAGTGTTACATTAGTTAAATTCAATTACTCTTGTAATACAACTCTGACAGAATTGAAATAACACTCTCCATGGCCCAAATACTATGAAGATTAATTGGAGCTGATTTTATTATGAAACATTACTATCCCTTTAAAAGCCCAAATTAAAAAAAAAAAGAAAAACCCAGGAACGTTTATTTATCACCCATTGTGCAGTTGGTTTACCCCAGAATTGCTATACTTTTGACTCATGGGCATCCGTGTGGGACAAGAGGGTGTGCTCCCCCCCCCCAATAAATATTAGGGCTGGGCAGGCTGGCCGGGGGGTGGGAGAGTGGGCAACATTTGAGAAGCACATGTTTTGACTTTGTGCCTATGGCCCACTGAGTCAGTATCTCTATGGTGGTGATGCAATACAGCTGTTCAGGGGAGGGCGTCCCCACTATAATCAAGGTGCCCCATTTCTACTATTGCTCTAGCCCGCTGTCCCAGCCCAACCCTTTTGTTAATTTTGAAATTGGCATTTATGTTGTGAAGGCAAGAGATACCACAGAGCTTACAACTGAAGTGGGGCTACACTACTGATACTATTCCTTTAAATTGTAAGTAACACTTCGTTTTAACTTTATTTTATTTTGTAGGCATTAAAAAAACATGAAGAACGATATAAGTCTTATCTCTCAAATCTTTATGGTTTATGAGATACTCACAAGCAAAGTTTCCCCCCTCCCGCCCCTTTTACCTAGTGTAAGCCGTCTCTTCTCAGATGTGGAATCCAGTCCATAGACCACACAGATAACAGCAGGGGACAATCTATATATATAAAAGAAGACTTTGTGCCTGCCAAAACACACCCAGGGGTGGTATTAAGGAGGAGTTACTATTCCTATTGGGTGATTCAATCATGCAGGGAGTTGGCCCGCCCCCACTATGCAGCCCGCCCACCACTATCAAAGTCAGAAAAAAATATGGCCGCCACTTGCTCCTACACCACAGACAAACACACATGCCTCACTCATACAGCACCACACAAACACACACACATGCCCCACTCACACACACAGACCACCACACACACATGCCCCACTCACACAGCACCACACAAACACACACACGCCCCACTCACACAGCACCACACACACACACACAAGCCCCACTTACACAGCACCAAACAGACATGCCCCCTCTCACACACACAGCACCACATACACACACAAAGCCAGAAATACATATGGCTGACACACACACACAGTCACTCACCCTGACTCCCAGAGGCCTCAGCAGGACCTGTACTGCAGCACCAGAGGAACAAAATTGCACTCAAAGGGTTAAGGTAGGTCCTCATTGCTCAATTATTTCTTCACTGTCATCATTTGCCATGCAAGACACAGGACAGACAGCCATCAGATTCACACTTAACCCACTGACTGCCACAGGGTTGTGTATCAAGTTTTACCCCTCAGGGAGTGTGTTCAAACCCCTCACACTGTAAACTTGCATTTCTCTCCCACTTCTCCTCCTTCCCCAGCCTATTACTAACACTTTTTCCACATTTATGTTAAGCCCCGCCCCCTACTCGCGATTAAGCCCCACCCACTTTTAACCCAGATTGCCCCATTTGTCTCTCCACATCAGCACCACATCAGTCCCCTCTAGGGACTTCACAAGTCAGTGTTCCCAGGTATGAACACACTTCCCACTGCTATTTAACTCTGACATGCCTCTCTATACCTTAACCCTTTGAGTGCCAGAGGGGTACACAACTCATGAGCACATGTGTTTCTGCTCATATATGTTGCGTGTCTGTGTGTGTACATCTCTGTTACATATGTGTGTCCATGTGTGCATCTCCAGTGTGTCTGTGTGTACATGTGTTTTGCATGTCTCTGCCGCTCACTGTGTGTATGTGCATACCTCCCAACATTTCACAGGGCCAAAGAGGGACACGTTAGTTTTAGGTGATATTATTGGGGGTGTGGCTGGTGGGCGGGGCATTAGTAAGAATTTTTAGGTTATTTCATGACCTATTACTGGCTATTTATGTAACTGAATAAATGATTTAGTTCAAGACCAAAGTATTTTATTTGCACAGACTAATGTATAAACACATATACTGAAGTTTATTGCTTTATTGCTGTAGAGCAAAGTAATACACACCACACAGTCAGGGCTGGTGCAAGGATTTTTGCCACCCTAGGCAAAACCTAATTTTGCCGCCCATTTCGCTCCGCCCCTTGTGTCCCACCCCTTTATACCCTGCCTACTTATACCCAACCTCTTTTCATGATTGTCCTCTCTCTGCCCCCTGAGCCACTCTGCCCCTGTTCTGGAGATGCCTGTAAGAGATGCCCCCCACCAGCTCCAACTTGCCCCTTATCAGCTTCACTTTGGCCCACCAGCTCCACTTTGCCCCTATCAACTCCAACTTGCCCCCATCAGCTCCAACGTGCCCCCACCAGCTCCATTTTGCCCCCTCAGCTTCACTTTGCCCCCCATCCTCTCCAACTTACCCCCATCAGCTCCACTTTGCCCCCCATCCACTCCAACTTGCCCCCATCCGCTCCAACTTGCCCCCATCCGCTCCACTATGCCCTCTCAGCTCCAACTTTCCACTATCAGCTCCACTATGCCCCCATCTGCTCCAACTTGCCCCCATCCGCTCCAACTTGCCCCACCAGCTCCACTTTGCCCCCCCCTCAGCTCCACTTGCCCCCCCCCTCAGCTCCACTTGCCCCCCCCCCTCAGCTCCACTTGCCCCCCCCCTCAGCTCCAACTTGCCCCCCCTCAGCTCCACTTTGACCCTCATCAGCTCCAACTTGCCCCCATCATCTCCAACGTGCCCCCACCAGCTCCATTTTGCCCCCTCACCTTCACTTTGCCCCCTCACCTCCAACTTACCCCCATCAGCTCCACTTTGCCCCCCATCCTCTCCAACTTACCCCCATCAGCTCCACTTTGCCCCCCATCCACTTCAACTTGCCCCCATCCGCTCCAACTTGCCCCCACCAGCTCCACTATGCCCTCTCAGCTCCAACTTTCCACTATCAGCTCCACTATGCCCCCATCTGCTCCAACTTGCCCCCCCATCCGCTCCAACTTGCCCCACCAGCTCCACTTTGCCCCCCCTCAGCTCCACTTGCCCCCCCTCAGCTCCAACTTGCCCCCCCTCAGCTCCACTTTGACCCTCATCAGCTACAACTTGCCCCCACCAGCTCCACTATGCCCCCTCAGCTCCAGCTTTCCCCTAACAGCTCCAACTTGCCCCCATCATCTCCACTTTGCCCCACATCTGCTCCAACTTGCCCCCTCAGCTCCACTATGCCCCCTCAGCTCCAACTTGCCCCCCATCACATACCTGTATCTCCCGCTCAGTCTTCTCTTCAGTAATGCAGAGCGCGGCGGGAGATCATGACTCCCAGCGTGCTCTGCATTACTAAAGATCCGACCAGATGAGGGAGCGCTGTAGCAACACAGACCTGACTGTGTTGTGGTTCCTGGCGTGGTGTGTGTGGGCGCAGCTGTTCTCCGCTGCATGCCCGCGCCCCCAGTACCTGTGTGCCCTAGGCCGGCGCCTACCTCGCCTATAGGTGGAGCCGGCCCTGCACACAGTCTGACCTCCTAAAAAGAGGGACAACAGGGTGGGAAAGAGGGACAGAGGGATTTGGCCCTCAAAGAGGGACACTTGGGATGTATGGTATGTGTCTGCCTGTATGCTGCATATGTCTGTGTTTATCAGTGTGTCTGCATTTCACACACGTGCGCCCAATGGTCATAACATGACGGGCAACGCCGTCCCATGTTGCTAGTCTTCCTATGAGAACAATGAAAGCCCTGCCCCCCTTGACAAGTTTTTCAGGTTTTTCCCTTATCTTAATTGAAGATTGTCCCTCTCTGCAGTCTACCTGGGCACCTACCTTCTGAACTAGCTGAACAGGGGGGGATACTTTGTTTGTGAATATCTCTTAAACCATAAAGGTTTGAGAGATAAGACTTATATCATTCTTCATGTTTTTTTAATGCCTTCAAAATAAAATAAAGTTAAAACGAAGTATTACTATCCCTTTAAGTCAAGTTACATTAGTGATACTATATAGCAAACAGGGGAAATGGTTCATGCTGCTAGTATAGTTCCATTTGCATTGCAGCTCTCTGGTATCAGTAGTGTAGGACCATTTCAATTGTAAGCTGTGGTATCACTAGTATAGCTACATTTACAGCAGAAAGTAGGAAATTAAGTGAGGCATGGCCCACTGTCCCAAACATATGACCAGCCCAGGGGACAAACTGCCCCACAGGCCAGCACTTCCCTGCTGCTGTTCTGGGTCCAATAACAATGAGGACCCAGGAAATTAGTTCCATGTAATGATCTCATAAAGGGTCCTGCTCTTAAAGGGATAGTAATCTTTATTTTATAGGCATTAAAAAAACATGAAAAACGATATTAGCCTTATCTCTCAAACCTTTATGGTTTGAGAGATTATACACAAGCAAAGTTTCCCCTCCCGCCCCTTTTACCTAGTGTAAGCCATCTCTTCTCAGATGTGGAATCCAGTCCATAGACCAGACAGATAACAGCAGGGGACAATCTTCTTCCTGTGAGAACAATGAAAACCCTGCCCCCCTTGACAAGTTTTCCCTTATCTTAATTGACGATTGTCCCTCTCTGCAGTCTACCTGGGCACCTCCCTTCTGCTCTGCCTGAGCAGTGTTACATCAGTAAAAGGGGCAGGAGGGGGATACTTTGTCATTGAATTACTCTTGTACTACAGCTCTGACAGAATTGAAATAACACTCTCCAAAGTCCAAATACTATGATGATTAGATAGAGCTGCTTTTATTATGAAACATTACTATCCCTTTAAGGCGTGTACTCAGCCCAAGATGCCACATGGATCTCAGATTGCAGCCCTGATGGTAGAAAGTTCACAGTGAAAGGCCTCACCTGACCATGCAGTGAGTCCTCTGGCCCTGGGTCAGTCTTCTGGTGCTTTCCATCCATGCAGATATCCATGTAGTTTTGAGCTGCGAAGGCCACGCTCATCACAGAGGCCAGGAGGATGAAGCTCTGCTGCATGACTCTAGACATATAGAGATGGACAGTTAACTCTACAGCACTGCGGCCTGTGACATAGGATTGAAAGGGGGTGGCCCAGTGATTAGGAAGGTTTTAGGTAAATACATATAGCACCCTGCTGGTCCTTAATGGTGCAAGCTGTCCACATGTAGTCACATAACCCTCAGGTCATAGATTCTCTCTGACTGCTCATTACAGGAGTGACACTGGATTGGACAGGTACTAGGGTGACCACACGTCACGGAACTGTCCCTTATTGGGGGTCTGCGTCTCGCATCCTGGATCACCCCCCACCGGGACAACAAAGAGTCCCAGAATGGAGCAACACGCGCCAGTCCAGCCAGCCAATGAAATGTATTTGCTATATGGTCCTCATTGGCTGGCTGAGCCAGCCAATGAAGACCATATAGCAAATACATTTCATTGGCTGACTGGACTGGTGCATGTGAGACAGCTGGGATGGAGCAGGTATACTGGCGCTGCAAGTGAGACCCGCGGCTGAGGCTCCCGCCGGCTCTGACCATCTTTCTGAGGCTGTTCCCACTGGGAACTCTTACTCTGTGTCAGCCTCAGAAAGATGGTCAGTGCCAGCGGGAGCCTCAGCAGCGGGACTAGGGTGACCACATGTCCCGGAATGGTAGAATGGAAATGTGGTCACCCTAGCAGGTAGATAGATGACTTCTGTTGCATTTAATCGTTACAGTGCCAGAGAAGTCTCTCAGGCACTCAAAGGGTTAAAACTGGCTGACCGTCGTTGCTCCCATTTTTAAGATTAAACAATGCAATGTGAACTGTAAAGACTTGTGTGTGACCGCTTGCACAGTGGCCTCAGACTGCAGTGCAGGAACATCTTGCTATAACTGCTTGTATTTAAAGGGATAGTAATACTACATTTTATTTTATTTTGTAGGCATTAAAAAAACATGAAGAACGATATAAGTCTTATCTCTCAAACCTTTATGGTTTAAGAGATATTCACAAGCAAAGTTTCCCCTCCCGGCCCTTTTACCTAGTGTAAGCCATCTCTTCTCAGATGTGGAATCCAGTCCATAGACCAGACAGATAACAGAAGGGGACAATCTTCTTCCTATGAGAACAATGAAAGCCCTTCCCCCCTTGACAAGTTTTTCAGGTTTTTCCCTTACCTTAATTGAAGATTGCAGAGAGGGACAGTCTACCTGGGCACCTCCCTTCTGATCTGGCTGAGCATTGTTACATCAGTAAAAGGGGCGGGAGGGGGATACTTTGTCATTGAATTACTCTTGAACTACAACTCTGACAGAACTGAAATAACACTCTCCAAAGCCCAAATACTATGATGATTAATTAGAGCTGCTTTTATTATGAAACATTACTATTCCCTTTAAGTTGTAGCATACTGCAGACCACCATTGTTATGACTGGCCCATAGGACACAAGCAAAGCATTTGTGGGACATCATCATCACCAGAAGTGGCCATATAACCCAGCCCTTACGCTGGAAGTACTTAATGGACTATGGTAGAAAGGTCCTCAGTGCTGTGTACAACATCCTTGTCACCTACCAACACTATGTACAAAACACACAGCTGTATTCCAGGTACTAAACTCTTAAACCTTTAAGCAGACCTATCGCTTTAAAAACACCTTTTGCCTGTTCATTAAAAGGGAAGAGAATATTTTACATTAGGTTTTATTCATTCGTTTTCTAAAATACAGTTTAACCCTTTGAGCGCCAGATGGTTACCATACCTACCAACATTTCAAATTGCCAAAGAGGGACACTTGTGTTTTAGTGGGGTGTTGCTGGGGGTGTGGTATTACTGAGAATTTTTAGGCTATTTCATGACCTATTGACACCTCCTTGTGTAACCTAATAAATGACTTATAACAAGACCAAAGTATTTTATTTACACAGACTAATTTATACACAAACAATAATGTGAGTTGTATTGCTGTGGATCAAAGTGATACACTTATATACACACTACACAGTCTGATCTCCTAAACACAGGGACACAAGGGTGATACACACACACATATTTATTTATATATATATATATATATATATATATATATATATATATATATATATATACTAGCAACATGGGACGGCGTTGCCCGTCATGTTATGACCATTGGGCGCACGTGTGTGAAATGCAGACACACTGATGAACACAGACATATGCAACACACAGGCAGACACATACCATACATCCCAAGTGTCCCTCTTTAGGAGGGACAGTCCCTCTTTGAGGGCCAAATCCCTCTGTCCCTCTTTCCCACCCTGTTGTCCCTCTTTTTAGGAGGTCAGACTGTGTGCAGGGCCGGCTCCACCTATAGGCGAGGTAGGCGCCGGCCTAGGGCGCACACGTACTGGGGGCGTGGGCATGCAGCGGAGAACAGCTGCGCCCATACACACCACGCCAGGAACCACAACACAGTCAGGTCTGTGTTGCTACAGCGCTCCCTCATTGGGTCGGATCTTTAGTAATGCAGAGCGCGCTGGGAGTCATGATCTCCCGCCTCGCTCTGCATTACTGAAGAGAAGACTGCGCGGGAGATACAGGTATGTGATGGGGGGCAAGTTGGAGCTGAGGGGGCATAGTGGAGCTGAGGGGGCAAGTTGGAGCAGATGTGGGGCAAAGTGGAAATGATGGGGGCAAGTTGGAGCTGTTAGGGGAAAGCTGGAGCTGAGGGGGCATAGTGGAGCTGGTGGGGGCAAGTTGGAGCTGATGAGTGTCAAAGTGGAGCTGAGGGGGGGCAAGTTGGAGCTGAGGGGGGGCAAATGGAGCTGAGGGGGGGCAAAGTGGAGCTGGTGGGGCAAGTTGGAGCGGATGGGGGGGCAAGTTGGAGCTGCTGGGGGCAAGTTGGAGCTGCTAGGGGCATAGTGGAGCTGATAGTGGAAAGTTGGAGCTGAGAGGGCATAGTGGAGCTGGTGGGGGCAAGTTGGAGCTGATGGGGGTAAGTTGGAGAGGATGGGGGGCAAAGTGGAGCTGATGGGGATAAGTTGGAGCTGAGGGGGCAAAGTGAAGCTGAGGGGGCAAAATGGAGCTGGTGGGGGCACGTTGGAGCTGATGGGGGCAAGTTGGAGTTGATAGGGGCAAAGTGGAGCTGGTGGGCCAAAGTGAAGCTGATAAGGGGCAAGTTGGAGCTGGTGGGGGGCATCTCTTACAGGCATTTCCAGAACAGGGGCAGAGTGGCTCAGGGGGCAGAGAGAGGACAATCATGAAAAGAGGTTGGGTATAAGTAGGCAGGGTATAAAGGGGTGGGACACAAGGGGTGGAGCGAAATGGGCGGCAAAATTAGGTTTTGCCTAGGGTGGCAAAAATCCTTGCACCAGCCCTGTGGTGTGTATTACTTTGCTCTACAGCAATAAAGCAATAAACTTCAGTATATGTGTTTATACAATAGTCTGTGCAAATAAAATACTTTGGTCTTGAACTAAATCATTTATTCAGTAACATAAATAGCCAGTAATAGGTCATGAAATAACCTAAAAATTCTTACTAATGCCCCATCCACCAGCCACACCCCCAATAATATCACCTAAAACTAACGTGTCCCTCTTTGGCCCTGTGAAATGTTGGGAGGTATGCACATACACACAGTGAGCGGCAGAGACATGCAAAACACATGTACACACAGACACACTGGAGATGCACACATGGACACACATATGTAACAGAGATGTACACACACAGACACGCAACATATATGAGCAGAAACACATGTGCTCATGAGTTGTGTACCCCTCTGGCACTCAAAGGGTTAAGGTATAGAGAGGCATGTCAGAGTTCAATAGCAGTGGGAAGTGTGTTCATACCTGGGAACACTGACTTGTGAAGTCCCTAGAGGGGACTGATGTGGTGCTGATGTGGAGAGACAAATGGGGCAATCTGGGTTAAAAGTGGGTGGGGCTTAATCGCGAGTAGGGGGCGGGGCTTAACATAAATGTGAAAAAGTGTTAGTAATAGGCTGGGGAAGGAGGAGAAGTGGGAGGGGAATGCAAGTTTACAGTGTGAGGGGTTTGAACACACTCCATGAGGGGTAAAACTTGATACAGAACCCTGTGGCAGTCAGTGGGTTAAGTGTGAATCTGATGGCTGTCTGTCCTGTGTCTTGCATGGCAAATGGTGACAGTGAAGAAGTAATTCAGCAATGAGGGCCTACCTTAACCCTTTGAGTGCCATTTTGTTCCCCTGGTGATGCAGCACCGTTCAGTGGCTTTACTACAGGTCCTGCTGAGGCCACTGGGAGTCAAGGTGAGTGACTGTGTGTCAGCCATCTTTCTTTCTGGCTTTGTGTGTGTGTATGGGTGTTTGGTGCTGTGTGAGTGGGGCATGAGTGTGTAATACCTGTGAACTTTTACTTGTGGAGTCCCTCTTGTGGTGCTGATGTGGAGAGAGCAATGGGGCAATCTGGGTTAAAAGGGGGTGGGGCTTAATCACGAGTAGGGGGCGGGGCTTAACATAAATATGGAAAAGTCTTAGTAATAGGCTGGGGAAGGAGGAGAAGTGGGAGAGAAATGCAAGTTTACAGTGTGAGGGGTTTGAACACACTCCCTGAGGGCTAAAACTTGATACACAACCCTGTGGCAGTCAGTGGGTTAAGTGTGAATCTGATGGCTGTCTGTCCTGTGTCTTGCATGGCAAATGATGACAGTGAAGAAATAATTGAGCAATGAGGACCTACCTTAACCCTTTGAGTGCAATTTTGTTCCTCTGGTGCTGCAGTACAGGTCCTGCTGAGGCCTCTGGGAGTCAGGGTGAGTGACTGTGTGTGTGTGTCAGCCATATGTATTTCTGGCTTTGTGTGTGTATGTGGTGCTGTGTGTGTGTGAGTTGGGGCATGTCTGCTTGGTGCTGTGTAAGTGGGGCGTGTGTGTGTGTGTGGTGCTGTGTGAGTGGGGCATGTGTGTGTGTTTGTGTGGTGCTGTGTGAGTGGTGGTCTGTGTGTTTGTCTGTGGTGTAGGAGCAAGTGGCGGCCATATTGTTTTTTTTCTGACTTTGATAGTGGTGGGCGGGCTACATAGTGGGGGCGGGCCAACTCCCTGCATGATTGAATCACCCAATAGGAGTAGTAACTCCTGCTTTATGCCTCCCCTGGGTGTGTTTTGGCAGGCACAAAGTCTTCTTTTATATATATACTAGCAACATGGGACGGCGTTGCCCGTCATGTTATGACCATTGGGCGCACGTGTGTGAAATGCAGACACACTGATAAACACAGACATATGCAGCATACAGGCAGACACATACCATACATCCCAAGTGTCCCTCTTTGAGGGCCAAATCCCTCTGTCCCTCTTTCCCACCCTGTTGTCCCTCTTTTTAGGAGGTCAGACTGTGTGCAGGGCCGGCTCCACCTATAGGCGAGGTAGGCGCCGGCCTAGGGCACACAGGTACTGGGGGCGCGGGCATGCAGCGGAGAACAGCTGCGCCCACACACACCACGCCAGGAACCACAACACAGTCAGGTCTGTGTTGCTACAGCGCTCCCTCATCTGGTCGGATCTTTAGTAATGCAGAGCACGCTGGGAGTCATGATCTCCCGCCGCGCTCTGCATTACTGAAGAGAAGACTGAGCGGGAGATACAGGTATGTGATGGGGGGCAAGTTGGAGCTGAGGGGGCATAGTGGAGCTGAGGGGGCAAGTTGGAGCAGATGTGGGGCAAAGTGGAGATGATGGGGGCAAGTTGGAGCTGTTAGGGGAAAGCTGGAGCTGAGGGGGCATAGTGGAGCTGGTGGGGGCAAGTTGGAGATGATGGGGGCAAGTTGTAGCTGATGAGGGTCAAAGTGGAGCTGAGGGGGGGCAAGTTGGAGCTGAGGGGGGGCAAGTGGAGCTGAGGGGGGGCAAAGTGGAGCTGGTGGGGCAAGTTGGAGCGGATGGGGGGGCAAGTTGGAGCAGATGGGGGCATAGTGGAGCTGATAGTGGAAAGTTGGAGCTGAGAGGGCATAGTGGAGCTGGTGGGGGCAAGTTGGAGCGGATGGGGGCAAGTTGAAGTGGATGGGGGGCAAAGTGGAGCTGATGGGGGTAAGTTGGAGAGGATGGGGGGCAAAGTGGAGCTGATGGGGGTAAGTTGGAGGTGAGGGGGCAAAGTGAAGGTGAGGGGGCAAAATGGAGCTGGTGGGGGCACGTTGGAGCTGATGGGGGCAAGTTGGAGTTGATAGGGGCAAAGTGGAGCTGGTGGGCCAAAGTGAAGCTGATAAGGGGCAAGTTGGAGCTGGTGGGGGGCATCTCTTACAGGCATCTCCAGAACAGGGGCAGAGTGGCTCAGGGGGCAGAGAGAGGACAATCATGAAAAGAGGTTGGGTATAAGTAGGCAGGGTATAAAGGGGTGGGACACAAGGGGCGGAGCGAAATGGGCGGCAAAATTAGGTTTTGCCTAGGGTGGCAAAAATCCTTGCACCAGCCCTGACTGTGTGGTGTGTATTACTTTGCTCTACAGCAATAAAGCAATAAACTTCAGTATATGTGTTTATACATTAGTCTGTGCAAATAAAATACTTTGGTCTTGAACTAAATCATTTATTCAGTTACATAAATAGCCAGTAATAGGTCATGAAATAACCTAAAAATTCTTACTAATGCCCCGCCCACCAGCCACACCCCCAATAATATCACCTAAAACTAACGTGTCCCTCTTTGGCCCTGTGAAATGTTGGGAGGTATGCACATACACACAGTGAGCGGCAGAGACATGCAAAACACATGTACACACAGACACACTGGAGATGCACACATGGACACACATATGTAACAGAGATGTACACACACAGACACGCAACATATATGAGCAGAAACACATGTGCTCATGAGTTGTGTACCCCTCTGGCACTCAAAGGGTTAAGGTATAGAGAGGCATGTCAGAGTTAAATAGCAGTGGGAAGTGTGTTCATACCTGGGAACACTGACTTGTGAAGTCCCTAGAGGGGACTGATTTGGTGCTGATGTGGAGAGACAAATGGGGCAATCTGGGTTAAAAGTGGGTGGGGCTTAATCGCGAGTAGGGGGCGGGGCTTAACATAAATGTGGAAAAAGTGTTAGTAATAGGCTGGGGAAGGAGGAGAAGTGGGAGAGAAATGCAAGTTTACAGTGTGAGGGGTTTGAACACACTCCCTGAGGGGTAAAACTTGATACACAACCCTGTGGCAGTCAGTGGGTTAAGTGTGAATCTGATGGCTGTCTGTCCTGTGTCTTGCATGGCAAATGATGACAGTGAAGAAATAATTGAGCAATGAGGACCTACCTTAACCCTTTGAGTGCAATTTTGTTCCTCTGGTGCTGCAGTACAGGTCCTGCTGAGGCCTCTGGGAGTCAGGGTGAGTGACTGTGTGTGTGTGTCAGCCATATGTATTTCTGGCTTTGTGTGTGTATGTGGTGCTGTGTGTGTGAGAGGGGGCATGTCTGTTTGGTGCTGTGTAAGTGGGGCTTGTGTGTGTGTGTGTGGTGCTGTGTGAGTGGGGCATGTGTGTGTGTTTGTGTGGTGCTGTGTGAGTGGGGCATGTGTGTGTGGTGGTCTGTGTGTGTGAGTGGGGCATGTATGTGTGTTTGTGTGGTGCTGTATGAGTGAGGCATGTGTGTTTGTCTGTGGTGTAGGAGCAAGTGGCGGCCATATTGTTTTTTTCTGACTTTGATAGTGGTGGGCGGGCTGCATAGTGGGGGCGGGCCAACTCCCTGCATGATTGAATCACCCAATAGGAATAGTAACTCCTCCTTAATACCACCCCTGGGTGTGTTTTGGCAGGCACAAAGTCTTCTTTTATATATATAGATAGATATATACACATACACACACACACACACACCACACAGTGTGATCTCCTAAACACAGGGACACCAGGGTGATACACTTCTATACACACCACACAGTGTGATCTCCTAAACACAGGGACACCAGGGTGATACACTTATATACACACCACACAGTCTGATCTCCTAAACACAGGTACACCAGGGTGATACACTTCTATACACACCACACAGTCTGATCTCCTAAAAAGAGAGACATCAGGGTGGGAAAGAGGAACAGGGGGATTTGGGTCTAAAAGAGACTTTCCCTTCTAAAGAGGGACACTTGTGAGGTATGGGATACCCCCTCTGGCAATCACAGGGTTAAAGAGGACATTTCTAACCCCGCCAAACCCCCCCACACACGTACGTCTTCCTCACATCTGGAGTTTCCATCTTAATTATTTTTGTGTTCTAGATGGAGTCAGGAGTTGCACTGTGAATGGCTTGGATTAAATGTAGGATCATGTATAAAAGTGACAGGTTCCCAGGATATCATCAGATCATACGCGTTACATTGTACTCGAGTTGTCATATTTAAGAGTCCAGATTGGCTTCTGCTCCATATACTTATTGTCCATTATCAATGGGTGATGGTTTTCTAAAGACTTAAGCATCACAGGCTTGAGTAGTGAGGTGTGGAAGATAGGAGGATTCTGAAGAGGTGCCAGAAGTTTACAGTGAAAAGGCCACAGGGTTAATCTGTCCAGTGGTTTTAAATCAGTGTTTCTCAGCCCATGCCCTCAGTGGCCACTAACAGGCCAGGACTTGGGGATTTCTCTGGTAGAACACAAGTGTGGTGATCAGAGGCTCATTCACATTGATTAACTCACCTGTGCTCTAACAAGGAAATCATCAAATCCTGGCCTGTTAGTGGGTCCTGAGGAGAGGAGTTGAGAACCCCTGGTTTAAATGGACCTGTATTCTTGCTTACTCTTTTTTTTTGTATGGAGCAGTCATCTTCAGATTCATGGAAGACAGCCAGACTTAAATCACGGATGTGATGTAATGCTTTGAGTACCACAGCAGTAAACAACACATTTCAGAGCAATGTGTTGTGTGGACCCCCCCCCCCCAGAACGCAAAGGGTTAAACACTGCATATGTTAGGTTTTTTGAAGACTTGAAGGCAAGCTGATAGAGAATAAAGTACTCCAGGTGTGTGTGACTACCAGTGGAACAAGGCTGAGATGTCAGACAGTGTATGTGTGGGTCTGTGATGATCAGAGGAACAAGGCTGGGGTGTCAGACAGTGTATGTGTGGGTCTGTGACTACCAGTGGAACAAGACTGGGGTGTCAGACAGTGTATGTGTGGGTCTGTGACTACCAGTGGAACAAGGCTGGGATGTCAGACAGTGTATGTGTGGGTCTGTGACTACCAGTGGAACAAGGCTGGGGTATCAGGTGTGTCAGACAGTGTACGTGTGGTTCTGTGACTACCAGTGGAACAAGACTGGGGTGTCAGACAGTGTATGTGTGGGTCTGTGACTACCAGTGGAACAAGGCTGTGTGTAAAAATGCCCAGGAAGGAGTGCAGGGGGTGAAATCCATTATTAGCATGAAATGAAGGCATTTTGGTAGAATCATCTGTAAGCGAATTCTACAAGGATTTATAAATCCAACTAATCATCTCGTCTTTGCAGAAGCAGCAGAAATGGATGTGAGTGGAAAGGAGAAGGTCTTTCAGAACCAGGAGATGAATTGTATCCCATGGTCTGATAACTGCCCCCACCTCCCCAGTACCACACATAGTTATACAATTTCTTGGAAGAATCATTTCTCAGCCCCTGCTGCAGCTGGTAAGATAAATGAAGGGATCCTACCAACTACCATATTACAGCATTGCACAATAAACTCTATAGAGAACAAGGACCAGTAAATCCTTGTAAGAAGTGAGCCTGGGTAGCTACTGTTGGACACAGAGGATCATCCATTATGGCATCCTACGCTACTGCCTAGGGCCCACGGCAATATGAGGGGCTCTGGCTGCAAGTGACGGGTCACAGATAGAGGACCTGCTGTTTTTGCTGCCAACATCTTACGTCAAACACCCTTTTCTTGAAAGAACAGCATAATCCAGTTATACCCACTTTCATTAGTCACAATGTCAGTACCTGCTAGCAGCACTCTATGTCAGAAGCACTGGATCAAGAGATATGGGGGCCCCACATTGCTACCTTTCCTAGGGCCACATGGAGCCTTAAAAGGATAGTAATTTTTTTTTTTATGTGGTAGGGTTTATCCCCCTGAGTAAAACAAGGGTACTCCCACTACTGAAAGGTATTTATTCAAAGGTTATTACGGCTCGAAGTTGAATTTTTTTAAGTGCAATATCACAGTGGACTGAAATTGTACAGTGGCGCTGTTGCTACACGATCCTATGGACAGCTCTGGTCCTGTGACCATAAATCTCCATAGGATGGTGTAGCAACAGCACCACTCTACAATTTCAGGCCACTATGATATTGCACCTAAAAAAAATTAAGCTTTGAGCTGTAATAACTTTTGAATAAAATACCTTTCAGCAGTTGGAGTTCCCATGTTTTACTCAGGTGGATAAACCATACAACTTTTTTTTTTTTTTTTTTTACATTTTAAGTATTACTATCCCTTTAATCAGTCTCCGGCTGGAAGGGTGGGGTGTTGGTGAGGAATCTGTGGCTACAAATTAGCAGGAGGACAAAATTAGACAGTATATTTCAGGAATTTGTTGTTACCATCACATCAGGGACCTGCAAAAGGTCTTAGAAAAGGCGTGCATAATCATTAGATATACAGAGAGCATCGGAGTCTTATGTGTGCACCAGATGGACTGGCTCTGTACCCTGAACACCACTCGCACTTTTTATAGTAGTCGGTTGAGTCACTGGAATAGGCCCTGGTGGTTATGGACACTTTTGGTTCCATTCTGGGTTATCAAAAATTGGCATAAATCCTTAACCATGGCAGTTGACAAGGCAGTTAACCCTCTAAGAGCCAGAGGGGTATGCAAAGCATTGCATTCAAAGGGTTAATGGTGTTCTGGGGGCTCATTGCACCTGATGGAGCTCCTTCCAGAAACACGTGCATAGACACGAACAGGTCACTGCAGAAGCCCACCATTCCTCATCAGGTGATTGGGAGATGGCGGCTGCTTTTGGACTTCAGAATGGGTCCTGCAAGGAGCCCCAACTGGTTCAAGGAGATGCCCCACCAGAAAACGTTAGGAGGCCCCAGGATACATCACTTATTACAAACAGGTAATAGGGACATGGTTATAATTAATGTGTGTTTTATGGTTTTGATTGTTGGAGTTCCACAAGGATTCCATCACAGCTTAACGTTCAATACCCCTTGGGTTACATGCGTAAAATAAAGTGTAGAAACAAAGAAATCCACGCACTCCCACTAAACAGATCTGACGGAGGCTGTAGTAAAAACAATTCTTTATTCAAATAGGTTAAAATACCTCATATCTTCAGGCCTGATGGTAATAGGAAAGACTCATGACACTGTACAATCAACAGAATTCCAAAAGAGACTTCATTATACAGATCCACGTGTTTCGCGTCCTAAGGATCATGAGTAAGCGTCTTCGACACGAAACGCGTGGATCTGTATAACGAAGTGTCTTTTGGAATAAAGAATTGTTTTTACTACAGCCTCCATCAGATCTGTTTAGTGGGAGCGTGTGAATTTCTTTGTTTCTACATCTGTTTTTTTAAGGAGCTTGTGGGGATGGTCTTCCGTTGCACCCTTCTTAGATCCGGAGACTAAAGCTCTGTCAGAGATTTTCCTCAACCGTTCTTATTATATTGGCTGTGATTGTGTTTATTTTTCTACTTTGAAGTTAGAGCCACTAATTTTGTTTTGTTTGTTTATAAAATAAAGTGTAACCATTCCCAGTGAAGCCACAATTCCCACCATATGAAGGTTTATCCTCCTTTATACTGGAGAGGTCTCGGTTGAAAGTCTGCTGTTCTACAATGAGAATGTCTACTTCTCCCCAAAACATCTCCACTTTTGTCTTTATATATACAGGAATATGATTTTAACCCTTTGGAAGCAAGAGAACTGGAACGTATTACAAAGCAATCCACTGTAGATGTGTCTAGCATTCAGAAGGTTGATTATATATAATTTTTTTTATTTTTTATTTACTAGCAATGTGGGACGGCGTTGCCCGTCATGTTATGACCATTGGGCGCACGTGTGTGAAATGCAGACACACTGATAAACACAGACATATGCAACACACAGGCAGACACATACCATACATCCCAAGTGTCCCTCTTTAGGAGGGACAGTCCCTCTTTGAGGGCCGGATCCCTCTGTCCCTCTTTTTAGGAGGTCAGACTGTGTGCAGGGCCGGCTCCACCTATAGGAGAGGTAGGCGCCGGCCTAGGGCGCACACGTACTGGGGGCGCGGGCATGCAGCGGAGAAGAGCTGCGCCCGTACACACCACGCCGGGAACCACAACACAGTCAGGTCTGCGTTGCTACAGCGCTCCATCATTGGGTCGGATCTTTAGTAATGCAGAGCACGCTGGGAGTCATGATCTCCCGCCGCGCTCTGCATTACTGAAGAGAAGACTGCGCGGGAGCTACAGGTATGTGATGGGGGGCAAGTTGGAACTGAAGGGGCATAGTGGAGCTGCTGGGGGCAAGTTGGAGCGGATGGGGGACAAAGTGGAGCGGCTGGGGGCAAGTTGGAGCTGAGGGGGGAAAGCTGGAGCTGAGGGGGGAAAGCTGGAGCTGAGGGGGGTAAGTTGCAGCGGATGAGGGTCAAAGTGGAGCTGAGGGGGGGCAAAGTGGAGCTGAGGGGGGCAAAATGAAGCTTGATGGGGGGGCAAAGTGGAGCGGATGGGGGGGCAAAGTGGAGCTGAGGGGGGGCAAGTTAGAGCTGAGGGGGGGCAAGTTAGAGCTGAGGGGGGGCAAGTTAGAGCTGAGGGGGGGCAAAGTGGAGCTGAGGGGGGGCAAAGTGGAGCTGAGGGGGGGCAAAGTGGAGCTGAGGGGGCAGGTTAGAGCAGATGGGGGGCAAAGTGGAGCTGATGGGGGCAAGTTGAAGCTGATGGTGGCAAGTTGGAGCTGCTGGGGGGCAAAGTGGAGCTGCTGGGGGGCAAAGTGGAGCTGCTGGGGGGCAAAGTGGAGTGGATGGGGGGCAAAGTGGAGCTGGTGGGGGCAAGTTGGAGCTGGTGGGGGGCAAAGTGGAGCTGAGGGGGGCAAAGTGGAGCTGAGGGGGGCAAAATGAAGCTTGATGGGGGGGCAAAGTGGAGCGGATGGGGGGGCAAAGTGGAGCGGATGGGGGGGCAAAGTGGAGCTGAGGGGGGGGCAAAGTGGAGCTGAGGGGGGGCAAAGTGGAGCTGAGGGGGGGCAAAGTGGAGCTGAGGGGGGGCAAGTTAGAGCTGAGGGGGGGCAAGTTAGAGCTGAGGGGGGGCAAGTTAGAGCTGAGGGGGGGCAAAGTGGAGCTGAGGGGGGGCAAAGTGGAGCTGAGGGGGGGCAAAGTGGAGCTGAGGGGGGGCAAAGTGGAGCTGATGGTGGCAAGTTGGAGCTGCTGGGGGGCAAAGTGGAGCTGCTGGGGGGCAAAGTGGAGCCGCTGGGGGCAAGTTGGAGTGGATGGGGGGCAAAGTGGAGCTGGTGGGGGCAAGTTGGAGCTGAGGGGGGACAAAGTGGAGCTGAGGGGGGCCAAGTTGAAGCTGAGGGGGGCCAAGTTGAAGCTGATGGGGGCCAAGTTGAAGCTGATGGGGGCCAAGTTGAAGCTGATGGGGGCCAAGTTGAAGCTGATGGGGGGCAAAGTGGAGCTGCTGGGGGGCAAAGTGGAGCTGCTGGGGGGCAAAGTGGAGCCGGTGGGGGCAAGTTGGAGTGGATGGGGGGCAAGTTGGAGCTGGTGGGGGCAAGTTGGAGCTGGTGGGGGGCAAAGTGGAGCTGAGGGGGGGCAAAGTGGAGCTGAGGGGGGACAAAGTGGAGCTGAGGGGGGACAGGTTAGAGCAGATGGGGGGCAAAGTGGAGCTGATGGTGGCAAGTTGGAGCTGCTGGGGGCATAGTGGAGCTGCTGGGGGCATAGTGGAGCTGCTGGGGGCAAGTTGGAGTGGATGGGGGGCAAAGTGGAGCTGGTGGGGGCAAGTTGGAGCTGGTGGGGGCAAGTTGGAGCTGGTGGGGGCAAGTTGGAGCTGGTGGGGGCAAGTTGGAGCTGGTGGGGGGCAAAGTGGAGCTGATGGGGGGCAAGTTGGAGCTGATGGGGGGCATCTCTTACAGGTATCTCCAGACCAGGGGCAGACTGGGCCAGGGGGCAGAGAGAGGACAATCATGAAAAGAGGTTGGGTATAAGTAGGTGGGGTATAAAGGGGTGGGGCACAAGGGGCGGAGCGAAATGGGCAGCAAAATTAGGTTTTGCCTACGGTGGCAAAAATCCTTGCACCAGCCCTGACTGTGTGGTGTGTATTACTTTGCTCTACAGCAATAAAGCTCATATACATATTTTTGTAAACTTCAGTATATGTGTTTATACATTAGTCAGTGCAAATAAAATACTTTGGTCTTGCACTAAATCATTTATTCAGTTACATAAATAGCCAGTAATAGGTCATGAAATAACCTAAAAATTTTTACTAATGCCCTGCCCACCAGCCACGCCCCCAACAATATCACCTAAAACCAGGGGCGGATTGTAAGGGAATACCGGCCCGGGCTCCCCCCCACACACACGCACCCCCGGTGCGCACTGAAAGAATTGCAAATAAATTCTCCACTAACTTCCTTTAGTGCCCTCATTCTGCACTCAAGACAAAGTGGAGCGGAGGGGTAGAGAGATGGCCAGCGCTGTACAGCACTTGTATTTTAATTGCAGTTCTTTCACCGCGCACCGGAGGGGGAGAGAGTCTGCACAAAGTGGATCGCGACTTTTTAAAAGTGAGCCGATATAGCGGCCCACCAGGGGATGCCTGATCCCCCGATAGGACAATCCGCCCATGCCTAAAACTAAAGTGTCCCTCTTTGGCCATGTGAAATGTTGGGAGGTATGCACATACACACAGTGAGCGGCAGAGACATGCAAAAGACACGCGCACACACAGACACACTGGAGATGGACACACATATGTAACAGAGATGTACACACACAACATATATGAGCAGAAACACATGCGTGCATGAGTTGTGTACCCCTCTGGCACTCAAATGGTTAATGTATAGAGAGGCATGTCAGAGATAAATAGCAGTGGGAAGTGTATTGATACCTGGGAACTTTGACTTGTGTAGTCCCTAGAGGGGACTGATGTAGTGCTGATGTGGAGAGACAAATGGGGCAATCTGGGTTAAAAGTGGGCAGGGCTTAATCACAAGTGGGGGTGGGGCTTAATTGTGAGTGGGGGCGGGGCTTAACATAAATGTGGAAAAGTGTTAGTAATAGGCTGGGGAAGGAGGAGAAGTGGGAAGGAAATGCAAGTTTACAATGTGAGGGGGTTGAACACACTCCCTGAGGGGTAAAACGTGATACACAACCCTGTGGCAGTCAGTGGGTTAAGTGTGAATCTGATGGCTGTCTGTCCTGTGTCTTGCATGGCAAATGATGACAGTGAAGAAATAATTGAGCAATGACGGCCTACCTTAACCCTTTGAGTGCCATTTTGTTCCCCTGGTGCTGCACTACAGGTCCTGCTGAGGCCACTGGGAGTCAGGGTGAGTGACTGTGTGTGTGTGTCAGCCATATTTATTTCTGGCTTTGTATGTGTATGTGGTGCTGTGTGTATGAGTGGGGGCATGTGTGTTTGGTGCTGTCTGAGTGGGGCATGTGTGTGGTGGTCTGTGTGTGGCATGTGTGTTTGTCTGTGGTGTAGGAGCAAGTGGCGGCCATATTGTTTTTTTCTGACTTTGATAGTGGTGGGCGGGCTGCATAGTGGGGGCGGGCCAACTCCCTGCATGACTGAATCACCCAATAGGAGTAGTAACTCCTGCTTTATGCCTCCCCTGGGTGTGTTTGCCAGGCACAAAGTCTTCTTTTATATATATAGATATATTTTTTTTTTTTTGGTAGAGATCCTATTCTACAGCTAAATTTCATTCACACGCAGTTACAAACCCACACTTATTTCTTACATTGTATCGGTATAAAGAACTTCTTGCACTACAAAAAGCAAAATGATAGGCTTTAAACAAAGGCAATAAGAAATCCTACAGAGAAGAGTTCCTCCCACATTCTGGAGAATCATGTAAGCAGTGGCGTAACTATTGAGGTCGCTACCGCGACCGTCGCTCCAGGGGGCCCGGCCGCCCCCTGCGACCCCTCTGTCTGGCGACCGCGATCTCCGTCTGGCACTGTAGTAATGCAGTACGCTGGAAGATGACATCATCTCCCAGCGCTCTGCATTACTGAAGAGGACAGCGCGGGAGATCAACACACCTCTCCGGGCTCCTGCCACTCCAGGGAGGTAGGAGATGGGTGTATTTTGTAGAGGGCCAATGTAGTCGAGGGGGGCGAATGTGGTCGGGGGGGGCCCATGGCGCTTCTTGAACCAGGGCCCGGAGGCTTCTAGTTACACCTCTGCATGCAAGCTTTAGCAGATAGCAAAATGCCACTCTCCAGCTGTCAATTATGAAATACTGGATATACCTCGGAATTTTCAAAATGGGCTGACACAGATATTAACCCTTTAAGTTCCCTGTAACAGATTGTTTGGTTAATATGTATCTACGTGCTCTAACCTAGGGAGATGCTCCAACCAACCCACAAGGTACCTTTAACACATTACACCTTCTAGAGCAGAGGATCTCAGCCCATGCCCTCAGTGCCACTAACAGGCCAGGACTTAGGAATTTCCCTGCTAGAACACAAGTGTGTTGATCAGAGGCTCAGTCATATTGATTAACTCACCTGTGATCTTAAAAGGAAATTATAAAATCCTGTCCTGTTAGTAACCACTGAGGGCACGGGTTGAGAACCACTCCTATACAGTGCCAGACCATTGTAGATAATTTTTAACCCTTTGAGTGCCAGGGGGTAAGCAATGCATTGCATCCCCTCTGGCACTGAAATGGTTAAGTTACTCTTTGTGTAAGTTAATGATTTAGAAGAAGATGAAAGTATTTTTTTTTTTACACAGACTAATTTAACAGATATATACAGAAGTTTATACCCACATTACTGTGGGTTTTATTGATGTGGAGCAATCTGATACACTGGTAAATACACCACACAGTGTGATCTCCTAAATAGAGGAGTTTGGGTGTCAGACAGGGACTGTCCCTCCTATACTGTATAGTGCCAGTCCTTATACACAGACACATGCAGACTGTATACTATACAGCAGAGGTTCTCAGCCCATGCCCTCAGTGGCCACTAACAGGCCAGGACTTAGGGATTTCCCTGCTAGAACACAAGTGTGCTGATCAGAGGCTCAGTCGTATTGATTAACTCACCTGTTCTCTTAAAAGGAAATTCTCAAATCCTGTCCTGTTAATAGCCACTGAGGGCACGGGTTGAGAACCACTGTTCTAGATCTCACTGACTGAGCACAAGAACAAACCAGGACGTCTAACTCGGCCTTGCTGACCCACATGGCACCAAGTTGCAGTCTAAGAAAGGAGTCAGTAAGTCCACATCAGATAACAGGCACCACTGGACTGTTTAACCCTTAGATTTTGGCTGAAAACCCTAAGCATTACAATGTATGTATATTTAACCCTTTGAGTGCCAGAGGGGTATGCCATGCCTTGCAAAGCAATATGTGGTGTACCCCTCTGGCACACAAAGTGTTGACAGTACTGCTATAGTCCTTTGGTTAAGAGCCAGTTAACCTTTAGGTATATATATATTTTTTTTTTTCTTAATAATAAAAAAAAGTATGTTATGTTCCTCCTTTCTCAGCTGTAGGTCACCATTTCAGGAGGAGTGGAGTGTTACCTGTTGAATCCCAGGGACCTTGAGGCTTGTTGTAATTATAAGAGAACATGGAGGAGGTGTTAACCCTTTGAGTGCCAGAGGGGTACGCAATGCATTGCAATGTGTTGTGTACCCCTCTGGCACTCAAAGGGTTAAAGTCAAAAGTAGAGCAATTCAGGATGAAACCAAATTTCATTGAAGGCCTACCAGATCACTTTTTAAAAGGACCAGAGGAGTGGTTAGAAGAGGGGCACGTGAAAAACGCATGCCTCAGTGATTAATGTAACACGTATCCAATGCTTTGAAACGTGTTAGATACCTGTCTGGCACTCACAGGGTTAACAACAGAGTGATTTGGAGGCAACATATACCTGCTTTGTTATACAAGATACAAAAAAAAACCAAAAAACAAAACACACAACACTCAAAAAACACAGTCAGTCCAAAGATTCGCGTCAGCTATACGGTCTAGGTGCTTGATTCAAATGCAGGAGATAAATATTACCTCTTTATTATTATTATTATAAAACGATTCATATTGAAGTCTATGGGTATAGCTAGAGATAAAATTAGTACCTGCATTTGAATCCAGCCCCAACTGATCCAAGGGTCCGCATGAACTAATTAATCCAGCCAGTAATTAACAGAAAGTCCAACCATTACTGGTAACACTCAGGGTAAGAGAGATCTGTGTTACCTACTATAGGATTTGTCCCAATGAAATGTTTCTTTAGTCTCTGAACTGGTACCATTTGTACCAGAAAGACAGGGTGGAGATGTCCCGTTCCTTGCGAACCGACTGCAGCACCTCTGGGTTAGATCATTATATTGTTTAAAATCTACATTATGAGAAGCTGTAAGGGTTAATATTTCAAAGACCTCAGGGACCTGGGTCCCCATTAACTATGAGGACCAACCAGTACTAAGGTCTGCATTAAATATATACATTCAATCAGTGTTAATATAAAAATAAACATTAAATATAGAATTCAGCCAGTAGTATCATAGGAAATACATATAAATATCAGGCCTTACCTGGCTAGGAAAGCTTCACTCACAGGAAGAGTCAGAGAGAAAAGTGAGGACTTTCCTGGATAAATCAGCGAGTTTTCTCACAGTCACCTTAAATTGTTTTACACCCCATGGTTAGAACGAAGGTCAGAGAGCGATCTCTATCAGTCATTAAAGTGCCACCATCTATGGATAATGTTCACGCTGGAAGTTTAACATTAACTTGTCAAATAAAACCCTAGTAATTGGCATTTGTAATAGAAATATTGTCAGCATTAGTCCTCAGTGTGTTTGGATAACCCTCCTTGATCACAGGTGGATATTCAGTGGCTGTGACCAATCTGCGTGTGCTACAGTAAGGGGTATACATTAGGCTGACCAGACCTCACCTTTAACTGGGGACGAATAGGAAAAATGCATACTGCAGGACTGCTTTGATTCCAGTGAAGTACTGAAATATGCATACCTCCCAACATTTCAAATTGCCAAAGAGGGACACTTGTGTTTTAGGGGTTGTTGTTGAGGGTGTGGCTGGTGGGCAGGGTATTACCGATAATTTTTAGGCTATTTCATGACCTATTGACACCTCCTTGTGTAACCTAATAAATGGTTTACAACAAGACCATAGTATTTTATTTACACAAATTAATTTATAAACACCTGTACTGACATTTAAACAAACATTAATGTGAGTTTTATTGCTGTAGAGCAATGTGATACACTTATATACACACCATACTGTCTGATCTTCTAAAAAGCGGGACATCAGGGTGGGAAAGAGGGACAGGGGGATTTGAGTCTAAAAGAGGGACACTTGGGAGGTATGCCTATGTGTCCCCTGTTAAAGGTGAGATCTAGTCAGCCTAGTGTACATAAAACCTGAAAGTGCAAGTCCTGGGGACTAGAGGTGTGAAATTAGGGACCCCAAGTAATGGACAGTTTAGGTCAGGTTATCTCAGATCAAGTGTTCCTAACAGGGCAAGCTTAACCCTGAGTACTAGGGGGAGGCTCTGCAATGGCACTCCAAGGGTTAAGCGAGAGAGCTGCCACAGCACAGGTGAGTGAGTCTGAATCACCGATTAGGACACCTGTGATCGGTTAAAGAAACACTAACACCTATCAATAACCTGCTGTTAATCAGAGCAAAAGATCCTAATGGACTTATGTATCCAAAACCAAACGGGAGCAATTTTGGGGCAAACCAAGTGGGGTACAGGGGAGAAGGTCAAGTTCCTAAAATGACCATTGATTTAAATGGGACTTTTAACCCCTTGAACTCCAGTGAGGTTGCCAATGCTTTTTACAAAAGCAATAACTTGGAGATCTCTCTAGCATTAAAAGCCCCAATTAGACCCATCCGGGGACACATAGGAAATAACCATTTTGCAGTACTTCACTGAAATCAATGCAGGGTTAAAGGTGAAGTCTGGTCAGCCTAACCCATAGAATGTATTTATTTCTCCGCTACGGAGCCTTCGGTTTGCTCCATATTTTCTCCAGCTTGTCTTGATACGTATGGGCCTTATTACTCAGTTCTCAGTGAATCGGTCCCCCCCCACCATGAATCTTTAACCCTTTAATGCCCAATGATGTGCCAAGACTGCCTCAACTGATCGGGCGTAAAGGAGCGTCATGGAATTCTGGGATCGCAGTGCAACTGCACACTGCTCTGCAGTCCCAGAATGCATCCGTAAAAAAGAAAAAAAAAAAAAAAGTACCATGGTCCTCTAGAGCCACCCACCCCCAGACTGCACAGTCCTTAGGGGGTTAATTCGTTCTTAATATCATAACCATAACTGGGAACTCACAGGGTTGTTACCCAAATCTCAGGGTGAGAGAGTTTAGCGTTTAGTGTTACCCACTATCTGATCTGCACCAATCAACTGCTTCTTTAAGGGTTAATCTCTAAGTTTGTGCCATAGCTGTACGAAAGGCATAGGAAGACATACTGTTTGACTTGTGTGTGTTCATGCAGTGATAGCTCTTAAAGGGATAGTAATACTTAAAATGTAAAAAAATATATGTTGTAGGGTTTATCCCCCTGAGTAAAACAAGACTACTCCCACTGCTGAAAGGTGTTTCATTCAAAAGTTATTAATTTTCAAATTTGAATTTTTTTAGGTGCAATATCACAGTGGCCTGAAATTGTACAGTGGCGCTGTTGCTACACCATCCTATGGAGATTTATGGTCCCGGGACCAGAGCTGTCCATAGGATCATGTAGCAACAGTGCCACTGTACAATTTCAGGCCACTGTGATATTGCACCTAAACAATTCAACTTTGAAAATTAATAACTTTTTAATGAAACACCTTTCAGCAGTGGGAGTACTCTTGTTTTACTCAGGGGGATAAACCCTACAACATATTTTTTTTTTCATTTTAAGTATTACTATCCCTTTAAAGGGGATCTCTCACCAATATTAACCCCTTCGCGTCCGATGACGTGCCTGGACCGTCACGCTGGTCCTGCACTTAAAGTGATAGTAATACTTAGTTTTATCGGTTTTTATTTTGTAGGCATTAAAAAAACATGAAGAATGATATAAGTCTAAAGGTCTGAGAGATATTTACAAGCAAAGTTTCCCCTCCCGCCCCTTTTACCTAGTGTAAGCCATCTCTTCTCAGATGTGGAATCCAGTCTATAGACCAGACAGATAACAGAAGGGGACAATCTTCTTCCTATGAGAACAATGAAAACCCTGCCCCTCTTGACAAGTTTTTCAGCTTTTTCCCTTATCTTAATTGAAGATTGTCCCTCTCTACCTGGGCACCTCCCTTCTGATCTGGCTGAGCAGTAAAAGGGGCGGGAGGGGGATACTTTGTCATTGAATTACTCTTGAACTACAATTCTGACAGAATTGAAATAACACTCTCCAAAGTCCAAATACTATGATGATTAATTAGAGCTGCTTTTATTATGAAACATTACTATCCCTTTAAGGGCCAGTGACGGTCCTGGCACGTCAACAGTTAACTCTCCCATCGCCGCCGCTGTGTACGATGGGAGAGACGCGGACTTGCTGTTACTAGGTGCTCCGGTATCGAAGCATCTTGTTTCAGCCAATGCCTGCTTTGTTGATACATGTGATTCTCTAAAATAGCAAATCACATGTATTAAAATGCAAAAGACAGAAGAAGTGTATTGAAAACACTGCTTCTGTCACATCTCTGTCTCCCTCCTCTTCAGACACAAATCTGAGGAGAAGAGAGACAGAGCGATCGTTACAGTGTTCCAGTCAGCGTTCCAGTTGCTACTTTGTAAAAAAAAAAAAAAAAAAAAAAAAAAAAAAGAAAAATTATTTTTTTCTATTTGATCACTGTTAATATGATGATCAATAGATTTCCCACCTTTGATCACTTTTTTTTAGTGATCAAGTGCTTGCAGATCAGCTTCTGCTGATTTGTGGTATTTTTTTGCCCCTTTTTTAAAAATAAAAATTGATTTTAGTTAAGTAATTTTAGTGGGGCTAGGCTGGTTTAGAGGGTACATGGGTTAGGGTAAGATTTAGGGTTAAAGTTAGGCACAGAAGAAAAAAAACAACAACAAAAAATATATATAGTTTTATTGTAGGAACAGTGACTGTTTGGGTTACGTTAGGCAGGATTAGGGTTAGGGTAAAGTTTAGGGTGAGGTTTAGGGTTAGAGTTAGGCACAGAAGAAAAAAACAAAACAAAAAACCCCCCACAAAAAATAAATATTGTTTTATTGTAGGAATAGTGACTGTTTGGGTTAAGTTAGGTAGGATTAGGGCTGACGTGGGTTAGGGTAAGGTTTAGGGTTAGAGTTAGGCACAGAAAAAAAAAATAAAAATAGCAATTTAATCTGGTTAATTATAAAGCTTGGGTGGGTGGGTTGCTATTTAGAAAACATTAGGGTCGGTAGGTTAAGTTAGTTAGAAGTTATTTAGAAAAAATTAGGGTAGGTTAAGTTAAAAGATGCAGTGTATGTATTCTGCAGAAGAGAAGTATGCCTTTTTGGCTTCCGATTCAGAAGCCACGGATACCGCCTCTAATTTTGACTTCTCCCAGTTCACAGAGAGCGACAGTGATAGCTCTAGCGATCATGCTGGGCCATCTATTAAGAAGAGGCGTACTGCCCCAGAAGCAGGCCCAAGACATACCCCAAGAGCAGGCCCAAGACATGTCCCAGAAGCAGGCCCAAGACATACCCCAAGAGCAGGCCCAAGACATGCCCCAGAAGCAGGCCCAAGACATGCTCAAAGACCTGCCAAAAGGCCTGCTCCTCATCCAGAGCCTAGGGAATGGGTACCACCAGTGGGATTAAGTC
This sequence comes from Rhinophrynus dorsalis, assembly GCA_037306005.1. Lineage (NCBI taxonomy): Eukaryota > Metazoa > Chordata > Amphibia > Anura > Rhinophrynidae > Rhinophrynus > Rhinophrynus dorsalis. The sequence goes on along the minus strand of CM074719.1, from coordinate 615,919,116 downwards.
CAGAAATACCCGATTTCACAGGCAGCCCAGGAATAAATGTAGATGTGGCCGGTTTTAACCAGGAACAGTTTTTTTTTAATTTATTTGTGGGGGAAGACATTTTGGGAGAGATTGCAGCGCAAACAAATATTTATGCAGCCCAGTACACTGCAGCCAATCCCACACGCTATATTTCAAAGCAGCAGTCATGGTATCCCACAGATGTTGCTGAATTCAGGAAATTCTGGGCCCTAACTATGGCTATGGTGATAGTTAAAAAGCCAAGCATCAGGTCATACCAGAGCAAAAATCCTGTATGTGTTACCCCCATTTTCGGCCAAACAATGAGCAGGACACGCTATGAAATGCTTTTGCGCTTCGTGCATTTCAGCGATAACACCCTGTGCTTCCCCAAAGATCACCCCCAGTATGACAGGCTGTATAAAAGTCGCCCCCTTATAACTCATTTCCAAAAAAAATTTCAGAAAACTATACCCCCCAAAAACAAATATCTGTTGATGAGTCCTTATTGAAATACAAGGGAAGGTTGGGTTTTAAACAATATATCCCCTCCAAGCGCTCCAAGTTTGGTGTAAAATTGTATAAGTTGTATGAAAGCGCCACAGGATACACTTATGCTTTTCGCATTTATGAGGGCAAGGACTGCCAGCTTGATCCTCCTGGTTGCCCTGAATATTTGGGAACCAAAGGCAACATTTTTGAGATCTCATTTCCCCCTATTAAATAAAGGATACCAGTTATATGTAGATAACTATTACACAAGCCCCCTTTTATTCAAATCACTTTTTTATTTTGACACTGTGGCCTGTGGCACTGGTAGACATAATTGTAAAGAGATGCCCAAACAAATGATAAACTGCAACCCACGAAAGGGAACGTCCTTAGCTTTGTGCCAAGAGGAGCTGCTAGCAGTGAAGTTTAGAGACAAAAAGGACGTGTACATGCTGACAACTATGCATGACGAGGGAACTGTGCCAGTCTCTGTCCGTGGCACGGTCCTCAGGAAACCAGTCTGCATCAGAGACTACAATAAACACATGAGGGGTGTTGATTTTTGTGATCAAATCACGCATCCTTACCTCACCAAGAGGAAATCTACGGCCTGGTATAAGAAGGTTGCCATTTTCCTGATGCAGACTGCAGATTATAATTCATAAGTAATTTTTAAATTGGCAAACCCCAGTTAAAAAATCACATTTTTGCAGTTCCAAATGCATGTCATTTCCCTTTTTTGTTTGAAGGGGCAACAGCAGTTTTACAGCAGAGACCCAGTTTAGGACACTATGCATTTAAAATCCCCCCAATACCCCAAAAGAGTAACCCACAGAAGTGCGGCAGGGTGTACTACGCCAAAGGCAAACGGACAGAAACCACCTTCAGCTGTCCTGATTGCTCTACAAAACCTGGGCTCTGCATTGGTGACTGCTTCAAGAGGTATCACGTACATGCAATGCAGTAATTCTGTCTTTTAATTATTTGGCCACACTTCCCCCTGAAATATCCTGTTGGTTTTTTTTTCTCCAAAACTCATCCCTCCTTAGATCTAACACTATGAAAATATAATGGGAACAACCCTGTTTTTTCCATGTGTGAAAATGGAAACTGAACCCAGTAAATCCCCCAAACTATGACAAACCTATCCATCTGGGGTATTGCTGTACTCAGAAAAAGCAACTGAACATTAATCAATCCTATCCTGTGCTTGAAATCCACATCAAAATTGAAATCTAACTGTGAAAAACACTGATTTTTTTTTTAATTTAAATAACGTTTTACAAGGGATTGGTGGTAAAATGGCTGAGATAAAAATTTGAAAACATGCCTGAAATGAAAGCCTGGGTTATCTACTTTTCAAAACTATACACTTCTGGGGGGAATTCTTAAAATGGGGCTTTGGTACACGCCCCAAATGAGACATGGCACCAGTGACGCAAGCTGTGAAAATTCAAAGTGTGAAACTGGAAATTCTCACGTTCCAATTTGGGCCCAGTATCTCCCCCAAACCTTGAGAAACCTATGCATATGGGGTATTGCAGTACTCAGAAGGAGGAGTTGAATACTAAACAATGTATTTTTAAAAATCTTCCCCTATCCTGTACTTGAAATTCACATCAAAATTGAAATCTAAGTGTGAAAAATTGTGAATTTTTTACTTACATCAAGTTTTACGAAGTATTCGTGGTAAAATGGCTTCATAAAAAAATTGAAAACATACATAAAATGAAAGGCTGGGGTGTCTACTTTCCAAAAATATACACTCTGGGGGGGATGAATCTTAAAATGGAGCACTGATACATAGCCCCAAATGAGACATGGAACCAGTTAAGCAAACTGTGAAAATTTGATGTTTGTTCAATTGTTGGCCTGTAGCTCCCCCAAACCTTGAGAAACCTATGCATATGGGGTATTGCTGTACTCAGAAGGAGGAGCTGAACACTAAACAATTAATTTTCAAAAGTCTTCACCTATCCTGTGCTTGAAATTCATATCAACATTGAAATTGCGAGAAACTTTGAATTTGTTACTTACATCATGTTTACGAGGGATTGGTGGTAAAATGGCTGTGTAAAAAATTTGAAAACATGCCTAAAATGAAAGCCTGGGGTGTCTACTTTCCAAAAATATACACTTTTGGGAGGGAATCTTAAAATGGAGCACTGTTACACAGCCCCAAATGAGACATGGCACCAGTGATGCAAGCTGTGAAAATTCAAAGTGTGAAACTGGAAACGCGCATGTTCCAATTTGGGCCCCATAGCTCCCGCAAACCTTGAGAAACCTATGCATATGGGGTAATGCTGTACTCAGAAGAAGGAGCTGAACACTAAACAATGCATTTTTAAAAATCTTCACCTATTCTGTGCTTGATATCAACAGTAATATTGAAATGTAAGTGTGAAAACTGCATAAAAAACTAAATATTACCACAATTTTAGAACATATTTCTGGAAAAATAGCTGCATAAAAAACTCCAAAAGTCTCCTGATTATTTACCTTATGTTGTCTGGTTTTCAGAAACATATACCTTTGTGGGACATTTTTGGTTCGGGCACCATCAACTAAGCTATGATGCTCACATGCCAATTGTTGAAAAATTACAGGTTGGAAATAATGGCGTCCATCTTGTAATATTTACCTTGTAAATGTGAGAAAGGGATTGAAATACTAGGCATATGAGGTATTCTCATATTCAGGAGAAGCATATTATTATAATTGGTAGTATTTTTTTGCCATGAACTAATAGTATTCAAATCCTGACAGGAAAATGTAAGCAAAATGATGTTGTTGTTGTTTTTTTTTATTTTTTTTCTTAATTTTTTTTCTATTTTAATCAAATTAAACATTGAGGTATTCATATAATTGTGGTATCAAAAGAAAGCCCTACTTGTGCTTAAAAGAAACAGTATATCATTTGTGTGGGTTTACAAAAGGAATTAAAGAGAAAATATGGTTGAACAAAATCATAGTCAAAAAAGTCAAAATTGCACAGGTCCGTAAGTGAAATCCACCTCCATATTTGCTGGTACTTAAGGGGTTAAAGTAGCCTTAATCTGAATCCTCCCATGGCGTGAATCTTTGATCCTGTATTTTTTAAAATTTACTGCTGTATTATCGGAGATATTAACTTTTATATTGGAGCCCGTGGCGTCTGTTATGTACAGGACGCGGGTACAGCCCTGCGCTGCAGCCTGTCAGTCTTTGTCTGTTCCCCAACCCAAGGCTTACCTTCTTCCCTCCTCGGATGATGGAGGATTGTGGCATGTGACCTGGCTCGCTCTCTTGCTAATGATAGTCCAGGTCATTGTATAGGCATGAATAGGCACTGACTGAGAGTGTTCATGCACTCAGTCAGTTATAAAAAGTGGCAGTCCGCTTTAAAGGGATAGTAATATTTCACAATAAAAGCAGCTCTAATTAATCTTCATAGTATTTGGGCCATGGAGAGTGTTATTTCAATACTGTCAGAGTTGTAGTACAAGAGTAATTGAATGACAAAATATCCCCCTCCCGCCCTTTTACTGATGTAACACTGCTCACCTCAGAGCAGCAAGACTGTCCGGATGGATCACAGAGAGGGACAATCTTCAGTGATCATAAGGAAAAACCTGAAAAACCTGTCAAAGGGAGCAGGGTTTTCCTTATGTTCACAGTAAGAAGATTGTCACTTGCTGTGATCTGTCCAGTCAAGAGACCAGATTCCACATCTGAGGGGAGGCGGCTTACACTAGGTAAAAGGGGAGGGAGGGGGATACTTTATCACTCAATTACTCTTGTACTACAACTCTGACAGTAATGAAATAACATTCTCCATGGCCCAAATACTATGAAGATTAATTTTTGGTGAAACATTACTATCCCTTTAACGCTTTAAAGACCAGAGGGGTGTGCAATGCGTTACAAAGCAATGCTTTACAAAGGTAACCAGATATCCCTTTAAATATTATTTTTTTTTATTTAGAAAAAAAAATTATAGGTTAGTTTGGGTTGAATTTCTCATAGCACCAAATGAGGAAAAATGCAGTTTGGTACTCAGAAACGACGCAGCCAGTTTTATGAGATATGCAGACTTTGAAGGGGCTGCCAATCTGACCTGGAAACCAGAATTTCAGCCAATTTTGCTATAGCAAAATTTATGTCCAAAATAAAAATAACAAACAACAAGGAACCTTGGTTCTAAGTTGACTATAGAAGCTGGCTGGTTCAGGATGATTGGAATTGTAGTATCTAACAGTTGGTGAGCCAAAGGCTGCCTACTTTGGGACTGGGGGACGCCATTTTCTTTTGCACTTTTAACTGGTTGGTAGGCCATATTGTGCTGTCCTAAACACTAAATATAGTGAGAATTGGAAATTGGCTTCCCCTAGTCTGAGGGAAAACTAGAACAGACAGATCCACTTTTCCTAAATTCTGTCAGGATATGGAAATATACATCAGAGTAGCCAACATCTTGAAAAAAAAAAATGTTTAGGGATATTTTTTTCCTAGACAGTAACAAGGTAACGTCACTAGTGTTCCATAGTAACCTGTAGACGAACCAGGGCCGGCGCCACCTATAGGTGAGGTAGGCGCCAGCCTAGGGTGCACATCCACTGGGGGAGTGCAGCAGAACAGCGCTGCAGAGGAGAGCTGCGCCCGCAAGCACCTCTGTTGCTGCCATCTGAGGACTGAGAGAGAGGCGCCGCGTATGTCTCCGTGTCGGTCACGGGGTCACTTGACTAAGTTGAATCATTGTGAGTTAAGCAAATATGGCCGTCGGCATGTCACTACTTGACTTACACTAAGTTAGTATTGGTCAAGTAATGACATGCCGACGGCTGTATTTTGTGTCACTAACTTGGTTTGGAAATTGGAATTTAATAATTTTTCCCCCAGTCTCACTGGATGGCAAGATGGCGCCCATGGGGGGGGGGGGGGGGGGGGTTAACCCTTTGAGTGCTAGAGAGGTATCCAACGCATTGCAATGCAATGCGTTGGATATCTCTCTAGTACTCAAAGGGTTAATACTACCATGGATTTTTTTAAATGATTATTTTTCATGTTATGGGTAGGATATGTTTCATGTTATTGATAGGACTCCTAATATATAAACAGAAAGGGAGATGAAGGGGCAAGAAGAAAGCAAGCTCCTCATCCCACCTCCCAATGTCACTAGTGTCCCACAGTAACCTGTAGAGCAGTGGTTCTCAATCTTTTTTTGTTTGGGGCACCCCTAACACATAATCTACAACATTCGGGGCACCCCTAACATATGTATTGTACTTTACCAAGGGCATAAGAAGGGTACAATACATAAATATACAGTTATTATTAGATCTTATAATCATAATAACAAAACTAAATATATTGTGCATAACAATTTCTATAAAACTTTATTTAAAAGTCCATTTTTGTCAGTCTTCATAGAAAACATGGGGCACCCTAAGCTGATGTCCGTGGCACACCAAAGTGCCAGGGCACCCTGGTTGAGAATCACTGCTGTAGAGCGACACCACTTCTACAATAGAACACACATCACCCACATTTACATAAGAAATATTAAAAGGTGGAGAACGCTCAGACCCTACTAATTGTGTAATGACAAGCATATACATTGTGGGGTTAAAATTACATTTCAAATCATACCTCCTGATTTTCAGGGACAGTCCCTGGTTGCAGCTCCTTGTCACGGGCCCAGTTGCAGGGACGTACACAGACATTTTGGAAGGCAGGGGCTCAAATGGAAAAAAGGGCACTTCTCATAATTATTATTTATTTATTTTTTTTGTTAAAAGGGCACGAGGGCACTTTGGACAAAAAGGGCAGGTGCTCAAGCCCCCCTTGGTGTCTATGTGTGCACGTACTTGTCCAGTTGGTTTGATATATATACAGGGCTTATCATTTTAAGTCCTTTGCTACTAGCCAGACCTGTAAAGTTACTCACCACTGCAATACATAACATAACCACCAGGGCTGAATTTCTACTCGCCAGGGCTAAATTTTCACTCGCCATTGGCTAGTGGCGAGTGGAAATTGTGAGCCCTGTGTATATATATATATATATATATGTAAAATATAATATACACACAATAAGTACTTTAGTCCCTGAGAGAAAACCGCTGATCTAGATCAGTGGCCCCCAAGCATTTCACAAATAATTGGTGCACCAAGCTCACACATCGAGGATACGACTGGGTGTACAGTAAAATCATCAAAACTTTATTTCTCGTGCAAAAACATATAGACAGTACCTTTATATTTCTTGACAAGCGTGTTTGGACAAAAGTGGGCACCCTACTGCAGGCGTCTCTCAAACCGGTACAATCAACGCGTTTCGCGTGCAAACACGTTTACTCATGATAGTGCGTTTGGTTTTTTTTTGCAGTACACCCAGTCTTATCCTCTGTGTGAGCTTTGTGCACCAATTATTTGTGTATATCATAGCTGGAAGGTGTTTGGAAGAGCATTATGGGAGCACAAGCAACGGTGGACGACAGGTGTAATTGCAACTAAGGGAATAAGAATTTTACTACAGTCCATGGATGAGAACCTGATTTAAAGGGATAGTAATACTTCGTTTTATCTTTATTTTATTTTGTAGGCATTAAAAAAAACACGAAGAACGATATCAGTCTTATCTCTCAAACCTTTATGGTTTGAGAGATATTCACAAGCAGAGTTTCCCCCTCCTGCCCCTTTTACCTAGTGTAAGCCATCTCTTCTCAGATGTGGAATACAGTCCATAGACCAGACAGATAACAGAAGGGGACAATCTTCTTCCTATGAGAACAATGAAAGCCCTGCCCCCCTTGACAAGCTTTTCAGGTTTTTCCCTTATCTTAATTGAAGATTGTCCCTCTCTGCAGTCTACCTGGGCACCTCCCTTCTGATCTGGCTGAACGGGGGGGGGGATACTTTGCTTGTGAATATCTCTTAAACCATAAAGGTTTGAGAGATAAGACTTATATCATTCTTCATGTTTTTTTAATGCCTACAAAATAAAATAAAGATAAAATGAAGTATTACTATCCCTTTAAGCCAAATATATGCTTATTATCCTGGGTAGAGCAGCTTGTTTGTGTTTTGATGGGCCCTCAAGCATTTCCTTAGGGACCCCTAGGGTTGCCACCCAGCTGGTATTTTACCGGCAGGCCGGTAAAAAATTGGCTTCTGTCCAATGTTAAGTCTATGGAGGGAATGCCTTGGCCGGTATTTTTCTGAAGAAAAGGTGGCAACCCTAGGGACCCCTAATCTGTCATGTCCAATCCTGGAACCTCTATGGATCTGCTGCAGAGACTCGGGTTTTCATAGCTAAAGGAGCAATAAACTTTTTTGTTATTAAGAAAAAAACAAGAAGCCTATATTGTGTCCTTTTAAATGGACGATCCGGCAACACTAGCACATGGTAAAACCGCTGACGTTGTGATTCACTGTACTATGGACTGCTAGTGACTCTAATCTTATGTACTGTGACTGCCCAGGGGTAATGTGTCCTTGGAAATGTTTTTGAAATCTTAAAGGGATAGTAATGGTTTATTTTAAATTGATTTAATATTGTAGACATTAAAGTGATAGTAATGTCTAAAAAAAACTTTTTTTGCATTTAGAAGAGCTCAAAAAGCTGATCTAAATGCAAAAAACTGTTTCTCTCAAACTGCTATGGTTTAAGAGATACGGTCGTTTGAAGTTTGATTTCTTCTACTGACCGCTGTAAAGCTGTCAGCAGGAGATTCGTGTCGGTCGACACGCTGGCGCTTGAGAAGTGCCGGGATCTTGTTACTTACACGGAATCCCTTCATTGGAATGGTCTAAAACGAGTGCCTGAACACTAGGCCTGAACGCTAGGTACACGTTTTAGACCATTCCAATGAAGGGATTCTGTGTAAGTAACGAGATCTCGGCACTTCTCAAGCGCCAGCGTGTCGACCGACACGAATCTCCTGCTGACAGCTTTACAGCTGTCAGTAGGAGAAATCAAACTTCAAATGACCGTATCTCTTAAACCATAGCGGTTTGAGAGATATGGTTTTTTGCATTTAGATCAGCTTTTTGAGCTCTTCTAAATGCAAAAAAGTTTTTTTTAGACATTACTATCACTTTAAAGATAGGTTAACATCGATGTAAGTCTTATCTCTCAAACCTTTTGCTGGCTGTTTTACTCAAGTCTGCCATCTAGCTGACAGCTGCAGATTCCAGTCATTTGACCAGACATAGGCTCTTCAGCAGAGCTGAAATCACGCTATTTAGAAATAAATACTTCATTGGAACAGTCTACGAAGTGTGCTTGCAAACCAGGCACACTTTGTAGACCGTTCTAAATGAAGTATTTATCTTTAGATATCATTATATCGGCGCTGCTGAAGAGCCACATCTGGTCAAGCGACCAGAATCTGCTTCTGACAGCTTTACAGCTCGTCAAGCAGAAAGGGGAGGGACCAGAGAACTTTTAACGGTATGAGAGATACAAATAAGTGCAAGTACTCTCTTTTAACTGTATCTACCATATAGTTTAATACTTTTTTTTCTGACATTACTGTCCCTTTAACAAGTATAAATTAACCCAGTGGTTCCCAACTCTCTCTCAGGGTTGCCTAATGTAGGGTGATCAGACCTCACCTTTAACTGGGGACACCTATGAAAAATGCATATTACAGGGTTGCATTGATCTTAGTGTATCCCAGACATACACATATCTCCTATGAGAACCGTGTCAGAGGTGAGGTCAGCTTAGCATAACAGGCCACGTCTCTAGGGTTTCACTGTTTGTGCACAGGTGAGGTGATCAGTGACTCAATCATTTAACCCTTTCAGTGTCTGAAGGTTATGCAACGTATTGCAGAGAAATGCGTTGCGTACCCCTCTGGCACTCAAAGGGTTAATTAACTCGTGTGCACAAGCAGGGAAATCCTAAAAACACATCCCGTATTCAATAAACCTAACAGGAAAAATTCAAGAGAAAGCCATCTGCACCCCAGGGGATAAATAATAATTCCCATTGATTTTTATTGGGGATATTAACCCATTGATTGCTAAAGAGATCTCCAATGCATTTCTCCGCAATCCATTGGCGACCTCTCCAACATTTAAGGGGTTCAGTTTGTCTCATAACAAATCAATGGGAATTGTGGGAATTTGGATTGTCCCTTACGATGCAATTGAGTTGATCCTAAACTGCACCTCTTCAGTATACTGACTACGTCACATGGTCTGTTAGGAATCCCTGAGGGTATCTCTTATGTCTCCGCCTACATCGCGTGCATCAAAACGGCACATTGAGAACGTCACGCCTAGGTATCTGTTAGGTTTCAGTAGTTAGTTTAGTCGCCCAGTGTCTGTTAGGTTAGGATAGTTAGTTTAGTTGCCCAGTATCTGTTGGGTTAGAGTAGTTAGTTTAGTCGCCCAGTATCTGTTGGGTTAGGGTAGTTAGTTTAGTCGCCCAGTATCTGTTAGGTTAGGATAGTTAGTTTAGTTGCCCAGTATCTGTTGGGTTAGGCTAGTTAGTTTAGTGACCCAGTATCTGTTAGGTTAGGATAGTTAGTTTAGTCGCCCAGTATATGTTAGGTTAGGGTAGATAGTTTAGTTACCCAGTATCTGTTAGGTTAGGGTGGTATCACGGTCCCCGTGTCTTTCTGTCAATCTGACATGATTTGCCTGTGCATTGGTGGAGATTGATTGGCCCGCCCAGGATGTGCCGTTATATGCTGGAGCTTGGGCACTTGTCAGTTGCCCTTTCGTGGTGTTCCTGTTGCTGTGCCTTGTTGCCATATTCCTGTGCCTCCTGTGTACCGACCCGGCTAGTCTGACTCTTCTCCTGCTTCTGCTCCGTGATTTTGACCCGGTTCTGGCTGACGACCCTGCTCCGTGATTTGACCTGGCTCTGGATGACGACCGTGCTCCGTGACTTGACCCGGTTCTGGATGACGACCCTGCTCTGTGATTTATTCCGGCCTGTCTGCTGTTCCGGTACTGTTCCGGTCCTGCCTGCTGTTCCGGTTGCTATTCCGGCCTGCCTGCTGTTCCAGTTACCGTTCCGGTTCTGCCTGCTGTTCCGGTTGCTGTTCCGGCCTGTCTGCTGTTCCAGTTACCGTTCCGGTTCTGCCTGCTGTTCCGGTTGCCATTCCGGCCTGCCTGTAGTTCCAGTCACCGTTCCGGTTCTGCCTGCTGTTCCAGTGTTCCTGCATCATTCCGGTCGCCTCGGCGACATTCTGAACTGTTTAAGCAACTCACTGTTCCTCTCACTTGTCAGTAGTTGTAGCCTGAGGTTGCTTTGCCTTCTGCTGGTTGCCAATGTACTCGCTCCTGTGCAGAACCACTTAACTCTTGCAGTGCCTGTAGTCTCCGGTCTAGTGCCTCCGATATATCTTGCCAAGCATACATTTTCTGACGTGAGCCTTTCCTCTGAGTGCTTCTGTGTGTCTAATTCACCATCAGAGCCTTGTCCGTTCCGTGTTCATCCTCTGGCTCAGGGCCACAGACGCTGAAGGTACATTCCCATTGCACTCCAGAGGGCGCAGGCTCTACTACAGCTTGTGCAGTCACCATCAGTACAGCACCCAAGGGGTGTCAAGGCACAATCCAAGTGGCACATGCAGGGCTACTACTTTTCCAGTTAAGGGCGATTTTGGTTCTGATCACTACAGCGTGGCAATAGCATTCCTCTGTAGCCCACGGTGGTGGTACCGGCTCAACTCTGGACTTTGTTGCGCTACTATACCAACTTGAGAGTGTATTCAGTGCAGTTACTTATTTCTATCCATACTGTGTTCCAGAGACTGTGTTCCAGAGACTGCTATTTATCCCAGGCGTTGGCCAATCTTGTTATATCTCACCCATTTCATTTGTTAACCCTTTGGGGGAATACTCCCTATCCATTCATAGCACCTATCACTATAATTGTGTGCATTCACTTTGTCATTATTGCCATTATTGCTATTTCTGTACTGGCCTCTAGGGGCATTGTTTTATTTTCAATAAAACTGTGTTTTTACTTCATACCCTGGTCTGAGTGTCATTAAACCGTAACAGGTGGTTAGTTTAGTCGCCCAGTATCTGTTAGGGTAGTTAGTTTAGTCACCCAGTATCTGTTAGGTTAGGCTAGTTAGTTTAGTCGCCCAGTGTCTGTTAGGTTTGAGTAGTTAGTGTAGTCGCCCAGTATCTGTTAGGGTAGTTAGTTTAGTCGCCCAGTATCTGTTACGTTAGGGTAATTAGTTTAGTCGCCCAGTATCTGTTAGGTTTGAGTAGTTAGTTTAGTCGCCCAGTATCTGTTAGGTTTGAGTAGTTAGTTTAGTCGCCCAGTATCTGTTAGGTTAGGGTAGTTAGTTTAGTCGCCCAGTATCTGTTAGATTATGGTAGTTAGGGTATTTAAGTTAGGATCTGTTGTATCTGTTAGGTTAGGGTAGTTAGGATCCCACTATAAGTAAGGTTAGGATCTGTTAGATTAGGGTAAAGTGTTTCCCAGGATTTGTTGGGTTAGGGTAAAATGTTGCCCGGTAGCAGTACGTATTAAGTTAGGGTAGTTAGGTTAGGATAATTAGGATCCCAGTATCTATTAGGTTAGGGTAGTTAGGATCCATTGGGTTAGGGTATAATGTCACCCAGTACTGGTTAGGGTATTTAGGTTAGGATCTTTTGGGTTAGGGTATAATGTCGCCCAGCACCGGTTAGGTTAGGATACTTAGGTTAGGATCTGTTAAGTTAGGGAACGTCACCCAGCATTTTAGGTTAGGGTTAGTATCCAGTTCAGTTCTAATGCTAGGTTAGGTTAGGGTCAGGTGATATTTTATACGGCAACATTTTTAGGTCACCATTCTGACACCTGCCACATACTAAGCCTGCTATTTGACATGAGCTGTTACATCAGCGCTACTTTCATAGTAAAGTGTCCCTGAGGACAGGGTTAGGAAGTACTGCATACATCTAATCCCAGTGCCATCCTTGCTCTCTATTATAATGGCACAGGTGAGTGACTCTAAAGGACACTGCAATGCTCTGTATATCTCTCTGGTACTAAAATAAAGACCTCAAGAATGTACGCCACATTTCAAAGCACCTTCCAGCAGCACGGATATATTTATTTTACCCAGCAGGAATACCTCTAAAAATGTATATATTTTACAAAGTTTTATTATGCCTCTAATTCTGTGAAGAAACTAAAAAGGAAAACTCGTTAACAGTAAAAAGTCTTTATTTTTTGCAGTGTTATCTGGTGAGACTGATACACAAAGAAAATGGAGCAATTCTGTAGCACATTGCTCTTTGTGGTGCCAAGGGAACAGATAAAGCGTCACACGGATTTAAATGGGGATTTTAAACAGGAAGCAAACTGTTTTAATGAGTAAAACAAAGCCAGCGCCACCTGTAGGAGATACGTCATTCCAAGCTTATTATGGCTCAAACCAATTGGTGTCCAAAAGGCATTTTTTTTAAATAATGCATTCTGTGGGAGAGATTGAGTCACAGACTACAACTCCCCATAGTAAGTGATAGGAATAGTGCCACCTGGGGACCACAACAGAAAATTGCACTTTATAAATCTATATATATAAAAGAGAAAGGCTCATTGCATAATTTATGTCTCCTCAGGAGACACACACACCCAGGGGTGGCAATAAGGAGGGGTTACTGTTCCCATTGGGTGATTCAATGGGGGCGTGATTTTCACACCAATTCGGCCACTGCTATTGGTGTGAAAATCATGCAGGGAGTTGGCCCGCCCCCACAATGCAGCCCGCCCACCACTATCAAAGTCAGAAAAAAACAATATGGCCGCCACTTGCTCCTACACCACAGACAAACACACACATGCCCCACTCACACAGCACCAAACTCACACACATGCCCCACTCACACAGCACCAGACACACACACACACACACAGCACCACACACACACACACACACACATGCCCCACTCACACACACAGCACCACACACAAACACACACATGCCCCACTCACACACACAGCACTACACACACACACACACACAAATGACCCACTCACACACACAGCACCACACACACAAAAGCCAGAAAGAAATATGGCTGACACACAGTCACTCACCCTGACTCCCAGTGGCCTCAGCAGGACCTGTACTACAGCCACTGAGGAACAAAATGACACTCAAAGGGTTAAGGTAGGTCCTCATTGCTCAATTATTTCTTCACTGTCATAATTTGCCATGCAAGACACAGGACAGACAGCCAACAGATTCACACTTAACCCACTGACTGCCACAGGGTTGTGTATCAAGTTTTACCCCTCAGGGAGTGTGTTCAAACCCCTCACACTGTAAACTTGCATTTCCCTCCCACTTCTCCTCCTTCCCCAGCCTATTACTAACACTTTTCCACATTTATGTTAAGCCCCGCCCCTACTCGCGATTAAGCACCGCCCCCTTTTAACCCAAATTGCCCCATTGCTCTCTCCACATCAGCACCACATGAGGGACTCCACAAGTAAAAGTTCCCAGGTATTACACACTCACGCCCCACTCACACAGCACCAAACACGCACACAAAGCCAGAAAGAAATATGGCTGACACACAGTCACTCACCCTGACTCCCAGTGGCCTCAGCAGGACCTGTAGTATAGCCACTGAACGGTGCTGCATCACCAGGGGAACAAAATGGCACTCAAAGGGTTAAGGTAGGCCCTCATTGCTGAAATACTTCTTCACTGTCATCATTTGCCATGCAAGACACAGGACAGACAGCCATCAGGTACACACTTAACCCACTGACTGCCACAGGGTTGGGTATCACGTTTTACCCCTCAGGGGAGTGTGTTCAAACCCCTCACACTGTAAACTTGCATTTCCCTCCCACTTCTCCTCCTTCCCCAGCCTATTACTAACACTTTTCCACATTTATGTTAAGCCCCGCCCCTACTCGCGATTAAGCCCCACCCACTTTTAACCCAGATTGCCCCATTTGTCTCTCCATGTCAGCACCACATAACTCCCTTCCAGGGACTACACAAGTTCCCAGGTATGAATACACTTCCCACTGCTATTTAACTCTGACATGCCTCTCTATACATTAACCATTTGAGTGCCAGAGGGGTGCACAACTCATGCACGCATGTGTTTCTACGCGTATATGTTGCGTGTGTGTGTACATCTCTGTTACATATTTGTGTGCATGTGTGCATCTCCGGTGTGTGTGTGTGCATGTCTTTTGCATGTCTCTGACGCTCACTGTGTGTATGTGTCTGCCTGTGTGTTGCATATGTCTGTGTTTATCAGTGTGTCTACATTTCACACACGCGCGGCCAACACCGTCCCACATTGGTAGTGTATATATATAAGAGAGAAAACCTGCGTCCCCTGCCACACACACCCAGGGGCGGCTGTAAGGAACAGTTAGCCTGCCCCCCAACATCAGTCTTAACCTAGGCTGACCAGACCTCACCTTTAACTGGGGACGCATAGGAAAAATGCATACTGCAGGACTGCTTTCATTTCAGTGAAGTACTGCAAAATGGCTATTTCCTATGTGTCCCCGGTTAAAGGTGAGATCTGGTCAGCCTACCTTAACCCTTTGAGTGTCAGAGGGGTACGCATACATTGCAATGCCTTGCGTACCTCTCTGGCAGTCAGAGGGTTAGCCCTCTCCTCCACAACTCACCTACTGCTACATCACTTCTCTCGACTTACAACTCCTACAGTAAACAACTCATGGCACAATACTATAACCCACCAACCAGCAGCTCCCATTTTGCTGGGGAGCCACACATTGATCATTTCTTTCAAAGACACACTGAGACACTCAGAGTCAGCTGGGGAATAGGTTAGAACACACAGATCTTCAGTTTCCATGCTAAGAACTGGGGCTGATGGACTCACTTTGTTTCAATGTAACCCTTTGAGTGCTGTTGCAATGGATTGGATACCTCTCTGGCACTCAGAGGGTTAAGCCCATTAACCCTTGGAGTACCAGAGATGATATGCAGCACATTGCTCTGCGTACCTCTGTCACTCAAAGGGTTACTATCTGTTTGGAAAGCTTCCACATTTGGGTATTGTGCAGCCCACTCTTTCCTCACAAGTGGCCCACAGGGTTAAACTGATTTCTTTGAAAATGTCCATTGATTTCAATGAGACTATTAATTCCATGAACGCTACAGACAATGCAAACACATTGCCAAAGCAACGCGTTGGGGACCATTGTAGCATTCAAGGGGTTAAAGCCCCATTTATGTCAACACGATTTTCCCTAATTTTCAATTCAACCCTATGGTGTCAGTTTTTTTTTGAGTTGCACCCTTTATCTTGATACATAAGGCCCATACAGTTATACTCTTACCCCATTAATCTAAACCCATTTATACTTTTGGCTCTTGCAGCAGTTGACTGTGCACTGTGATCTGTGAGGCTGATGTACAAACACAAAGAGGAACAATTCACCTGTACCATACAGAACAAATACAATGCTTTGCTGACCTCTCTAGCGTTGAAGACGTTAAAACGCCCATTTAAATAAATGGTATTGTTCCTGTGCTGCTGTTACTTTTCCACAAAATTCCACCACTTTCCTTAGTATATGAGCCTTCCTGTTTTGAAGCCTATTAGCTGTTAGGAGTCCCTCTATTGATCCCTTGCCTACGGCCCATGGACAAATAATCCGGTTCTGTCCCAGCCGACCACCACGGCCCACTAATGCAAGGAGCGCACCAACATGTGTCACATATTCCTTTCACTGCCAGAGGACTATACAACTCATTACACAGCAATATGTTGTGTACCTCTCTCACACTCAGAGTTAAAGTGCTTCACTCCAACCAACTGCTACACTATGTCTGTATAATGCAGTAACCCTACAGCCCTGTATTTCATGTAACACAGCACACTCACTTCAACTGTAAAGATACAGGGCCTTATTCATCAAGTAACACAGTACACTGACTTCAACTGTAAGGATAAAGGGCCTTATTCATCAAGTAACACAGCACACTCACTTCAACTGTAAGGATACAGGGCCTTATTCACCAAGTAACGCGGCACACTCACTACAACTGTAAGGATACAGGGCCTTATTCATCATGTAACACAGCACACTCACTTCAACTGTAAGGATACAGGGCCTTATTCATCAAGTAACACGGTACACTCACTTCAACTGTAAGGATACAGGGTCTTATTCATCAAGCTGAAGAGCTGCAATTAAAACTTTTTTACAAATCTTATCAGCATATCTACATCCCCACTGCGTCTGTCACACACTGTCTACACATGTGACATCATATGCCTATGTGTGTGTCTCCGTATGTATGCATTTCACAGTGTGTGACACGCTCTGTCTCTTTAAGTGTGTGTCTGTAACACTGCATATTTCTGTTTCACACAATGTCTCTCTGTGTAAATAATATGACGGGCAACGCCGTTCCACATTGCTAGTTCCTAAATAAATAAATAAAATAAAATCACATTTGAGCTCTAACATTGCATGAACAATCTCCCAGCACAGTGTTTTATTCAGGAGGAATATAATTACTGTGTAGGTGTGTGTGTGTGTGTATATATATATATATATATCTATATATATAAAAGAAGACTTTGTGCCTGCCAAAACACACCCAGGGGTGGTATTAAGGAGGAGTTACTGTTCCCATTGGGTGATTCAATCATGCAGGGAGTTGGCCCGCCCCCACTATGCAGCCCACCCACCACTATCAAAGTCAGAAAAAAACAATATGGCCGCCACTTGCTCCTACACCACAGACAAACACACATGCCCCACTCACACAGCACCACACAAACACACACACATGCCCCACTCACACAGCACCACACAAACACACACACATGCCCCACTCACACAGCACCAAGCAGACATGCCCCCACTCACACACACAGCACCACATACACACACAAAGCCAGAAATACATATGGCTGACACACACACACAGTCACTCACCCTGACTCCCAGAGGCCTCAGCAGGACCTGTAGTGCAGCACCAGAGGAACAAAATTGCACTCAAAGGGTTAAGGTAGGTCCTCATTGCTCAATTATTTCTTCACTGTCATCATTTGCCATGCAAGACACAGGACAGACAGCCATCAGATTCACACTTAACCCACTGACTGCCACAGGGTTGTGTATCCAGCTTTACCCCTCAGGGAGTGTGTTCAAACTCCTCACACTGTAAACTTGCATTTCTCTCACACTTCTCCTCCTTCCCCAGCCTATTACTAACACTTTTCCATATTTATGTTAAGCCCCGCCCCCTACTCGCGATTAAGCCCCACCCCCTTTTAACCCAGATTGCCCCATTGCTCTCTCCACATCAGCACCACATGAGGGACTCCACAAGTAAAAATTCCCAGGTATAACACATACATGCCTCACTCACACAGCACCAAACACCCATACACACACACAAAGCCAGAAAGAAAGATGGCTGACACACAGTCACTCACCTTGACTCCCAGTGGCCTCAGCAGGACCTGTAGTAAAGCCACTGAATGGTGCTGCATCAGCAAGGGAACAAAATGGCACTCAAAGGGTTAAGGTAGGCCCTCATTGCTGAATTACTTCTTCACTGTCACCATTTGCCATGCAACACACAGGACAGACAGCCATCAGATACACACTTAACCCACTGACTGCCACAGGGTTCTGTATCAAGCTTTACCCCTCATGGAGTGTGTTCAAACCCCTCACACTGTAAACTTGCATTCCCCTCCCACTTCTCCTCCTTCCCCAGCCTATTACTAACACTTTTTCACATTTATGTTAAGCCCCGCCCCCTACTCGCGATTAAGCCCCACCCACTTTTAACCCAGATTTCCCCATTTGTCTCTCCACATCAGCACCACATCAGTCCCCTCTAGGGACTTCACAAGTCAGTGTTCCCAGGTATGAACACACTTCCCACTGCTATTTAACTCTGACATGCCTCTCTATACCTTAACCCTTTGAGTGCCAGAGGGGTACACAACTCATGAGCACATGTGTTTCTGCTCATATATGTTGCGTGTCTGTGTGTGTACATCTCTGTTACATATGTGTGTCCATATGTGCATCTCCAGTGTGTCTGTGTGTACATGTCTTTTGCATGTTTCTGCCGCTCACTGTGTGTATGTGCATACCTCCCAACATTTCACAGGGCCAAAGAGGGACACGTTAGTTTTAGGTAATATTATTGGGGGTGTGGCTGGTGGGCGGGGCATTAGTAAGAATTTTTAGGTTATTTCATGACCTATTACTGGCTATTTATGTAACTGAATAAATGATTTAGTTCAAGACCAAAGTATTTTATTTGCACAGACTAATGTATACACACATATACTGAAGTTTATTGCTTTATTGCTGTAGAGCAAAGTAATACACACCACACAGTCAGGGCTGGTGCAAGGATTTTTGCCACCCTAGGCAAAACCTAATTTTGCCGCCCATTTCGCTCCGCCCCTTGTGTCCCACCCCTTTATACCCTGCCTACTTATACCCAACCTCTTTTCATGATTGTCCTCTCTCTGCCCCCTGAGCCACTCTGCCCCTGTTCTGGAGATGCCTGTAAGAGATGCCCCCCACCAGCTCCAACTTGCCCCTTATCAGCTTCACTTTGGCCCACCAGCTCCACTTTGCCCCTATCAACTCCAACTTGCCCCCATCAGCTCCAACGTGCCCCCACCAGCTCCATTTTGCCCCCTCAGCTCCAACTTACCCCCATCAGCTCCACTTTGACCCCCATCCTCTCCAACTTACCCCCATCAGCTCCACTTTGCCCCCCATCCGCTCCAACTTGCCCCCATCCGCTCCAACTTGCCCCCACCAGCTCCACTATGCCCTCTCAGCTCCAACTTTCCACTATCAGCTCCACTATGCCCCCAGCGGCTCCAACTTGCCCCCATCCTCTCCAACTTGCCCCCCCATCCGCTCCAACTTGCCCCACCAGCTCCACTTTGCCCCCCCTCAGCTCCAACTTGCCCCCCCTCAGCTCCACTTTGACCCTCATCAGCTCCACTTTGACCCTCATCAGCTCCAACTTGCCCCCATCATCTCCAGCTTGCCACCACCAGCTCCACTATGCCCCCTCAGCTCCAGCTTTCCCCTAACAGCTCCAACTTGCCCTCATCATCTCCACTTTGCCCCACATCTGCTCCAACTTGCCCCCTCAGCTCCACTATGCCCCCTCAGCTCCAACTTGCCCCCCATCACATACCTGTATCTCCCGCACAGTCTTCTCTTCAGTAATGCAGAGCGCGGCTGGAGATCATGACTCCCAGCGCGCTCTGCACTACTAAAGATCCGACCAGATGAGGGAGCGCTGTAGCAACACAGACCTGACTGTGTTGTGGTTCCTGGCGTGGTGTGTGGGCGCAGCTCTTTTCCGCTGCATGCCCGTGCCCCCAGTACGTGTGCGCCCTAGGCCGGAGCCTACCTCGCCTATAGGTGGAGCCGGCCCTGCACACAGTCTGACCTCCTAAAAAGAGGGACAACAGGGTGGGAAAGAGGGACAGAGGGATTTGGCCCTCAAAGAGGGACTGTCCCTCCTAAAGAGGGACACTTGGGATGTATGGTATGTGTCTGCCTGTGTGTTGCATATGTCTGTGTTTATCAGTGTGTCTGCATTTCACACACGTGCGCCCAACAGTCATAACATGACGGGCAACGCCGTCCCACATTGCTAGTATATATATATATATATATATATATATATATATATATATATATATATATAATATGTGTGTGGGTGTGGAGATTGTAGCAAGAGAGTGTAGATTCTCTTGTCTTATCTGCAGTCATGTTTTCTTAACCCAAAACACAGCTAAACTTTGAATTGTATGTATCACTGTGAATTCTGTGTCCTTTTACTCAGAAATGCTTTAGACTTGAGAAAGGGAGGTTCTCCCGAAAGCTTGTCAATCCAAAATTCTGTTAGTCCAATAAAAAAGGTATTACAAGATACTTATTTTGTTTGTTATTTTACATATATATATATATATATATATACTAGCAATGTGGGACGGCGTTGCCCGTCATGTTATGACCGTTGGGCGCACGTGTGTGAAATGCAGACACACTGATAAACACAGACATATACAACACACAGGCAGACACATACCATACATCCCAAGTGTCCCTCTTTAGGAGGGACAGTCCCTCTTTGAGGGCCAAATCCCTCTGTCCCTCTTTCCCACCCTGTTGTCCCTCTTTTTAGGAGGTCAGACTGTGTGCAGGGCAGCTCCACCTATAGGCGACGTAGGCGCCGGCCTAGGGCGCACACGTACTGGGGGCGCGGGCATGCAGCGGAGAAGACCTGCGCCCGCACACACACCACGCCGGGAACCACAACACAGTCAGGTCTGTGTCGCTACAGCGCTCCCTCATCTGGTCGGATCTTTAGTAATGCAGAGCGCGCTGGGAGTCATGATCTCCCGCCGCGCTCTCCATTACTGAAGAGAAGACTGCGCGGGAGCTACAGCTATGTGATGGGGGGCAAGTTGGAGCTGAGGGGGCATAGTGGAGCTGAGGGGGCAAGTTGAAGCGGACGTGGGGCAAAGTGGAGATGATGGGGGCAAGTTGGAGCTGTTAGGGGAAAGCTGGAGCTGAGGGGGCATAGTGGAGCTGGTGGGGGCAAGTTGGAGCTGATGGGGGCAAAGTGGAGCGGATGAGGGTCAAAGTGGAGCTGAGGGGGGGCAAGTTGGAGCTGAGGGGGGGCAAGTGGAGCTGAGGGGGGGCAAAGTGGAGCTGGTGGGGCAAGTTGGAGCGGATGGGGGGCAAAGTGGAGCAGATGTGGGGCAAGTTGGAGCGGATGGGGGCATAGTGGAGCTGGTGGGGGCAAGTTGGAGATGGTGGGGGCAAGTTGGAGCGGATGGGGGCAAGTTGGAGCGGATGGGGGGCAAAGTGGAGCTGATGGGGGTAAGTTGTAGAGGATGGGGGTCAAAGTGGAGCTGATGGGGGCAAAGTGGAGCTGAGGGGCCAAAGTGGAGCTGGTGGGGGCACGTTAGAGCAGATGGGGGGCAAAGTGGAGCTGGTGGGGGCACGTTGGAGCGGATGGGGGGCAAAGTGGAGCTGATGGGGGCAAGTTGGAGTGGATGGGGGGCAAAGTGGAGCTGATGGTGGCAAGTTGGAGCTGATGGTGGCAAAGTGGAGCTGGTGGGCCAAAGTGAAGCTGATAAGGGGCAAGTTGGAGCTGGTAGGGGGCATCTCTTACAGGCATCTCCAGACCAGGGGCAGACTGGCCCAGGGGGCAGAGAGAGGACAATCATGAAAAGAGGTGGGGTATAAGTAGGCAGGGTATAAAGGGGTGGGACACAAGGGGCGGAGCGAAATGGGCGGCAAAATTAGGTTTTGCCTAGGGTGGCAAAACTCCTTGCACCAGCCCTGACTGTGTGGTGTGTTTTACTTTGCTCTCCAGCAGTAAAGCAATAAACTTCAGTATATGTGTTTATACATTAGTCTGTGCAAATAAAATACTTTGGTCTTGCACTAAATCATTTATTCAGTTACATAAATAGCCAGTAATAGGTCATGAAATAAGCTAAAAATTCTTACTAATGCCCTGCCCACCAGCCACGCCCCCAACAATATCACCTAAAACTAACGTGTCCCTCTTTGGCCATGTGAAATGTTGGGAGGTATGCACATACACACAGTGAGCGGCAGAAACATGCAAAAGACACGCACACGCACAGACTCACTGGAGATGCACACATATGTAACAGATGTACACACACAGACACACTGGAGATGCACACATGGATACATATATGTAACAGAGATGGACACAAACACACATGCAACATATATGAGCAGAAACACATGCACTCATGAGTTGTGCACCCCTCTGGCAGTCAAAGGGTTAAGATATACAGAGGCATGTCAGAGTTAAATAGCAGTGGGAAGTGTGTTCATACCTGGGAACTTTGACTTGTGGAGTCCCTAGAGGGGACTGATGTGGTGCTGATGTGGAGAGACAAATGGGGCAATCTGGGTTAAAAGGGGGTGGGGCTTAATCGCGAGTAGGGGGCGGGGCTTAACATAAATGTGGAAAAGTGCTAGTAATAGGCTGGGGAAGGAGGAGAAGTGGGAGGGAAATGCAAGTTTACAATGTGAGGGGTTTGAACACACTCCCTGAGGGCTAAAACTTGATACACAACCCTGTGGCAGTCAGTGAGTTAAGTGTGAATCTGATGGCTGTCTGTCCTGTGTCTTGCATGCCAAATGATGACAGTGAAGAAATAATTGAGCAATGAGGGCCTACCTTAAACCTTTGAGTGCCATTTTGTTCTTCTGGTGCTGCACTACAGGTCCTGCTGAGGCCACTGGGAGTCAGGGTGAGTGAGTGTGTGTGTGTGTGTGTGTGTCAGCCATATTTATTTCTGGCTTTGTGTGTGTATGTGGTGCTGTGTGTGTGAGTGGGGGCATGTGTGTTTGGTGCTGTGTGAGTGGGGCATTGTGTGTGGTGGTCTGTGTGTGTGAGTGGGGCATGTGTGTGTGTTTGTGTGGTGCTGTGTGAGTGAGGCATGTGTGTTTGTGTGGTGCTGTGTGAGTGGGGCATGTGTGTTTGTCTGTGGTGTAGGAGCAAGTGGCGGCCATATTGTTTTTTTCTGACTTTGATAGTGGTGGGCGGGCTGCATAGTGGGGGAGGGCCAACTCCCTGCATGATTGAATCACCCAATAGGAATAGTAACTCCTGCTTTATGCCTCCCCTGGGTGTGTTTTGGCAGGCACAAAGTCTTCTTTTATATATATATATATATATATATATATATATATATATATATATATATACACTAGCAATGTGGAACGGCGTTGCCCGTCATATTATTTACACAGAGAGACATTGTGTGAAACAGAAATATGCAGTGTTACAGACACACACTTAAAGAGACAGAGCATGTCACACACTGTGAAATGCATACATACGGAGACACACACATATAGGCATATGATGTCACATGTGTAGACAGTGTGTGACAGACGCAGTGGGGATGTAGATATGCTGATAAGATTTGTAAAAAATGTTTTAATTGCAGCTCTTCAGCTTGATGAATAAGACCCTGTATCCTTACAGTTGAAGTGAGTGTGCTGTGTTACTTGATGAATAAGGCCATGCATCCTTACAGTTGAAGTGAGTGTGCTGTGTTACTTGATGAATAAGGCCCTGCATCCTTACAGTTGAAGTGAGTGTGCTGTGTTACCATATGAATAAGGCCCTGCATCCTTACAGTTGAAGTGAGTGTGCTGTGTTACCATATGAATAAGGCCCTGCATCCTTACAGTTGAAGTGAGTGTGCTGTGTTACTTGATGAATAAGGCCCTGCATCCTTACAGTTGAAGTCAGTGTGCTGTGTTACTTGATGAATAAGGCCCTGCATCCTTACAGTTGAAGTCAGTGTGCTGTGTTACTTGATGAATAAGGCCCTGCATCCTTACAGTTGAAGTCAGCGTGCTGTGTTACTTGATGAATAAGGCCCTGCATCCTTACAGTTGAAGTCAGTGTGCTGTGTTACTTGTAGAAGGTCACAGTGAGAAGATGTTTGTGAGTAAAGGAATAATTTAGATTACAGCAGTGGATACTGCAGTACATTTGAAGAAATAGGTTGGCAGACAGAGGGTTAAGTGACAGATGCAGTGATAGATAATGTAATAGTGATGTGGGAGTAAAATGGCGAGATTGGGACTATGTATGAATGGCAAGGGGATAGGTGAGTGGGGGTGACAAGGGAGAAGGAGATGAGAGATTGAGGAGAGGAGGGACAGTGAAGTGTTACAGTAAAGTAATGGGTGAGGAGGAGGAATGACTATACATAGACAGTGAAGTAGACATGAAATACAGGGCTGTAGGGTTACTGCATTATACAGACCTAGTGTAGCAGTTGGTTGGAGTGAAGCACTTTAACTCTGAGTGTGAGAGAGGTACACAACACATTGATGTGTAATGAGTTGTATAGTCCTCTGGCAGTGAAAGGAATATGTGACACATGTTGGGCGCTCCTTGCATAAGTGGGCCGTGGTGGTCAGCTGGGACAGAACCGGATTATTTGTCCATGGGCCGTAGGCAAGGGATCAATAGAGGGACCCCTAACAGCTAATAGGCTTCAAAACAGGAAGGCTCATATACTAAGGAAAGTGGTGGAATTTTGTGGAAAAGTAACAGCAGCACAGGGAACAATACCCATTTATTTAAATGGGCGTTTTAACGTCTTCAATGCTAGAGAGGTCAGCAAAGCATTGTATTTGCTCTGTATGGTACAGATGAATTGTTCCTCTTTGTGTTAGTACATCAGCCTCACAGATCACAGTGCACAGTCAACTGCTGCAAGAGCCAAAAGTATAAATGGGTTTAGATTAATGGGGTA
Organism: Rhinophrynus dorsalis; assembly: GCA_037306005.1. Lineage (NCBI taxonomy): Eukaryota > Metazoa > Chordata > Amphibia > Anura > Rhinophrynidae > Rhinophrynus > Rhinophrynus dorsalis. The sequence goes on along the minus strand of CM074719.1, from coordinate 615,894,330 downwards.
AGAGTATAACTGTATGGGCCTTATGTATCAAGATAAACGGTGCAAGTAAAAAAAAAAACTGACACCATAGGGTTGAATTGAAAAATCAGGAAAATCGTGTTGACATAAATGGGGCTTTAACCCCTTGAATACTACAATGGTCCCCAACGCGTTACTTTGGCAATGTGTTTGCATTGTCTGTAGCGTTCATGGAATTAATAGTCTCATTGAAATCAATGGACATTTTCAAAGAAATCAGTTTAACCCTGTGGGCCACTTGTGAGGAAAGAGTGGGCTGCACAATACCCAAATGTGGAAGCTTTCCAAACAGATATTAACCCTTTGAGTGACAAAGGTACGCAGAGCAATGTGCTGCATATCATCTCTGGTACTCCAAGGGTTAATGGGCTTAACCCTCTGAGTGCCAGAGAGGTATCCAAGGCATTGCAACAGCACTCAAAGGGTTAAATTGAAACAAAGTGAGTCCATCAGCCCCAGTTCTTAGCATGGAAACTGAAGATCTGTGTGTTCTAACCTATTCCCCAGCTGACTCTGAGTGTCCCAGTGTGTCTTTGAAAGAAGTGATCAATGTGTGGCTCCCCAGCAAAATGGGAGCTGCTGGTTGGTGGGTTATAGTATTGTGCCATGAGTTGTTTCCTGTAGGAGTTGTAAATCAAGAGAAGTGATGTAGCAGTAGGTGAGTTGTGGAGGAGAGGGCTAACCCTCTGACTGCCAGAGAGGTATGCAACGCATTGCAATGTATGCGTACCCCTCTGACACTCAGAGGGTTAAGGTAGGCTGACCAGATCTCACCTTTAACAGGGGACACATAGGAAATAGCCATTTTGCAGTACTTCACTGAAATGAAAGCAGTCCTGCAGTATGCATTTTTCCTATGCGTCACCAGTTAAAGGTGAGGTCTGGTCAGCCTAGGTTAAGACTGATGTTGGGGGGCAGGCTAACTGTTCCTTACAGCCGCCCCTGGGTGTGTGTGGCAGGGGACGCAGGTTTTCTCTCTTATATATATATATATACACTACCAATGTGGGACGGTGTTGGGCGCACGTGTGTGAAATGTAGACACACTGATAAACACAGACATATGCAACACACAGGCAGACACATACATACAGTGAGCGTCAGAGACATGCAAAACACATGCACACACACACCGGAGATGCACACATGCACACAAATATGTAACAGAGATGTACACACACACGCAACATATATGCGCAGAAACACATGCGTGCATGAGTTGTGCACCCCTCTGGCACTCAAATGGTTAATGTATAGAGAGGCATGTCAGAGTTAAATAGCAGTGGGAAGTGTATTCATACCTGGGAACTTGTGTAGTCCCTGGAAGGGAGTTATGTGGTGCTGATGTGGAGAGACAAATGGGGCAATTTGGGTTAAAAGTGGGTGGGGCTTAATCGCGAGTAGGGGCGGGGCTTAACATAAATGTGAAAAAGTGTTAGTAATAGGCTGGGGAAGGAGGAGAAGTGGGAGGGAAATGCAAGTTTACAGTGTGAGGGGGTTGAACACACTCCCTGAGGGGTAAAACGTGATACACAACCCTGTGGCAGTCAGTGGGTTAAGTGTGTACCTGATGGCTGTCTGTCCTGAGTCTTGCATGGCAAATGATGACAGTGAAGAAGTAATTCAGCAATGAGGGCCTACCTTAACCCTCTGAGTGCAATTTTGTTCCCCTGGTGCTGTAGTACAGGTCCTGCTGAGGCCACTGGGAGTCAGGGTGAGTGACTGTGTGAGTGACTGTGTGTCAGCCATATTTCTTTCTGGCTTTGTGTGTGTGTGTATGGGTGTTTGGTGCTGTGTGAGTGGGGCATGAGTGTGTAATACCTGTGAACTTTTACTTGTGGAGTCCCTCATGTGGTGCTGATGTGGAGAGAGCAATGGGGCAATTTGGGTTAAAAGGGGGTGGGGCTTAATCGCGAGTAGGGGGCGGGGCTTAAGAGAAATGTGGAAAAGTGTTAGTAATAGGCTGGTGAAGGAGGAGAAGTGGGAGGGAAATGCAAGTTTACAGTGTGAGGGGTTTGAACACACTCCCTGAGGGGTAAAACTAGATACACAACCCTGTGGCAGTCAGTGGGTTAAGTGTGTACCTGATGGCTGTCTGTCCTGTGTTTTGCATGACAAATGATGACAGTGAAGAAATAATTGAGCAATGAGGACCTACCTTAACCCTTTGAGTGCCATTTTGTTCCTCAGTGACTGTAGTACAGGTCCTGCTGAGGCCACTGGGAGTCAGGGTGAGTGACTGTGTGTCAGCCATATTTCTTTCTGGCTTTTGTGTGTGTGGTGCTGTGTGTGTGAGTGGGGCATTTGTGTGTGTGAGTGGGGCATTTGTGTGTGTGAGTGGGGCATGTGTGTGTGTGTTGCTGTGTGTGTGAGTGGGGCATGTGTGTGAGTTTGGTGCTGTGTGAGTGGGACATGTGTGTGTTTGTCTGTGGTGTAGGAGCAAGTGGCGGCCATATTGTTTTTTTCTGACTTTGATAGTGGTGGACGGGCTACATAGTGGGGGTGGGCCAACTCCCTTCGGCCACTGCAATTGGTGTGAAAATCACACCCCCATTGAATCACCCAATGGGAACAGTAACCCCTCCTTATTGCCACCCCTGGGTGTGTGTGTCTCCTTAGGAGACATAAATTATGCAATGAGCCTTTCTCTTTTATATATATAGATAAAGTCTTTGATGTGCACTCTCTTGTTTGTGATACTATGCCTGGGTGCCAATCTTCTAAATAATCTTGTGTCCAAATATAGAACATAAAGAAAGCACTCACAGGACTTTTTGCAGTGATGAACAAATGTGTAGTTTATTCCATCAACGTTTCGGCCCTGCTTTGGGCCTTCGTCAAGATGCCTACAACTCTCTCAACAACACATCTCCCTTTCGCTTCCTTAGACATCCGTCATTACACCTTATCATCCAACCAATGCCGTACACCATTACGCTCCTTCCATGATTCCCGAATGAGACACTATCTCAGTGTATGCCAACATCACTGTACTGCTTTGAGCATAACAATGTCTGTTCTATGTAGAGGATCAGGGGTTGCGTACATTTAGCCATGTCCACTTAAATGTCCTAACCTGCTTAAGTTCTGCCAGATTCTCTGTATCCGCAAGGCTGTGGCATATCGGATAATTGTATCAAGGTTCACCGCAGAATTACACTGTGCCAGGATCCGTGCTACCATGTTTAGGTGGGCTTCACAGTGTGTTAAAGGGATAGTAATACTTAAAATGTAAAAAAAATATGTTGTAGGGTTTATCCCCCTGAGTAAAACAAGAGTACTCCCACCGCTGAAAGGTGTTTCATTCAAAAGTTATTAATTTTCAAAGTTGAATGTTTTAGGTGCAATATCACAGTGGCCTGAAATTGTACAGTGGCGCTGTTGCTACACCATCCTATGGAGATTTATGGTCCCGGGACCAGAGCTGTCCAATTTCAGGCCACTGTGATATTGCACCTAAAAAATTCAACTTTGAAAATTAATAACTTTTGAGGGATCATTTTACAGTAAGGTCTGTAAATTGTGGATTCCTTGCCCAAGGAAGAGGGAATGGCAGATACAAGGGATACATTAAAGAAAAGATTAGATGCATTCTGATTAGTTTACATTCTGGTAAACAGAGAAATACCCATTTAGGAGTCAGGAAGGATTATATCATTCTCGTTTTCTTGGTAATACTTGACGGACTTGTGTCTTCTTCCAACCTAATTTTCTATGTAACCGTGGATTGTGACTGTAATGAGCTACTGGGGACATCCCAGTTCCTCTCCTTCCTTGTTCACAGGGATAAAATGTGACCTGTCTGTTAATTTCATCTTATCTCTGAACGGAAGATAGGAAAAGGAACCCCTGCAGGTCACACTTTACCACTGGGACAGAGGAGTGGGAACCGAATGGCACCAATAGATCTGCTGTTAGGAGGTGCCTCCCTCTTCTGATGTCCTCCACTTGCTTTCTGTATCCAAATCCACCAGCCTGTGTAACTGATCCCTCCCCTCCCCTGTGGACGCCCCTCTGGAATGAAAGTGATTAAGGGCCAATGCATTTCTTCTTTTTAACACCCGTCCCCTTTATAGGACTTCACTCAATGCTAAATGTTGCTCCTGATCTCGCCCATTCCTTTCACTGCTGACGCTTGCCTCTCTGCACAGTGCTGCCCTTTCATTGCTCATACGTTTGGTCCCACACTAATCCTGATCATATAGCTGTGTGTCATTACCTACCTTCAACTGAGTGTGTGTGTGTGACAGTCAGTGTGTGTGAATGTGTATGTGTGTGTGAATGTGTATGTGTGTGTGACTGTGTGTGTGCGTGACTGTGTGTGTGTGTGTGACTGTGTGTGTGCGTGACTGTGTGTGTGTGTGTGTGTGAGACTGTCAGTGTGTGTGACTGTGTGTGTGACTGTCAGTGTGTGTGACTGTCAGTGTGTGTGACTGTGTATGTGTGTGGGAGTGTGTGCCTGTGTGTCACTGTCAACTGTGTCAGTACACTCTGTGTGTGTGACTGTATATGTGTGTGACAGTCAGTGTGTATGACAGTGTGTGTGTAGAAGTGTGTCACTGTCAACTGTGGTAGTACACTCTTTGTGTATGTGTGATTGTGAATGACTGTGTATGTGTTTGACTGTGTGTGTATGTCTGTGAGTGCCTGTGTGTGAGTGTGCATGTGTGTGTCTGACTGAATGTGTGTGCCACTCTCAAGTGACTCATTACACTGTGTGTGTGTGAGTGTCAGTGACTGCAGTACATACACACAGTGTGGGAGGCACCTATTATGTACTGTTTTCTGGTCCTGATGAACGTGTGTTATATCACATGGAAGCTGTGGAATCACTATTTCTGCTGGGATACATTGTTTGGCTCTACTGTTCCTGATCTATCACCTGTGCCGGGGGTACAATAAGCCGGGTCATTTCAGCAGTAACTTGGTGTACGTTAGCTCCGCCATGCCGTCTCTGATGTAGCGGAAATACTCCAGACTGCCGCGGTGCATCTTACACTGGTATTTGCCGGACGTCTTCACGTATTGGAGGAAGTGGGGGGCTCCGGGGAAGAGCACGTTGTCCGCTAGGATGATGGTGCCCTCCTGAAGCAGACCCACCTCTTCCAGCAGTTGCAGGTCCCGCAGGTAGCAGCGCTTCCCATGGTCCATGAAGATGAAATCTAGTTTCTGTACCCCGTGTTTGTCCTTCAGTTGGGGGATCAGTTCATCTGAGGGCCCCACCAGCAGCTCCACCTGCACAAGTAGACCAGGAATGAACCTTTTATTATACTGGGAAACATTATACACACAGATGGGCAATATGCAAGGATCGATTGCTCTCTTCTGCACTGAAGAGTGAAACATTGTATCCGTGCTGTGCTTCATGGTACACTGTATCAGTATGATGCTTTGTGATACAGTGTATAAGTATGATGCTTTATGGTACACTGTATCAGTATGATGCTTTTTGATACAGTGTATCAGTATGATTCTTCATGGTACGCTGTATCAGTATGATGCTTTATGGTACACTGTATCAGTATGATGCTTTGTGATACAGTGTTAAAGTATGATGCTTTATGGTACACTGTATCAGTATGATGCTTTGTGATACAGTGTATAAGTATGATGCTTTATGGTACACTGTATTGGTATAATGCTTTGTGATACAGTGGATCAGTATGATGCTTTATGGTACACTGTATCGGTATGATGCTTTGTGATACAGTGGATAAGTATGATGCTTTATGGTACACTGTATCAGTATGATGCTTTTTGATACAGTGTATCAGTATAATTCTTCATGGTACGCTGTATCAGTATGATGCTCTGTGATACAGCGTACCATGAAGAATCATACTGATACACTGTATCAGTAAGATGCTTTATGGTACACTGTATCAGTATGATGCTTTGTGATACAGTGGATCAGTATGATGCTTTATGGTACACTGTATCCGTATGAAGCTTTGTCATACAGTGGATCAGTATGATGCTTTATGGTACACTGTATCAGTATGAAGCTTTGTGATACAGTGGATAAGTATGATGCTTTATGGTACACTGTATCAGTATGATGCATTTTGATACAGTGGATCAGTATGATGCTTTATGGTACACTGTATCAGTATGATGCTTTTTGATACAGTGGATCAGTATGATGCTTTATGGTACACTGTATCGGTATGATGCTTTTTGATACAGTGGATCAGTATGATGCTTTATGGTACACTGTATCGGTATGATGCTTTGTGATACAGTGGATCAGTATGATGCTTTATGGTACACTGTATCTGTATGATGCTTTGTGATACAGTGGATCAGTCTTGTGTTTGTAACAATACGTAGCAGTCCTCCTCTGTAGAAAAAAGACTGCTCTGTAAAGTAGTACCGGTCTCTGGGCCTCATTCACCTCGCTCCAGAACGTCTTCACTTTCCTTTTGTGAATAAGTCCCACAGAGCGGTCCTGCTATACGGAGACATCTCTTCTCCAGCTTTCTCTATGGAGGAGCAATTTCTCACAAAGCATAAGACTGGTACAATGTATCATAAAGCTCAACATTGACACAAAGGGTCGCAAATCGACAAATCAGCTGCACCATAGTAATTCAAAATCCTTTTTAAATCAATGGGAATATTTAGAACTTTTATTTATTATCTATGGTGCAGTTTTTTTGAACAAGGATTGCACCAGCCTTTGTGTGTCCTTATCACTTACTCACAGTGCCATCATATTCCCTGACATCCCCCCGTGTCATCAAAGCTCATTGTGTCATCACATTCCCTGACATCCCTCACCGTGTCATCATCACTCATTGTGTCATCACATTCTCTGACATCCCTCACCGTGTCATCATCACTCATTGTGTCATCGCATTCCCAGACATCCCTCACCGTGTCATCATCACTCATTGTGTCATCACATTCCCTGACATCCCTCAGTGTCATCACATTCCCTGACATCCCTCAGTGTCATCACATTCTCTGACATCACTCACCATCTCTAACATCACTGTGTTATCCCACATTCTCTGACATCACTCAGCGTTATCCCTCATTCACTGACATCACTCAACGTGTCATCATCACTCATTGTGTCATCACATTCCCTGACATCCCTCACCGTGTTATCACATTCCTTGACATCACTCACAGTATCATCACATTCCTTGACATCACTCACAGTGTCATCACATTCCCTGACATCCCTCACCGTGTTATCACATTCCTTGACATCACTCACAGTATCATCACATTCCCTGACATCACTCACAGTGTCATCACATTCTCTGACATCCCTCACCGTGTTATCTCATTCACTGACATCCCTCACCATGTCATCACTTTCTCTGACGTCACTCACAGTGTCATCACATTCACTGACATCAGTCACTGTGTCATCACAATCTCTGACATCACTCACCATCTCTAACATCACTGTGTTATCTCACATTCTCTGACATCACTCAGTGTTATCCCTCATTCACTGACATCACTCAATGTGTCATCACAATCTCTCACATCGCTCACCGTTTCATCACATTCTATGACATCATTCACAGTGTTATCCCACATTCTTTGACATCACCCACCGTGTCATCATCAAATCCTGCCAGTCGAATGACCTTCTCTGCCACCGCCGCCTTCCTGGGGTTGAAATCTATGGTGTAGAGCCGAGCTCCGAGGGGCAAAGCCTGGGCGATGATAATGGTGGCATATCCACAGTACGTGCCCAGCTCCAGCACATTGAGAGGAGCATTCTCATAGATCAGCCGATCTAGAACCTTCCCTGGAAGGACGCAGAAAGGATGTTCAGTTACAATATGTGGAATGTGCATCAGGGTTTGTCACTAAAAGCGTATCCATCACCATTTGACAAGTTACGTTTGTTTCACAGAGAAATTAAAGGGATAGCAATAGTTAATATACAAAACAATATAAATGTTGCAGTGTTTATCCTCCTGAATAAAACAAGGGTACTCTTTCTCTACTGAGAAAAAAATATATATTTTAGGGCATTTCCTGTTAAGTATAATAAGGGTACTCCTACTGCTGCGAAATGCATATTTCTAGAGTTATTACAGTTTAAATCTGTTATTTTACATTAGCAGTGCCCTCTAGTGGTCAAATTCCAATTAGTTTTTCAATTACATTCTAATGGAGAGGAAAGTGAGTGACATACACTTCCCTACAGCATGTGATAGAAACTGCTGAGTCACTTCCTGTCAGAACTATCAGGAAGTAAACACACAGTAAATTCACTTCCTGTCAGTTAGAACTTCCAGGAAGTAATCACACAGTAAATTCACCTCCTGATTATTTGAAATGTTATACATTTTGAATAAAACATCTGACAGCAGGAAAAGCTCTATAATATATATGTTTTCATAAAAAAAACTTACTGCTCCTTGAAGGTTTTAGATGCAGTATCTCAGTGGCCTGAAATTGTACAGCAGAGCTGTTGCTACACCATATGGAGGTTTATGGTCAACTGACCAGAGCTCTCCAAAGGATGGTGTAGCAACAGCACCACTGTAACATTTCAGGGCATTTAGATACTGCACCTAAAAAAATTTAAGTTTGAGCTGCAATAACTTTTAAATAACACACCTCTGAGCAGTGACAGTCCCTTTGTTTTTACTCAGGAGGATAAAACCTACAATATATATTTTTAAGTGTTACTATACTTTTTAATTTATTTTACCAGCTGACTTTTTTCCTTGAATTCTATATACGTACCTTGATTCGGCTATTTCATGTATCCTGCTCCTTATACTTTCAGCACCAACAGCGCCTTCTACCTACAGTCTGTATAAAGAGTCTGTGAATTCCGCTCTAAACTAGAAGGTGGAATCAATTTTTTTTAGTGCCGCACCTGCATAATTCCAGGTCATCTACACCAAAAATTGTCCTCGTAACAATGGAAAGAGAAGGGCAGTATGTGTGTTGTACACAGTGTTAAAGTGATAGTAATGGTTAATGTTAAGTTGATTTAATATTGTAGACATTAAAAAAAAGATTAACATCAATGTAAGTCTTATCTCTCAAATCAAGTCTGCCATCTAGCTGACAGCTGCAGATTCCAATCATTTGACCAGACAGAGGCTCTTCAGCAGAGCTGAAATCACGCTGTTTAGAAATAAATACTTCATTGGAACGGTCTACAAAGTGTGCTAGCAAACCAAGCACACTTTGTAGACCGTTCTAAATGAAGTATTTGTCTTTAGATATTGTTATATCAGTGCTTCTGAAGAGCCACATCTGGTCAAGCAACCAGAATCCGCTTCTGACAGCTTTACAGCTCGTCAAGCAGAAAGGGGAGGGACCAGATAACTTATTTTCCTATATCTCTCACACCATAACTGTTTGAGAGATACAAATAAGTGCAAGTACTCTCTTTTAATTGTATCTACCATATAGTCAATATTGTTTTCTGACTTTACTATCCATTTAAAAGGAGAAGTAACAGATTCCAATAATAAACATCTGCACTTAGCTTACTATGGTGAGAAACTCCCAATGGCCCATATGAATCTTGCCCTTGTGCCTGGAGAAGGCAGCGTTCACCCTGAGCCCTTATCGACCTTTAGTGCATCTCAGGCCAGGACTGATTAAAGATGTTCTGTCTTGGACCAGTGTGCAAGGAAAATATTAAGGTCCATTAGGATTTTCTGGCCATTGCAAGGTAACCGGGGGTAATTATTAGGTGTTACTTCTCCTTTTAACACTTTGAGTGCCAGAGGGGCTATGCAATGCATGGGGTACAGGCCAGGGGAAGTGTACGGGATGTGCCACCATTAAAAGAGCAGTAAAAAAAATTTTTATGAAAAAAATGTATATTTTAGGACATTTTCTGTTGAGTTAAATAAGGATGCATATTTCCAGAGTTATTACAGTTTAAACCTGTGCTTGTTTACACTAACAGTGCCCTCTAGTGGTCACATTCCAATGAGTTATTCTAATGGAGAGGAAAGTCAGTGACAAACCGTTCTCTATACAATGGGATAGACACTTCTGAGTCACTTCCTGTCAGGAAGTAATCACACTCTAATTCACTTGCAGACAATATGAACTGTAATAACATTTAAATAAAGCAACTGACAACAGTAAGAGTGACCTTGTTTTACTCAGCATGAAAAGCTCTACAACATGTAGGTTTTCATAAAAAAAAAAAAAATTTACTGCTCCTTTAATGTCTTAATAACAGTGGAACGTGTGCACGGTATACACTATACACTAGTGGACCTCTGATGTACTGAAGGCAATGAAAGACCCATTTTAATCAGTTGGATGTTGTTGATGGTGCAATAGGTTGACCCACACATTTTTCATTCTTTTTCTGTGTGTACAGCCCTTAGTTTTAAAGGGATAGTAATACTTTGTTTATTTTTATTTTATTTTGTAGGCATTAAAAAAACATGAAGAACGATATGTCTTATCTCTCAAGAGAGAGATATTCACAAGCAAAGTTTCCCCTCCCGCCCCTTTTACCTAGTGTAAGCCATCTCTTCTCAGATGTGGAATGCAGTCCATATACCAGACAGATAACAGAAGGGGACAATCTTCTTCCTATAAGAACAATGAAAGCCCTTCCCCCCTTGACAAGTTTTTCAGCTTTTTCCCTTATCTTAATTGAAGATTGTCCCTCTCTGCAATCTACCTGGGCATCTCCCTTCTGATCTGGCTCAACAGGGGGGAGGGGGAACTTTGCTTGTGAATATCTCTCAAACCATAAAGGTTTGAGAGATAAGACTTATATCGTTCTTCATGTTTTTTTAATGTCTACAAAATAAAATAAAGATAAAACAAAGTATTACTATCCCTTTAAGTATGAATATAAATGTTGCTATTGGGCAGCAGGGCATTTCGTTTAGATGTATTTAAAGCAGGGTTAGTCTGTTTTCAGTCCTTCAGTTGTTGAGTACTTTAAATCCCATGATGCTCAACCAGCCAACCAAATAATAGGTTTATATAACTTTAAATATTACGTACTTACAGCTGACATATGTAAAATTAAGTAATAATTATTACTAATCCCTATATTACAGTAATATTAAAAATAAATGTATTGCCCCCAGTGTCATATGTCAAACCTTTATGGTTTGAGAGATAATCGCTCCTAAAGTTGCCCTCTCCCTCCCCTTCCCCGAAGTCAGTGTTCTAGCTGACTGCAGGGAAGCCAGTCGTACGACTTTCAAACGACTCTCCAGCACAGCCGTGGTAATAAAAAATAAATATTTTACTAAAGCAGTCTTCTGCGTGTGTTTGGTTTGTGCTTGGTTTGCAAGCACACGTAGAAGCCGCCTGATGATCGTAAGACCGGATTTCCCTTCAGTCAACTACAACGCGGACTACGAGGCAGGGGGAGGGAGAGGGCAACTTTAGGAGCGATTATCTCTCAAACCATAAAGGTTTGAGAGATGACACTGGGGGCAATACATTTATTTTTAACTCTTTAAGGACCAGCGGTCCCGGGGTGTCTGGACCTTTAAGGACCAGAGAGGTGAGTTCAACGTGCCGTCCCACGTGACTGATCACGTGTTCCGGCACGTCGAACGAGGGATTGAGAGAGATGGCTCCGGTCTTGGAGCGATCAAGTTCAGTCCCCGGTATTACTCACCGCGCTCCTGCAGGAGTGAGAAGAAGTATGTGATGTACCAAGACCGTCACTGGTCCTTAAGTGCCGGACCAGCGTGATGGTCCGAGTACGTCACAGGACGCGAAGGGGTTAATATTACTTTAATATAAGGATTAGTAATAATTAAGTATTACTATCCCTTTAAACCTATGAGTGCTGTAAAGAATGCACTATATACTTCTCTGACATTCGAAGGGTTAATGGTGTTTGTGCTGTGTGTATTGAGAGGGAAGAGTACTGTGATTGGTGAACACAGTTCCTGTATTTTGAGATACTGTTATCTTACCTCAGCCCGTTTACAGATAATTCTATACAATCAATGGGCATCCTGCAAAAGGCAGGAATGGCTAGACTAAATTTTAGGCCCCAGAAAACAAATAGTTTCTGTAAAAACTAACATGAAGTACAGGGTATATAACCCCAGTTCATTTTTAGATCTTAGTGTTACTTTAAACCTTTAACCCTTTGCAATGCGTTGAGTACCCCTCTGGCACACAAAGGGTTAACCCTGGCACTCAAATATTATTATTATTATTTCCAGATATCTCATGTCCCCCATCCATGAGATTACTGAATGCTTTCAGGGTCCCACAACGCATTGCACACCACTCCAGGACACAACAGAGTTAATGATTTCTAGGCTAAAGGATCAATCACAGGTTAACTTGGGGTAATATTTATTTTTAAGTTTTAAAAACCTTCACAAAAATCTGGCTAAGTAGAAAAAAGGTTAAAGTTCAAACTCTCTGAGAAGGGAATCAATGCGGACCGGTGGTCGTGATGGATTCGATTGGTTAAAAAATTAACCATATTGATAACAAGGTTCAAGGTGCCTTATTCATCAAAGTAAAGAGGTGCAATTTTAGGGAAAACAAATTGCACCATAAGGGACAATTGAACATCTCTCAAATTTATTTTAGAGATGCCTTATGTATAAGATGTAACCCTTTCAGTGTCAGAAGGGTACGCAATGCTACTGGTCACGCTGTCTGCAGATGATTGCGGGATACCTGCACAAACAAAAGTAGCCAAATCACAATATTTTACCTGCAACCTGAACAATAATATATAAATCCAGAAAACTCATGGACACCTGTTACAAATAATCCCAACTGCCTAAACCACTGAAATAATAAGAGAATGTAACAATAAAATGTCTCATATCAATAGTTAATGCATTCAACAACCATTTTATTGGATGTGTGACATCCATGTTTACACAATTCAAAAGGAATTATGAAAACAGACTCCAACCCCTACCCCCCTGGTCCAGCAATATTGCCGAACTCATATGCACACCAGTACCCACTAGTGATAGAACTCACAATCCAGGCCTGAACAGCTGCCGGCAATGTTACTACAGATCAGTGCTTCGATCACTGCCCATTCTATTGTATCCCTAATTCATGCCTCCTTGTCAACAAACTATAGATCAATATCCTGACTCCCCACTGTAATGTACCTATACGGACTTGTAGGTTTCACACCACGTCATGTTTTCTGTACGTTCACATTTTTAAATGTTAAACATTGTTATCGTCGCTGCACAATCACATGTACATGATGCACTGCATTCTAACATGGCCGCTAAGATCACCAGGTGCCCCATCCTTCTACGGCTTGTGGCCCCCATGCCTTCTCTGAATGCCCAACCACATTAAGTCTCCAAGTAGGGTAGTCAGAGACTCCTGGTCCCCAGTTTATAATATAGGCAGCCTTCTGATTGTTCGCTACTTGTTCATTCTTTGTCGCTCCACCCATTGGCTGGAGATCGGCAAGACAAGATTGTGTCCCCACCAAACCTCCCAGTCCCAAGGTCGAAATGTAGGCGGCCTTCTGATTGGTCACCGCTTGTTCATTCTTGGTGACTTCAAACCCCATTGGCTGGAGATCGTTGAGACAAAATTGTGTCACCTACAAACCTCCCAGTCCCCAGGTCAAAATGTAGGCGGCCTTCTGATTGGTCACCACTTGTTCATTCTTGGTCACTTCAAACCACATTGGCTGGAGATCGGAAAGACAAGATAGTGTCACCTCGAAACCTCCCGGTCCCCACGTTAAAATGCAGACGGCGTTCTGATTGGTCGCCACTTGTTCATTCTTTGTCACTGAGATCCCCATAGGCTGGAGATTGGAGCGGAAAGATTAAACTGCATTTTTGTTTACAATTAGAATTTTTGCCCTTTATATGTTCCCTGTGTTCCCAAATAAAGTTGTTGGATCCCTGTTATCTTGACTGATGTGTGTTAATCCAGGAATGGTCTAAAGAGTCCCCTTTGACTCCCATTCATTAGATCCCGCACCCCTCAGTCCAACACAACTACCCCTTGTAGCCGCATCGCAGAGAGGGAAACCCGGCAATGACGGCCAGGGATCACTCGCATTCTCTAAAGTCCTGGAAAAATGTGTCCAAACTCAACTATGTAATTCGTACCAACTGTCCAAATTTTTCGCCCCCTCTTCAATCTGGCATTCGTCCAAATCACTCAACAGTCAATGCCCTCCTAAATGTACACAATGGTATCCAGTTGGGTGATTTTGAAAGCACTTTCAAAATCATCTACATTATAGTTAGCTATTCTTTATTTGAAACTACAGTTTGAGATATTCATCTTTATTTATCAGTTTATGCAAATTAGGGAGTACTGGCAGGAACAGCCTGGTGTTTCAGAAATAAAATTCCACTCCCCCTCCCAACAGCCACATCATACTAGCCAAACACTAACATTCCACTCTTCCTCAAAATTATCTGTCATTATAAAGTTTTAGTTCCACTTTAATATCAGTCATAGACTACAGTGATGTAGAATATGCACCACAAATCCATTTCTGTAAACTCAACACTATAATTCATTGGGTGATTTTATTATACATTGTAATTGCATTACCCATCATCGTGACTTGTTAAAAAAATAAACTGTCTGACACTTCAATTCACCGATCCTTGAGTTTTCTTTGCTAGTTTATAACCACTTCTCTGGAAAGTTACCACACCATCTGACCAGTACGCTCACTCCAGATCTCCATACTAACTGTAACCTCCACTACTAACATCTCAGTGACTATTACACACTACCTGATCAGTATGATCACTCCAGATCTCTATACTAACTGTAACCTCCACTACTAACATCTCAGTGACTATTACACACTACCTGATCAGTATGATCACTCCAGATCTCCATAGTAACTATAACCTCCACTACTAACAACTCACTGACTATTCCACACTACCTGAGCAGTATGATCACTCCAGATCTCCATACTAACTATAACCTCCACTACTAACAACTCACTGACTATTCCACACTACCTGAGCAGTGTGATCATTCCAGATCTCCATACTAACTATAACCTCCATTACTAACAACTCACTGACTATTCCACACTACCTGAGCAGTATGATCCCTCCAGATCTCCATACTAACTATAACCTCCACTACTAACAACTGACTGACTATTCCACACTACCTGAGCAGTATGTTCACTCCAACTCTCCATACTAACTATAACCTCCACTACTAACAACTCAATGACTATTCCACGCTACCTGAGCAGTATGATCACTCCAGATCTCCATACTAACTATAACCTCCACTACTAACAACTCACTGACTATTCCACGCTACCTGAGCAGTATGATCACTCCAGATCTCCATACTAACTATAACCTCCACTACTAACAACTCACTGACTATTCCACACTACCTGTGCAGTATGATCACTCCAGATCTCCATACTAACTATAACCTCCACTCCACTACTAACAACTCACTGCTCCACACTACCTGAGCAGTATGATCACTCCAGATCTCCATACTAACTATAACCTCCACTACTAACAACTCACTGACTATTCCACGCTACCTGAGCAGTATGATCACTCCAGATCTCCATACTAACTATAACCTCCACTCCACTGCTAACAACTCACTGCTCCACACTACCTGAGCAGTATGATCACTCCAGATCTCCATACTAACTATAACCTCCACTACTAACATCTCACTGACTATTCCACACTACCTGATCAGTATAATCACTCCAGATCTCCATACTAACTATAACCTCCACTACTAACATCTCACTGACTATTCCACACTACCTGAGCAGTATGATCACTCCTGATCTCCATACTAACTATAACCTCCAATCCACTCCTAACAACTCACTGACTATTCCACACTGCCTGAGCAGTATGATCACTCCAGATCTCCATACTAACTATAACCTCCACTCCACTGCTAACAACTCACTGACTATTCCACACTACCTGAGCAGTATGATCACTCCAGATCTCCATACTAACTATAACCTCCACTCCACTGCTAACAACTCACTGACTATTCCACACTACCTGAGCAGTATGATCACTCCAGATCTCCATACTAACTATAACCTCCACTCCACTGCTAACAACTCACTGACTATTCCACACTACCTGAGCAGTATGATCACTCCAGATCTCCATACTAACTATAATCTCCACTGCTAACAACACACTGACTATTCCACACTACCTGAGCAGTATGATCACTCCAGATCTCCATACTAACTATAACCTCCACTCCACTACTAACAACTCACTGACTATTCCACACTACCTGAGCAGTATGATCACTCCAGATCTCCATACTAACTATAACCTCCACTACTAACAACTCACTGACTATTCCACACTACCTGAGCAGTATGATCACTCCAGCTCTCCATACTAACTATAACCTCCACTACTAACAACTCACTGACTATTCCACACTACCTGAGCAGTATGTTCACTCCAACTCTCCATACTAACTATAACCTCCACTACTAACAACTCAATGACTATTCCACGCTACCTGAGCAGTATGATCACTCCAGATCTCCATACTAACTATAACCTCCACTACTAACAACTCACTGACTATTCCACGCTACCTGAGCAGTATGATCACTCCAGATCTCCATACTAACTATAACCTCCACTACTAACAACTCACTGACTATTCCACACTACCTGAGCAGTATGATCACTCCAGATCTCCATACTAACTATAACCTCCACTCCACTACTAACAACTCACTGCTCCACACTACCTGAGCAGTATGATCACTCCAGATCTCCATACTAACTATAACCTCCACTACTAACAACTCACTGACTATTCCACGCTACCTGAGCAGTATGATCACTCCAGATCTCCATACTAACTATAACCTCCACTCCACTGCTAACAACTCACTGCTCCACACTACCTGAGCAGTATCATCACTCCAGATCTCCATACTAACTATAACCTCCACTCCACTGCTAACAACTCACTGCTCCACACTACCTGAGCAGTATGATCACTCCAGATCTCCATACTAACTATAACCTCCACTCCACTGCTAACAACTCACTGCTCCACACTACCTGAGCAGTATGATCACTCCAGATCTCCATACTAACTATAACCTCCACTCCACTGCTAACAACTCACTGCCTATTCCACACTACCTGAGCAGTATGATCACTCCAGATCTCCATACTAACTATAACCTCCATTACTAACAACTCACTGACTATTCCACATTACCTGAGCAGTATGATCACTCCAGCTCTCCATACTAACTATAACCTCCACTACTAACAACTCACTGACTATTCCACACTACCTGAGCAGTGTGATCATTCCAGATCTCCATACTAACTATTACCTCCATTACTAACAACTCACTGACGATTCCACACTACCTGAGCAGTATGATCACTCCAGATCTCCATACTAACTATAACCTCCGCTCTGCTGCTAACAACTCACTGACTATTCCACACTACCTGAGCAGTATGATCACTCCAGATCTCCATACTAACTATAACCTCCACTAATAACAACTCACTGACTATTCCACACTACCTGAGCAGTATGATCACTCCAGATCTCCATACTAACTATAACCTCTACTGCTAACAACTCACTGACTATTCCACACTACCTGAGCAGTACGATCACTCCAGATCTCCATACTAACTATAACCTCCACTACTAACAACTGACTGACTATTCCACACTACCTGAGCAGTACGATCACTCCAGATCTCCATACTAACTATAACCTCCACTACTAACAACTCACTGACTATTCCACACTACCTGAGCAGTATGATCACTCCAGATCTCCATACTAACTATAACCTCCACTCCACTACTAACAACTTACTGACTATTCCACACTACCTGAGCAGTATGATCACTCCAGATCTCCATACTAACTATAACCTCCACTACTAACAACTCACTGACTATTCCACACTACCTGATCAGTATGATCACTCCAGATCTCCATACTAACTATAACCTCCACTCCACTACTAACAACTCACTGCTCCACACTACCTGAGCAGTATGATCACTCCAGATCTCCATACTAACTATAACCTCCACTACTAACAACTCACTGACTATTCCACGCTACCTGAGCAGTATGATCACTCCAGATCTCCATACTAACTATAACCTCCACTACTAACAACTCACTGACTATTCCACACTACCTGATCAGTATGATCACTCCAGATCTCCATACTAACTATAACCTCCACTGCTAATAACTCACTGACTATTCCACACTACCTGAGCAATATGATCATTCCAGCTCTCCATACTAACTATAACCTCCACTACTAACAACTCAATGACTATTCCACGCTACCTGAGCAGTATGATCACTCCAGATCTCCATACTAACTATAACCTCCACTACTAACAACTCACTGACTATTCCACACTACCTGAGCAGTATGATCACTCCAGATCTCCATACTAACTATAACCTCCACTCCACTGCTAACAACTCACTGCCTATTCCACACTACCTGAGCAGTATGATCACTCCAGATCTCCATACTAACTATAACCTCCACTCCACTGCTAACAACTCACTGACTATTCCACACTACCTGAGCAGTATGATCACTCCAGATCTCCATACTAACTATAACCTCCACTCCACTGCTAACAACTCACTGACTATTCCACACTACCTGAGCAGTATGATCACTCCAGATCTCCATACTAACTATAACCTCCACTCCACTGCCAACAACTCACTGACTATTCCACACTACCTGAGCAGTATGATCACTCCAGATCTCCATACTAACTATAACCTCCACTACTAACAACTCACTGACTATTCCACACTACCTGAGCAGTATGATCACTCCAGATCTCCATACTGACTATAACCTCCATTACTAACAACTCACTGACTATTCCACACTACCTGAGCAGTATGATCACTCCAGATCTCCATACTAACTATAACCTCCACTACTAACAACTCACTGACTATTCCACACTACCTGTGCAGTATGATCACTCCAGATCTCCATACTAACTATAACCTCCACTCCACTACTAACAACTTACTGACTATTCCACACTACCTGAGCAGTATGATCACTCCAGATCTCCATACTAACTATAACCTCCACTACTAACAACTCACTGACTATTCCACACTACCTGAGCAGTATGATCACTCCAGATCTCCATACTAACTATAACCTCCACTGCTAACAACTCACTGACTATTCCACACTACCTGAGCAGTATGATCACTCCAGATCTCCATACTAACTATAACCTCCATTACTAACAACTCACTGACTATTCCACACTACCTGAGCAGTATGATCACTCCAGCTCTCCATACTAACTATAACCTCCACTCCACTACTAACAACTCACTGACTATTCCACACTACCTGAGCAGTATGATCACTCCAGATCTCCATACTAACTATAACCTCCACTCCACTGCTAACAACTCACTGACTATTCCACACTACCTGAGCAGTATAATCACTCCAGATCTCCATACTAACTATAACCTCCACTACTAACATCTCACTGACTATTCCACACTACCTGAGCAGTATGATCACTCTTGATCTCCATACTAACTATAACCTCCTCTACTAACAACTCACTGACTATTCCACACTACCTGAGCAGTATGATCACTCCAGATCTCCATACTAACTATAACCTCCACTGCTAATAACTCACTGACTATTCCACACTACCTGAGCAGTATGATCACTCCAGATCTCCATACTAACTATAACCTCCACTCCACTGCTAACAACTCACTGCCTATTCCACACTACCTGAGCAGTATGATCACTCCAGATCTCCATACTAACTATAACCTCCACTCCACTGCTAACAACTCACTGACTATTCCACACTACCTGAGCAGTATGATCACTCCAGATCTCCATACTAACTATAACCTCCACTCCACTGCCAACAATTCACTGACTATTCCACACTACCTGAGCAGTATGATCACTCCAGATCTCCATACTAACTATAACCTCCACTACTAACAACTCACTGACTATTCCACACTACCTGAGCAGTATGATCACTCCAGATCTCCATACTGACTATAACCTCCATTACTAACAACTCACTGACTATTCCACACTACCTGAGCAGTATGATCACTCCAGATCTCCATACTAACTATAACCTCCATTACTAACAACTCACTGACTATTCCACACTACCTGAGCAGTATGATCACTCCAGATCTCCATACTAACTATAACCTCCACTTCACTACTAACAACTCACTGACTATTCCACACTACCTGAGCAGTATGATCACTCCAGATCTCCATACTAACTATAACCTCCATTACTAACAACTCACTGACTATTCCACACTACCTGAGCAGTATGATCACTCCAGATCTCCATACTAACTATAACCTCCACTCCACTGCTAACAACTCACTGACTATTCCACACTACCTGAGCAGTATGATCACTCCAGATCTCCATACTAACTATAACCTCCACTACTAACAACTCACTGACTATTCCACACTACCTGAGCAGTATGATCACTCCAGATCTCCATACTAACTATAACCTCCACTCCACTACTCACAACTCACTGACTATTCCACACTACCTGAGCAGTATGATCACTCCAGATCTCCATACTAACTATAACCTCCACTCCACTGCTAACAACTTCGTCTTTTCCCCTCCCCAGTTGATCCCAGTTAACACCTCCTCCTCTGATAGAGGAATCCATTGTGCGACCTGGCTCGCTCTTTTGCCAATGAGAGAGCGCCAGTTCACACACTGGATTCCTCCGTCAGATGAGAAGGAGGTAATGGGGGAACAACTGGGGGGTGGGGGACAGATGAAGATCGACAGGCTGTACCACATCCTGTCCTAAACTGATGTCATGGGCTTAATTTCATACTGCATCAAAATAATAAATAAAAACGGATTGAAGATTTCTTCAGGTGGGACATTCAGATAAGAAGGACTTTAAAGGGGTAGTTATGTTTCACAAAAACAGCAGCTCCAATTAATTTTCATAGTATTTGAGCCACAGAGAGTGTTATTTCAATACTGTCAGAGTTGTAGTTCAAGAGTAATTCAATGACAAAGTATCCCCCTCCTGCCCCTTTTACCTAGTGTAACACTACTCACCTCAGATGTGGAATGCAGTCCATAGACCAGACAGGTAACAGAAGGGGACAATCTTCTTCCTATGAGAACAATGAAAGCCCTGCCCCCCTTGACAAGTTTTTCAGGTTTTTCCCTTATCTTAATTGAAGATTGTCCCTCTCTGCAGTCTACCTGGGCACCTCCCTTCTGATCTGGCTGAGCAGTGTTACATCAGTAAAAGGTGTGGGAGGGGGATACTTTGTCATTGAATTACTCTTGAACTACAACTCTGACAGAATTGAAATAACACTCTCCAAAGTCCAAATACTATGATGATTAATTAGAGCTGCTTTTACTATGAAACATTACTATCCCTTTAATGGAGGAGAGAGTTCCCCTTTAAGCTCTCTGGAAAAAGGTTCAGAGAGATCCCTGTTAGTGACATAAACTTGTAAAAAATTAGATAAGATGAAAAAATAATTGAATAAAAAGTATTATGTGCTTTTAGACTACATGGGACGGAATGTAAGAAACGTGCGGAATCGCTATGTACAGTATACTTTTGATGGTAAAATGATTAGCACCAAAATATTACTGAATCGCTCATGTTTTTTCTCAGTTAGTGAACATTTTCTCATTTTTTAGCGAATGCATTTCAAAATGTGGACGTGAGCAATCACAAATACCACATACATTTATGGTTTTAATAAAATAGCGAATCCTCCACTTTTCTTGTGTTCCATAAATTCAAAAATGGTTGACTGTCACTTTAAAGTGATAGTAATGTTTCACAAAAAAGGCGCTCCAATTAATCTTCATAGTATTTGTGCCATGGAGAGTGTTATTTCAATACTATCAGAGTTGTAGTACAAGAGTAATTGAATGATAAAGTATCCCCCTCCCGCCCCTTTTACCTAGTGTAACACTGCTCTCCTCAGATGTGGAATCTGGTTTCTTGACCGGACAGATCACAACAAGGGACAATCTTCTTACTGTGATCATAAGGAAAACCCTGCCTCCTTGACAGGTTTTTCAAGTTTGTCCTTATGATCACTGAAGATTGTCCCTCTCTGCGATCCATCTGGACAGTCTTGCTGCTCTGAGGTGAGCAGTGTTACATCAGTAAAAGGGGCAGGAGGGGGATACTTTATCATTCAATTACTCTTGAACTACAACTCTGACATTAGTGAAATAACACTCTCCACGGCCCAAATACTATGAAGATTAATTGGAGCTGACTTTATTGTGAAATACTACTATCCCTTTAACATGGCCCTGAAAAAAAGACACCCTTACCTTTCTGAGGTCCAATATTGCCCAGGTGCTCGCAGTGGTAGCAGTACTGGTCAAAGGTGTTTAGCACGTGCTGGGGGTCTCCGGGTATTGCGTGGGTGATGACGTACTGAAACGCCCTCTCTTCTCTCGGGATGCCAGTCATGTGATCCTTTATCTTCCGCACCAGCACCGCCCGGTAGAACAGGAGGAAGTAATGGCGGTAACGGATTATTAGCGTGATTATAAACGGGATAAAAGCCAAGGCGATCGCGGGGGAGACCATTTTGCCTGTGGGGAGAAAGAGAGGAGCTGACGTACTAAAGAATAGTAGCCCAATTCTTGTGGCTTTTAACCCTGTGTGCCAGAGAGCGTATGCAATGCATCTACTGACATCTGTCTCTTTCTTACAGCAAACAATGAGCTTTCAAAAAATCTAAATGGATCATAAGGGACCCTAATTGTTATCAGAACGAAACAACCTGAATCGAAAACAATTAGCAGGAGACTAAAACGAGATCAAATTAAAATAAAACCAGCAAACAGAAATAACCGACTCCCGTTGGATGGGTGCTTACCTGGGTAATTTCTTCTGTTATGAGTCACTTCATCTTAGGAAGTAGTTCCCCTTTAAGGACAAGAAATGTGAGCAGTGCAATGCTTTGCAATGTGTTGAACACATCCCCTGGTCCTTAAAGGGTTAAGGGATGGAAACTTTGACATATGTGCATTTAACTCTTTGGAGTGATAGACGTGTCTAGCTTCCGAGTCTGATTATTAATTTTCTTTAAAGGAACAGTGTTACCCACAAACAGAGTCACTGTTTTCTGATGCCTAAACTCCAGTCTTTTATATACGAAGGAGCCGACACTCCTGCCTTTTGCAGGGTTCTCATTGGGTGTCCATGATTATCTGTAAATGGGCTGAGATATGATAACAGCCTCTCTGAATGCAAAAGCACGAATCGCAATCAATGAACTGAATTTAGTTCGTAAGTTGCTACAAACCGCGCACACAATATTAAATAAATACTCTCTGTAAATGACAATTTACACCTGTTAACCCTTTGATTGCCAGAGGGGTATGCAACGCATTGCTTTGTAATGCGTTGCATACCCCTCTGGCAATCAAAGGGTTAAAAGGCAGGTTTTAGGATTATAGTTTAGGAATGTAACAAATGAATAATTAGCTGTAAGTATGTGATATTTATAGTTAGATAAACCTATTTCATTTTTTGCCGTTAGCCTTCTTTTAACTGCTTTGCAATGCATTGTGACCCCCTCCGACACTTAAACGGTTAACCCTTCAAGTAGAACTGATCCGCTAGTAGAGACCCATTGAAAGACGAAGGAGTTTACCTGAACTGACTCCTCAATGTGAGGCAGATGACTGTGGATCTCGCTGTGCCCCTGCCCTCCTCTCCTCTGGGTAACGCAGATGCTGCGGTGTAAGTATCACAGACTCTTCATCCATTATTGATGAGCTAGTTCTGGCCAGGTAAATCCCCCGGGAGGTAGAAGAAAAGGATCTGTTACCTGAGAACCAGAAGTCATATTACGGCTAGTTCCCAGATGCTGCCAAATCCTGCCTGCCAGGCCGGGACAGACTCCAGCAAGTCAGAGGTGGCACACTGACCCCTTTGGGTATAAGGAAACAGAACTTCCCCAGTGCAACTGGGATCACAGTGATAGAGTGAAGACACAGATGCAAGCTTTGCCACTGGATAACCCCACAGGTCATTGAGCGATTTTGCCAAACATATGCGACCTTTCAGTACGTGACATGAGAATCTCGCACTTTCATGCAGTGTGAGATTCTCGTGTCGCCATTTTTATCATGGCGACATGGTTAATGCATGTGTGCGACCTTTTAGAAGGATACCGCAGGTGGGACGGGTCAATGTCCAGGTCTTGGATAGCGGCCAAAGGCCCTTATTCATCAAGCTAAAGAGGAGCAATTCTGGGGCGAACCAACTGGATTAATGCTTTTTAACTTGTTTATTAATGATCTAGAAGTGGGAATTGAAAGTAGCGTCTCAGTCTTTGCTGATGACACTAAGTTGTGTAAGGAAATACATACAGAGCTGGATGTTTTTTTCCTACAGAAGGATTTAGATAAACTGAGTAAAAGGGCAGAAAAGTGGCAGATGACATTTAATGTAGATAAATGTAAGGTTATGCATTTGGGCTGTAGAAACAAACTTGCTACATATACACTAAATGGGAAACAACTTGGGGAATCCTCATTAGAGAGAGATTTAGGAGTCCTGATAGAGGATAGACTTCACAGCAGTGTGCAGAGTCACTCAGCTGCTGCAAGAGCAAATAGAGTACTAGCCTGCATAAAAAGAGGTGTAGATGCACGGGATGCTAATATTATCCTACCTCTGTATAAATCCTTGGTTAGGCCTCATCTAGAATATGGAGTACAATTTTGGGCGCCTGTTCTAAAACAAAACATTACTGAACTGGAAAAGGTGCAGAGACGTGCATCAAAACTGATTAAGGGATTGGAGGATCTGAGTTATAAAGAGAGACTAGCCAAACTGGGTTTGTTTACATTAGAGAAGAGACGTCTAAGGGGTGATATGATTACCATTTACATATACACAAGGTCAATACAAAGAACTATCCAATGAATTATTTAGGCAAAGAGCTGAGCTAAGAACAAGAGGTCATCCATTAAGACTAGAGGAAAGGCGCTTTCGACTAAAACAAAGGCAGGGATTCTTTACAGTAAGGGCGGTAAGGCTATGGAATTCTTTGCCTCGGGATGTTGTGCTTGCAGATAATGCAACTGCATTCAAAAAAGCAATGGATGCCTTTCTAGCACAGAACAATATTGACAATTATGACAGATGGCTACAAAGCAGATAGGATATTGATCCGGGGAACTATTTCACTACCAATTGGAGTCAGGAAGGAATAATTCCCCCCCAAACACAAACACACTTGGGTCTACATTGGAAATTGCTCCAGAGGGATTTTATGTTGCCTTCCTCTGGATCAACAGGGGTGTTATTGGCATGGGCTGGACTTGATGGACGCATGTCTTTTTTCAGCCTTATCTACTATGTTACTATGATTATGGGGGGGAATGAAAATTCCCAATATTTTAAATAAATTACTATTTCTCCTCTCCAATAAAATTGGTTTATTCCACAATTGCTGGATGAAGAAGTCCCTTCTTAGTTTTTTTTTATTGTGCCAAAATAGTACTCTATGGACATAGAGGTAGATACACAGAATAGCGTCTCAGCAGAAATGGGAATAATATGATAAAGGAAATTAACGCTTTTGATACTAGAGAGGTCCCCAGTTCTTTGCTTCTCAATGTGTTGGAGACGTGTCTAGCATAATAGGCAGGGAATTACCAGAAAGTGCTAGACTGTGCCACCAAAACGTAATGATTTGTTCTCTCAATAATCATTTTACCTAAAAAAAATGTTTAGTACAGAATATAGGCAGATTTTATGTAACAAAACAGAAAAAGGAGAGCGCCTGATATTGCAACACTGTATAATATATATTAACAGAATGAAAAGATGTGGTACTCACAGATCCTTATAGTAAGAACAGTGCTTATACACAATGTTTATACACAGTCTGACGACAGGGCCGGCGCCACCTATAGGCGAGGTAGGCGCCGGCCTAGGGCACACATGTACTGGGGGCACGGGCATGTAGCAGAGGAAAGTAGTGCCCGCACACACCACACTGGGAACCGCAACACAGTCAGGTCTGTGTCGCTACTGCGCTCCCTCATCGCCGTCGGCTCTTTAGTAATGCAGACCGCGCTGGGAGTCATGATCTCCCGGCTCGCTTTGCACTACCGAAGAGAAGACTGCGCGGGAGCTACAGGTATGTGATGGGGGGCAAGTTGGAGCTGATGGGGGGCAAGTTGGAGCTGATAAGGGGCAAGTTGGAGCTGGTGGGGGGCATCTCTTACAGGCATCTCCAGACCAGGGGCAGACTGGCCCAGGGGGCAGAGAGAGGACAATCATGAAAAGAGGTGGGGTATAAGTAGGCAGGGTATAAAGGGGTGGGACACAAGGGGCGGAGCCAAATGGGCAGCAAAATTAGGTTTTGCCTAGGGTGGCAAAAATCCTTGCACCAGCCCTGTCTGACAAGCCAGCTCATGGAGATAATCCACCCGTCTCCGTTCGGGATCTAGAGCGTTGATCTATTATTTTCAATCCAATTGGACCCCTTGTAGTAATGAAATAAACCCCCACAATTATAAAATAGTCTATTAAATATATCTATATATGTTTTATGGAATAAATATCTTTGTATAGTTTTAAGAAAAGATCAATACGTCCCTCTCTTTTATTATCCCTTTTTTATTTTATTTTTTATTTCTGTTTTATTTATTTTATTTTTTATTTTTGGGGTTTTATTTCATTACTACAAGTGGTCCAATTGGATTGATGATAATAGATCAACGCTCTGGACCCCGAATGGAGACGGGTTGATTATTGGAGACAGTGAGACAGCTCAGTGGTAAATTCACTGATTATGGAGCCTATTCAAACTGCAAGGTTGTAGGTTTGAATCCCGGCAGGGTCAACGCAGCCCTTCATCCTTCCGATGTCAATAAGTGAGTACCATTGGTTGGGTAATAATAACATCTGTTGTTTTCAGCTGCCGATTTGGTTAATACTGAAAGCGCTTTGACTCCCACTGAGAGAAAGGTGGCGCTATTTAAATACTCGTTTTTATTATCTCCTTATAAGTACAGTGTTTAAAACGGAACTTTCACCTTATGTAGAGTCGCCCTGTGATAATTAAGCCCATAGCGACTAGTTTCATAATTCGTGTATTACCTCTCAAAAGCAGTCAATTCTAAAGAAATCCTTAAAGGGATAGTAATGTTTCACAAAGACAGCAGCTCCAAGTAATCTTCATAGTATTTGAGTCATGGAGAGTGTTATATCAATACTGTCAGAGTTGTAGTTCAAGAGTAATTGAAGGATAAAGTATCCCCCTCCCGCCCCTTCTACTGATGTAACACTGTTCACCTCAGATGTGGAATCCAGTCCATAGACCAGACAGATAACAGAAGGGGACAATCTTCTTCCTGTGAGAACAATGAAAACCCTGCCCCGCCTTGACAAGTTTTTCAGGTTTTTCCCTTATCTTAATTGAAGATTGTCCCTCTCTGCAGTCTACCTGGGCACCTCCCTTCTGATCTGGCTGAGCAGTGTTACATCAGTAAAAGGGGTGGGAGGGGGATACTTTGTCATTGAATTACTCTTGAACTACAACTCTGACAGAATTGAAATAACACTCTCCAAAGTCCAAATACTATGATGATTAATTAGAGCTGCTTTTATTATGAAACATTACTATCCCTTTAATCTTAGGAGACCGGAAGCCAGTAATCAGTGCAGACATCTTGTGTGCGTGCCTGCGCTGTCAGTCCTGATCTCCACTGAGCAACACTGCAGTGCTACAAGATGGCACTGACAGCGCAGGCGCACAGACAAGATGTCTGCGCTGATGTCTGGCTTCCGGTCTCCTAAGATTACGGATTTCTCTAGAATCTACTACTTTTGAGAGGTAATAAACATATTATAAAGCTAGTCCCTATCTGCTTAATTATTGACGGTCGACTTTATATAAGATGAAAGTTCTGATATAAGCACTGTCTATAAGATCTGTGTATAAGAATCTGTGTATAAGCATCTGTGTATATGAACTGTGTATAAGCACTGTGTATAAGCATCTGTGTATATGAACTGTGTATAAGCACTGTGTATAAGCATCTGTGTATATGAACTGTGTATAAGCATTTGTGTATAAGCACTGTGTATAAGCATCTAGCATCTGTGTCTAAGCTCTGTGTATAAGCACTGTGTATAAGCATCTATGTATAAGCAACTGTGTATAATCATCTGTGTATAAGCACTGTGTATAAGCAACTGTATATAAGCATCTGTGTATAAGCACTGTGTATAAGCATCTAGCATTTGTGTATAAGCACTGTGTATAAGCATCTATGTATAAGCACTGTGCATAAGCAACTGTGTATAAGCAACTGTGTAATATCACTGTGTATAAGCAACTGTGTATAAGCATCTAGCATCTGTGTATAAGCACTGTGTATAAGTAACTATGTATAAGCATCTAGCATCTGTGTATAAGCACTGTGTATAAGCAACTATGTATAAGCATCTGTGTATAAGCAACTGTGTATAAGCACTGCGTATAAGCATCTGTGTTTAGGCTCTTTGTATAAGCAACTGTTTATAAGTATCTGTGTATAAGCACTGTGTATAAGCATCTAGTATCTGTGTATAAGCACTGTGCATAAGCAACTATGTAAAAGCACAATGTATAAGCATCTGTGTATAAGCATCTGTGTATAAGCACTGTGTATAAGCAACTGTGTATAAACACTGCGTATAAGCATTTGTGTTTAAGCTCTTTGTATAAGCAACTGTTTATAAGCATCTGTGTATAAGCACTGTGTATAAGCATTTAGTATCTGTGTATAAGCACTGTGCATAAGCAACTGTGTATAAGCAACTATGTAAAAGCACTGTGTATAAACATCTGTGTATAAGCATTATGTATAAGCATCTATGTATAAGCACTGTGTATAAGCATCTAGCATTTGTGTATAAGCATTGTTTATAAGCATCTAGCATATGTGTATAAGCACTGTGTATAAGCAACTATGTATAAGCATATGTGTATAAGCATCTGTGTGTAGCACTGTGTATAAACAACTGTGTTTAATCATCTGTGTATATGAACTGTGCATAAGCATCTGTGTATAAGCACTGTGTATAAGCATCTAGCATCTGTGTATAACTACTGTGTATAAGCATTTTTATAAGCATCTGTGTATAAGCACTGTGTATAGCACTGTGTGTAAGCACAAGCATCTTTGTATAAGCAACTGTGTATAAGCACTTTGTATAAGCATCTGTGTATAAGCATCTGTGTACAAGTGTCTGTGTACATGCATCTGTGTATAAGCACTGCGTATAAGCATCTGTGTATAAGAACTGTGTATAAGCACTGTGTATAAGCATCTAGCATCTGTGTATAAGCACTGTGTGTGTGATGTCCGCTCCGTATGTCGGAGCGACAGTGTGATGAGCGGTGGCTGGTTGCCTGGTAACCAGCTGACAAGGGGGAAGGCGGCAGAAGGAGGAAACCGGAAGCGCGTCAGAGCGCGCGATCTCTGTGTGTGCGGGAGACTAGGGGACTGAGCGGTCGCACTAGAGAAAGCTCTTAAGAAATCTGTACCGATCTAGGCCACCCTTGAAGTTAAATAAAAGGAGTGTGCGTTGCCAGTCCGTTACCCTAACCAGGTGTCAGCGTGGTAAATGGAGAGAACAAACATAACAGTGGCGACGAGTCTGGGGGGGAATCCCTTGTCACCGTTCCTGCTCCTATCCACCGTTGCCTGGGTGAGTCCTCTCTCATACTGCCTACATATTGCATATTACTGGACTCCCCTCTGAGACACTGGGACTGTCTGTCTACAAGTACAAGTGTGTACCTGCCTGTGGATCTCCACCAACCTGTACTTTCCTGTGGATTTACACTTACCTGTGCATTCCTGTGGATTTACACTTACCTGTGCCTTCCTGTGGATTTACACTTACCTGTGCCTTCCTGTGGATTTACACTTACCTGTGCATTCCTGTGGATTTACACTTACCTGTGCCTTCCTGTGGATTTACACTTACCTGTGCCTTCCTGTGGATTTACACTTACCTGTGCCTTCCTGTGGATTTACAAAGATCTCTGCATTCCTGTGACTTTACACTTACCTGTGCATCTCTGTGGATTTACACTTACCTGTGCATCTCTGTGGATTTACAAAGACCTCTGCCTTCCTGTGACTTTACACTTACCTGTGCATCTCTGTGGATTTACACTTACCTGTGCATCTCTGTGGATTTACAAAGACCTCTGCATTCCTGTGACTTTACACTTACCTGTGCCTTCCTGTGGATTTACACCTACCTGTGCCTTCCTGTGGATTTACACCTACCTGTGCCTTCCTGTGGATTTACAAGGATCTCTGCCTTCCTGTGACTTTACACTTACCTGTGCCTTCCTGTGACTTTACACTTACCTGTGCCTTCCTGTGGATTTACACTTACCTGTGCCTTCCTGTGGATTTACACTTACCTGTGCCTTCCTGTGGATTTACACCTACCTGTGCCTTCCTGTGGATTTACAAGGATCTCTGCCTTCCTGTGACTTTACACTTACCTGTGCATCTCTGTGGATTTACAAAGATCTCTGCCTTCCTGTGACTTTACACTTACCTGTGCATCTCTGTGGATTTACAAAGATCTCTGCCTTCCTGTGCCCTTACACTTACCTGTGCATCTCTGTGGATTTACAAAGATCTCTGCCTTCCTGTGACTTTACACTTACCTGTGCCTTCCTGTGACTTTACACTTACCTGTGCATTCCTGTGACTTTACACTTACCTGTGCCTTCCTGTGGATTTACACTTACCTGTGCCTTCCTGTGACTTTACACTTACCTGTGCATTCCTGTGACTTTACACTTACCTGTGCCTTCCTGTGGATTTACACTTACCTGTGCATTCCTGTGGATTTACACTTACCTGTGCATTCCTGTGGATTTACACTTACCTGTGCCTTCCTGTGGATTTACAAAGATCTCTGCATTCCTGTGACTTTACACTTACCTGTGCATCTCTGTGGATTTACACTTACCTGTGCCTTCCTGTGGATTTACAAAGATCTCTGCCTTCCTGTGCCCTTACACTTACCTGTGCATCTCTGTGGATTTACAAAGATCTCTGCCTTCCTGTGACTTTACACTTACCTGTGCCTTCCTGTGACTTTACACTTACCTGTGCATTCCTGTGACTTTACACTTACCTGTGCCTTCCTGTGGATTTACACTTACCTGTGCCTTCCTGTGACTTTACACTTACCTGTGCATTCCTGTGACTTTACACTTACCTGTGCCTTCCTGTGGATTTACACTTACCTGTGCATTCCTGTGGATTTACACTTACCTGTGCATTCCTGTGGATTTACACTTACCTGTGCCTTCCTGTGGATTTACAAAGATCTCTGCATTCCTGTGACTTTACACTTACCTGTGCATCTCTGTGGATTTACACTTACCTGTGCCTTCCTGTGGATTTACAAAGATCTCTGCATTCCTGTGACTTTACACTTACCTGTGCATCTCTGTGGATTTACACTTACCTGTGCATCTCTGTGGATTTACAAAGACCTCTGCCTTCCTGTGACTTTACACTTACCTGTGCATCTCTGTGGATTTACACTTACCTGTGCATCTCTGTGGATTTACAAAGACCTCTGCATTCCTGTGACTTTACACTTACCTGTGCCTTCCTGTGGATTTACACCTACCTGTGCCTTCCTGTGGATTTACACCTACCTGTGCCTTCCTGTGGATTTACAAGGATCTCTGCCTTCCTGTGACTTTACACTTACCTGTGCCTTCCTGTGACTTTACACTTACCTGTGCCTTCCTGTGGATTTACACTTACCTGTGCCTTCCTGTGGATTTACACTTACCTGTGCCTTCCTGTGGATTTACACCTACCTGTGCCTTCCTGTGGATTTACAAGGATCTCTGCCTTCCTGTGACTTTACACTTACCTGTGCATCTCTGTGGATTTACAAAGATCTCTGCCTTCCTGTGACTTTACACTTACCTGTGCATCTCTGTGGATTTACAAAGATCTCTGCCTTCCTGTGCCCTTACACTTACCTGTGCATCTCTGTGGATTTACAAAGATCTCTGCCTTCCTGTGACTTTACACTTACCTGTGCCTTCCTGTGACTTTACACTTACCTGTGCATTCCTGTGACTTTACACTTACCTGTGCCTTCCTGTGGATTTACACTTACCTGTGCCTTCCTGTGACTTTACACTTACCTGTGCATTCCTGTGACTTTACACTTACCTGTGCCTTCCTGTGGATTTACACTTACCTGTGCATTCCTGTGGATTTACACTTACCTGTGCATTCCTGTGGATTTACACTTACCTGTGCCTTCCTGTGGATTTACAAAGATCTCTGCATTCCTGTGACTTTACACTTACCTGTGCATCTCTGTGGATTTACACTTACCTGTGCCTTCCTGTGGATTTACAAGGATCTCTGCATTCCTGTGACTTTACATTTACCTCTGCATCTCTGTGGATTTACACTTACCTGTGCATTCCTGTGCCTTTACATTTACCTCTGCATCTCTGTGGATTTACACTTACCTGTGCCTTCCTGTGGATTTACAAAGATCTCTGCCTTCCTGTGACTTTACACTTACCTGTGCATTTCTGTGGATTTACAAAGATCTCTGCATTCCTGTGACTTTACACTTACCTGTGCATTCCTGTGGATTTACACTTACCTGTGCATTCCTGTGGATTTACAACTACCTGTGCCTTCCGGTGGATTTACACCTGCTGGTATCTGTTTGTCAGTTGCAACGTCTTCCAGCTGGTTTTTCTTCTCTTTGCTCATTATGGCAGCAATGGTTCCTGCTTTTGGATTTTTGCAAGAATTTCAGGAGGATGAGGAGTCCTGGCCTGCTTACGCAGACCGTTTAGAACAGTTTATGGCTGCCAATGAGATACCTCCAGAGAAACAGACATCTGTATTCCTCACTGTTGTGGGGCGGAAACCTTTTTCAACGTTGCGGGACTTACTTGCTCCTGAAAAACCTGGTGACAAACCTTTTAAAACGTTGCTGGACACTTTAACAAATTACTACCAACCTGCACCATTACAAATTGCTGAGCGGTACCGTTTTTATTCATGCAAACAGAAACCAGGCATGAATG
Source organism: Rhinophrynus dorsalis (assembly GCA_037306005.1). Lineage (NCBI taxonomy): Eukaryota > Metazoa > Chordata > Amphibia > Anura > Rhinophrynidae > Rhinophrynus > Rhinophrynus dorsalis. Next base: position 615,861,148 of record CM074719.1, on the reverse strand, counting down.
CCCAATCCTTTATGATGGAGCTCAAACGCCTCGCTACCACATGTCAATTTCAACTCCATCTGAGTGAAGCACTAAGGGACCAGTTTGTCATGGGCCTGTTGCAAAAAGGCATCCAAAAACGCCTGTTGGCTGAGAAAGATTTAACTGATAAGTCGGCCTTGGACATTGCAGTGGCGATGGAGATGGCGGAAAAAGATGCTACTCATCTTCAGGCTGCCAATATACAAGCCACTCCAGAGGCGCTCAGTTCTACTCCAGTTTATAAAGTTACTCCTCATACTTCAAAACCTCAGAGTGGGTCCGGTGCTCGCCGTTGCTATCGATGTGGGTCTCCTACTCATGATGCTTCTTCATGCATAATGAAAGACGAAATTTGTTTTAACTGTTCCAAATGGGGACACCTTAGTAAAGTGTGTCGCAGCCAGAGGTCTCAACCCACCTTCCGCAGAGGCATGCGACGCCAGTCTACTAACCTGCTGGAACAACAGCCAGACCCGGGTGACACGTTTGAACCAGGAGAATGGGTGGCTCATCTCAGTATCCATGACTTGGGGAACCACCGTGATGCCCTACTAGTGCACGTTTTCATAAACGGCCGAAAGACTGTTATGGAACTGGATACTGGATCCGCTGTTTCTGTCATGACCTGGGACCAGGTCTGTCAAGCTCAGATTGCATTATCACTTCAGGCTACATCTGTTCAGCTGCGAACGTTTAGTGGTCAAATCATCAAGCCCCTGGGGTATGCCTGGGTTCAAGTACAGTACGAGGAAAAAGAGTTCAAGGTCCCTCTCTACGTTGTCAAACAGGGTGGCCCTCCTTTGTTTGGCCGATCTTGGATTAAAATTATGGGCATGCCTTCCTGGACTGTTCCAATACAATATGTCGGTGCTGGCCTTCCTGCACATACACAGGCATGGGTGAGAGATTTGTGTGCTACGTTTCAGGATGTTTTTCAGCTCTCTCTGGGTAAAGTCAAAGGAATGTCAGCGTCCTTATCTTTGAAACCTGGGGCTACTCCGAAATTTTGCAAAGCAAGGACTGTTCCTTTTGCTCTCAAGGCTCGTGTGGAGCAAGAATTGGATCGTCTGGAACACGAAGATAATTTCCAAAGTGGCCTGTAGCGAGTGGGCGTTTCCCATTGTTCCGGTAGTCAAGAAGTCGGGAGAAATCCGCTTGTGCGGCGATTTCAGAGTGGCCGTCAATCATCAACTACAGGTTGAGCAATATCCTCTGCCAAGATTGGAGGAATTATTTGCTTCATTAGCAGGTGGGAAAACGTTCACCAAATTGGATTTGCGACAAGCCTATTTACAGCTCGAAGTTCGCCCAGAATGCAGGACTTTGCTAACCATCAATACCCATAAAGGGTTATTTCAATATAACCGTATGGTTTTTGGAATAGCTTCTGCGCCTGCCATCTGGCAGCGGACTATGGACACCATTTTAGCGGATATTCCGCATACTAAATGCTTACTTGACGACATGATCATAACAGGGATTACGTAAGAGGAGCATCGTCAGAATGTCATTTTGGTATTGAAACGCCTCCAGGAGTATGGCTTACGAGCCAATTTAGAGAAATGCCAGTTTTTCCAACCCAAGCTCCAGTTCTATGGCCACGTCATTGATAAAGACGGCCTTCACACTCAAAGTGAGAAAGTGCAAGCTTTGTTACAAGCGCCACCGCCTGTGGATGTCTCCCAACTACGTTCCTTCTTGGGACTTTTGAACTATTATCACAGGTTCCTGCCCAATCTCACTCACGTTCTCCATCCATTGCACCACCTTTTAGAAGTAAAGTCTAAATGGGTGTGGACACCCGCCTGTCAAGAGGCTTTCCAACTAGCTAAAGAGATGTTACATAAGTCACAGGTTTTAGTGCATTATGATCTGGCGAAACCTGTGTCCCTGGCTTGTGATGCTTCCCCGTATGGGTTAGGGGCAGTCTTATCTCACATTCTTCCGGATGGCACTGAACAGCCAATTGCTTTTCCTTCTCGCTCTCTTTCACAAGCCGAACGCAATTATGCCCAAATAGATAAGGAGGCTTTGGCTATCATTTGGGCCCTTCAAAAATTTACTCTTTACTTGTATGGACGGCATTTTACTTTGGTCACTGACCATAAACCCTTGTTGGCCATTTTCCATCCACGAAAAGGCATCTCTCCTACTACAGCTGCACGACTTCAGAGGTACGCTCTGTATTTGGGGGCTTTTGACTATTCTATACAATATCGTCCACATGACCAGCATGCAAATGCAGATGCCATGTCTCGTCTTCCGTTGTCAACATCATCTCAGGACAGTTCTTGGGATTCTTCTCAGTTTCTGTGCCCTTCGGATAATCAACATGTGTGCTTTCCTTCAGTAGATACCTTCCAGGACATTGCTCAGGCAACCAGTACAGATCCACTCCTGGCTACAGTGTATAAATATGTTCAATCTGGATGGCCGGGATCTGTCCCCTCGGAGTTACTGCCCTATGCCAGGAGAAAGTGGGAGCTCACCACCAAAGACGGCTGTATTTTGTGGGGCACTCGTGTGATTGTTCCTCCTCCTTTGCGTACCGCTACGTTGCAACTTCTACATGCCGGTCATCCTGGGGTGGTCCGCATGAAACAGGTGGCTAGGGCTCATGTCTGGTGGCCTGCCATGGACTCTGACATTGCTTCCTGGGTCTCTGCCTGCCTCGGCTGCAACCAGACTCGGACAGTTCTTCATCCAGCTCCGGTTTTGTCCTGGCCTCAACCGTTCCCTCCTTGGGAGCGTTTACACCTCGACTTTGCTGGCCCTGTCCGAGGAAAAATGTACCTGGTTTTGGTGGATGCTTTCTCCAAGTGACTGGAGGTCTGTGTCATATCCTCAACTTCGGCTGAAGCTACTGTATCAGTTTTACGTCGCATCTTTGCTACTTTTGGATTACCCAAGCTCGTGGTGACCGACAATGGTCCACAATTTACAGCACACGTTTTTCAACAGTTTCTCCGCTCCATTGGGGTTAGGCATCTGACGTCCGCCCCTTACCATCCTGCCACGAATGGGTTAGCGGAACGTTTTGTGCACCCCTTGAAATCTGCTTTGACCGCTATGCAGTTCTCTGTTTGTGGCCTGGATTCTCTATCCTCTTTTCTGCATTCTTATAGGAATACACCACATGCCTCTACAGGTCGCTCTCCAGCGATGTTAATGTTTGGTCGGGCTCTGCGGTCAAAATTGGACTTGTTACATCCAGACTCTTCTGTTACATCCAAGGCTTCTGCTCCGCTCCCCGTGGCTCATCGTCAGTGCCGTCTCTACATTAAGGGCTCCCGGGTCTGGGCTCTGTGGTACCGGGGTCCATTCCGCTGTGTTCCTGCATCGATCATGGAAGTAAAGGGACCCCGCTCCTTTGTTCTGCGGACAGACTCCGGTCTTCTTTGCCGCCGCCATTCTGACCAACTGCGGCCTGGCCCACGTATGGCTCCTCTCCAGCCTGCCGCTGTTCCTGTAGTTAGGGGAGGAGATGAGGAGTTTGAGGGCCCGGGACTCACAAACCCTACAGGCACTTCAGTGGAGGAACCTACAGTTACAGAATGCAGGGTGGAGACAAATGAAAGGCCAGACCAGCCAACTGAAGGTGCAGCCTCCTCAGTAGCAGCCACCGTTACCCCCGAACCTACAGGGGATCGACCCAGGCGAGAAAGACGTCCCCCAGTGCGCTGGGAGCCAGAGGTGGTGTTGCGGTCCTGGAGGAAATCCTAATGACAGCTGTGTTCCTGTGTTACTTGTGTTTTTCTCCCCCCTCCCAAATTCTCAGTTTTGTTGTTTGTCTGTGTTTTGTTTTAGGGAAAAGAAGGAGATGTGATGTCCGCTCCGTATGCCGGAGCGATAGTGTGATGAGCGGTGGCTGGTTGCCTGGTAACCAGCCGACAAGGGGGAAGGCGGCAGAAGGAGGAAACCGGAAGCACGTCAGAGCGCGCGATCTCTGTGTGTGCGGGAGACTAAGGGACTGAGCGGTCGCACTAGAGAAAGCTCTGATGAACTCAGTACCGAGCTAGGTCACCCTGGAAGTTGTAAATAAAAGGAGTGTGCGCCCGTTGCCACTCCGTTACCCTAACCAAGTGTCAGCGTGGTAATTGGAGAGAACAAACATAACACAGAGAGACACACACATCCCATAGTGACACACTCACACACACACACATATATCCCCAACAGAGACACAAACACATGCCATACTGACACACACACACATATACACATCCCATACAGAGACACACACACACACATGCCATGGTGAGACACACATATACACAGCCCATACATAGTCACACACACATACACATCCCATACAGAGACACACATATCATAATGACATACACACATATACACATCCCATACAGATACACACACATACACATCCCATAGTGATACACACACATACACATCCCATACAGAGACACACATATCATAGTGACATACACACATATACACACACATACACATCCCATAGTGATACACACACATACACATCCCATACAGAGAGATACACATCCCATAATGACACACACACACATCCCATACAGAGACACACACATGCCATAGTGAGACACACACATATACACATCCCATACAGACACACACACATCACATGCAGAGACACACACATGCCATAGTGAGCACACACATACACAGCCCATACAGAGACACACACACACACATCCAATACAGAGACACACACACACACACACACACACACACACACCATAGTGAGACACACACATATACACATCCCATACACAGACACACACATCCTATAGTGAGACAGAGAGATACACATCCCATGCAGACACACACACCCATACACATGGCATAGTGATACACACACACACATCCCATAGTGAGATACACACATATACACATCTCATAGTGAGGCACACACACACATATAACCATCCATAAGTGAATATTTGTTATTAATTTGTAATGCATTGCCTACCCCTCTGGCAGTGAAACGGTTAATGCAATGTACTCTTTTTTTTCCCACTGGGCTTCAAGGGTTAATATCAGATCTGTGAGTGATGTTCCACACACACACATACATACAGACACATGCCATAGTGGGACAAATACACACCTTAGTGAGACACACATATCCCATAGTGAGATACACACATTTCATACTGAGGCACACATACAAATCTCATAGTGAGACACACATACGCATTCCATACTTAGATACACATACAGCTCTCATAGTGAGACACACACACACCTAACACACATACAGATCTCAAAGTGAGACACACACACACACACATTCCATACTGAGACACACATACAGATCTCATAGTGACACACACACATTCCATACTGAGACACACATACAGATGTCATAGTGAGACACACACACATACAGATCTTATAGTGAGACACACACACATTCTATACTGGGACACACGTACAGATGTCATTAGTGAGACACAAACACACACACATTCCATAATGAGACACACATACAGATCTCATAGTGAGACACATACACACACACATTCCATAATGAGACACACATATAGATCACATAGTGAGACACACATACACGTCATACTGAGACACACATACAGATCTCATAGTGACACACACATACACATGTCATTCTTAGGGTTGCCACCTTTTCTTCAAAAAAATACCGGCCAAGGCATTCCCTCCATAGACTTAACATTGGAAAAAAGCCAATTTTATACCGGCCTGCCAGTAAAATACCGGCTGGGTGGCAACCCTAATCACATACCTCCCAAGTGTCCCTCTTTAGGAGGGACAGTCCCTCTCTGAGACCCAAATCCCCCTGTCCCTCTTTCCCACCCTGATGTCCCTCTTTTTAGGAGATCAGATTGCATGGTGTGTATATATATATATGTGTATCACATTGCTCTACAGCAATAAAACTCACATTATTGTTTTTTAAACGCTAGTATATATGTTTATAAACCAATCTGTGTAAATAAAATACTTTGGTCTTGTTATAAGTCATTTATTGGGTTACACAAGGAGGTATCAATAGGTCATGAAATAGCCTAAAAATTCTCCTTAATGCCCCGCCCACCAGCCACACCCCCTAAAACACGTGTCCCTCTTTGGCAATTTGAAATGTTGGGAGGTATGTAGTCATTCTTAGACACACGTACACATCCCATAGTAACACACACATACACATTCCATACTGAGACTTACACAGTGTCCCCATAGTGTGAGACATACATACACAACCATACCTCCCAAGTGTCCCTCTTTAGGAGGGACAGTCCCTCTTTTAGACCCAAACCCCTCTGTCCCTCTTTCCCACCCTGATGTCCCTCTTTTTAGGAGATCAGATTGTGTGGTGTAAACCTGTAGTCATTAGTAGGAGTGCAGCAGTGTGTCAGCAGGGAAGCAGAAACACAGTGACAGCCTTAACCCTTTGATTGCCAGAAAGGAATCCCATACACTGGGTTGCAATGTGTGGGATCCCTTTATGGAACTGTGTGTTTGATGCTGTGTGTGTTTGTGTTTGGTGCTGTTTGTGTTTGATGCTGTGTGTGTGTGCTTGATGCTGTGTTTATGTTTGATGCTGTGTGTGTATATGTTTGATGCTGTGTGTCTTTGGTGTGTGTGTGTTTGATGCTATGTTTGGTGCTGTGTGTCTTTGGTGTGTGTTTTTGATGCTGCGTGTTTGGTGTGTGTGGTGCTGTGTGTGTATGTGTTTGATGCTGTGTGTGTTTGGTGCATGTGTTTGCTGTGTTTGGTGCTGTGTGTGTTTGATCTTGTGTGTGTTTGGTGCTTGTGTTTGGTGCTGTGTGTGTTTGGGGTGCATGTTTGATGCTTTGTTTGGTGTGTGTGTGTTTGATGCTGTGTGTGTTTGATTATGTGTGTGTTTGTTTGGTGCTGTGTGAGTGGGTCATGTGTGTAGTAGGGTGATGTAGGAGCAAGTGGCAGCCATTCTGTTTTTTTCCTCAGTTGGACAGTGGTGGGCAGGCTGGAGAGTGGGGGCAGGCCAACTCCCTGCAGTACTGCAACTCCTGTGAAAATCATGCCCCCATTGAATCACCCAATGGGAGCAGTAACTCCTCCTTACTGCCACCCCTGGGTGTGTGTGTCTCCTGAGGAGACATAAATTATGCAATGAGCCTCTCTCTTATATATATATATATACTAGCAATGTGGGACGGCATTGCCCGTCATATTATTTACACAGAGAGACATTGTGTGGAACAGAAATATGCAGTGTTACAGACACGCACTTAAAGAGACAGAGTGTCACACACTGTGAAACGCATACATACAGAGAGACACACACATACATGGACGTATGTCACATATGTAGACAGTGTGTGACAGACGCAGTGGGGATGTAGATATGCTGATAAGAGTTGTAAAAATGTTTCAATTGCAGCTCTTCAGCTTGATGAATAAGACCCTGTATACTTACAGGGTCTTATTCATCAAGTAACACAGCACACTCACTTCAACTGTAAGGATACAGGGTCTTATTCATCAAGTAACACAGCACACTCACTTCAACTGTATCCTTACAGTTGAAGTTAGGGTTGCCACCTTTTCCTAAAAAAAATACCGGCCATAGCTGTGTGAGGGAAGAGTCACAAAAGGGAGGAGCCAAAAAAGGTGCAGAACCACTCAATGTTGCATGACCACTCTCAGACTAAGCACTTTCACTCAGACTAAGCACTCACTCTCACTCAGACTAAGCACTCACTCTCTCTAAGACTAAGCACTCACTCTCTCTGTCTCAGACTAAGCATTCTCTGTCTCTCTCAGACTAAGCACTCTCTGTCTCACTCAGACTAAGCACTCTCTCTCTCTCTCTCAAACTAAGCTCTCCCAGGCCAGAGTGGTGAAGGATCCCCTACACACAAAGGCGATCAGACCTCCCAATTAAGCCTTTGAGGCCTAGTCAAGTTGCTTGAATACTGGAATACATTGCACTGCATTGAAGGCCCTATTTGTTCTCTATAGTGCAGATGGTTTTCCCAGAACGGATCTACTTTGCCTGTATATATAAGGCCCAGTGTTTGTACACAGACAGGACACAACATTTACTTACTTTTCTCGCTCAGTACATGTGTACTACAGGTGTGACATAGATGCACATTATGTTACCTGTACAAATCACTAAGATCTTAAATACACAAATATCTACATCCCATTGAGACAATTGTAGCGGTGACATTATCTGTTATTGCTAAGATTCATCACAGAAATGCCCTGAACTGTCTCAGTAAACATATGTATCTCTGTAAAATAAAGCAGAGCGACCATCATAAAGGTCATAAGTTACATACTGTAATATATTTTTCGCAGATGGGCTGTAGCACTTTTTTAAGTTGTAAATACATGTTTGGGGATGGTTTAACTTTGATAAAAAACAGCTCCCATCCTCTCCACCAGTCAGCTATAGCTGAAGAGCTGTAGGTTGCCTACACTTGGCCAAGGAGAACTGAGTGCCTACCAATAAGGGATTATTAACACTAGGCCCGCTTCTTCTGGCCTTCTACCGACCTCTGTCACGTCATACCTGGAAGTGTGTGCGTGCTGAGGGCGGTGCTGTTTACTTTCAAGTTCTGCCAGGGCTGGAGCCGGGGAGCAGGAGAGACCGAGGATGAGCTGAACCGTGTAGGGCGCACACGTGGAGTGGACAAGTGGATTCTGACCAGACTGCCTCCTGTGCACAGTGCACCACAGTCTCTGAGCACTGACACTCTCACAGCGCCTGCATACTGCCGCAATCCCTGACTCCCCGTTGTCAGTCACAAGACTCAGACACATACATCAGGCAAGCGTGACACACCAGCCAGCCAATGAGGACCATTGATGTCCAAATACTCTTCACTCATTGGCTGGTGATGGTGCGTGGACGCTGACGACTTTAAGCGAGCCACATGAGCAGCTGGCATATAGGGCTGAGTGGAGGAGACTGACTCTGGACACGTCGCACAAACAAATACCGGTAGATATACCGGCACCGGCTCTAAGGTCCTAATTACTGGCTGTGCCGGTAAAATACCGGCTGGGTGGCAAGCCTATTTGAAGTGAGTGTGCTGTGTTACTTGATAATAAGGTTCTGTATCCTTACAGTTGAAGTGAGTGTGCTGTGTTACTTGTAGAAGGTCACAGTGAGAAGATGTTTGTGAGTAAAGGAATAATTTAGATTACAGCAGTGGATACTGCAGTACATTTGAAGAAATAGGTTGGCAGACAGAGGGTTAAGTGACAGATGCAGTGATAGATAATGTAATAGTGATGTGGGAGTAAAATGGCGAGATTGGGACTATGGATGAATGGCAAGGGGATAGGTGAGTGGGGGTGACAAGGGAGGAGGAGATGAGAGATTGAGGAGAGGAGGGACAGTGAAGTGTTACAGTAAAGTAATGGGTGAGGGGAGAAATGACTATACATAGACAGTGAAGTAGACATGAAATACAGGGCTGTAGGGTTACTGCATTATACACACCTAGTGTAGCAGTTGGTTGGAGTGAAGCACTTTAACTCTGAGTGTGAGAGAGGTACACAACACATTGATGTGTAATGAGTTGTATAGTCCTCTGGCAGTGAAAGGGTTAAGTGACACATGTTGGGCGCTTATACACTATGTGGGACGGCGTTGGCCGTCATGTTATGACTGTTGGGCGCACGTGTGTGAAATGTAGACACACTGATAAACACAGACATATGCAACACACAGGCAGACATATACACACAGTGAGCAGCAGAGACATGCAAAAGACATGCACACACCGGAGATGCACACATGCACACAAATATGTAGCAGAGATGTACACACACGAAACATATATGCGCAGAAACACATGCACGCATGAGTTGTGCATGTCAGAGTTAAATAGCAGTGGGAAGTGTGTTCATACCTGGGAACTTTGATTTGTGTTGTCTCTGGAGGGGAGTTCTGTGGTGTTGATGTGGAGAGACAAATGGGGCAATTTGGGTTAAAAGTGGGCAGGGCTTAATCACAAGTAGGGGCGGGGCTTAAGAGAAATGAGGAAAAGTGCTAGTAATAGGCTGGGGAAGGAGGAGAAGTGGGAGGGGAATGCAAGTTTACAATGTGAGGGGTTTGAACACACTCACTGAGGGGTAAAATGTGATACACAACCCTGTGGCAGTCAGTGGGTTAAGTGTGAACCTGATGGCTGTCTGTCCTGTGTCTTACATGGCAAATGATGACAGTGAAGAAGTAATTCAGCAATGAGGACCTACCTTAACCCTTTGAGTGCCATTTTGTTCCTCAGTGGCTGTAGTACAGGTCCTGCTGAGGCCACTGGGAGTCAGGGTGAGTGACTATGTGTCAGCCATATTTCTTTCTGGCTTTTGTGTGTGTGGTGCTGTGTGTGTGAGTGGGGCATGTGTGTGTGTGAGTGGTGCTGTGTGAGTGGGGCATGTGTGTGAGTTTGGTGCTGTGTGAGTGGGGCATGTGTGTGTTTGTCTGTGGTGTAGGAGCAAGTGGCGGTCATATTGTTTTTTTCTGACTTTGATAGTGGTGGGCGGGCTGCATAGTGGGGGTGGGCCAACTCCCTTCGGCCACTGCAATTGGTGTGAAAATCACACCCCCATTGAATCACCCAATGGGAACAGTAACCCCTCCTTATTGCCACCCCTGGGTGTGTGTGTCTCCTGAGGAGACATAAATTATGCAATGTGCCTTTCTCATATATATCTATATATATATCTATATATATATAAAAGAAGACTTTGTGCCTGCCAAAACACACCCAGGGGAGGCATAAAGCATGAGTTACTATTCCTATTGGGTGATTCAGTCATGCAGGGAGTTGGCCCGCCCCCACTATGCAGCCCGCCCACCACTATCAAAGTGAGAAAAAAACAATATGGCCGCCACTTGCTCCTACACCACAGACAAACACACATGCCCCAATCACACAGCACCAAACTCACACACATGCCCCACTCACACACACAGAGCAGCACACACACACATGCCCCACTCACACACACAGCACCACATACACACACAAAGCCAGAAATAAATATGGCTGACACACACACACAGTCACTCACCCTGACTCCCAGTGGCCTCAGCAGGACCTGTAGTGCAGCACCAGGGGAACAAAATGGCACTCAAAGGGTTAAGGTAGGCCCTCTGCTGAATTATTTCTTCACTGTCATCATTTGCCATGCAAAACACAGGACAGACAGCCATCAGGTACACACTTAACCCACTGACTGCCACAGGGTTGTGTATCAAGTTTTAGCCCTCAGGGAATGTGTTCAAACCCCTCATACTGTAAACTTGCATTTCCCTCCCACTTCTCCTCCTTCCCCAGCCTATTACTAACACTTTTCCCACATTTCTCTTAAGCCCCGCCCCTACTCGTGATTAAGCCCCACCCCTTTTAACCCAAATTGCCCCATTGCTCTCTCCACATCAGCAGCACATGAGGGACTCCACAAGTAAAAGTTCCCAGGTATGACACACACATGCCCCACTCACACAGCACCACCACACACACAAAGCCAGAAAGAAATATGGCTGACACACAGTAACTCACCCTGACTCCCAATGGCCTCAGCAGGGCCTGTAGTACAGCCACTGAACAGTGCTGCATCACCAGGGGAACAAAATGGCACTCAGAGGGTTAAGGTAGGCCCTCATTGCTGAATTACTTCTTCACTGTCATCATTTGCCATGCAAGACACAGGACAGACAGCCATCAGGTACACACTTAACCCACTGATTGCCACAGGGTTGTGTATCACGTTTTAGCCCTCAGGGAGTGTGTTCAAACCCCTCACACTGTAAACTTGCATTTCCCTCCCACTTCTCCTCCTTCCCCAGCCTATTACTAACACTTTTCCTCATTTATATTAAGCCCCGCCCCCTACTCGCGATTAAGCCCCACCCACTTTAAACCAAAATTGCCCGATTGCTCTCTCCACATCAGCACCACATGAGGGACTCCACAAGTAAAAGTTTCCAGGTATTATACACAAATGCCCCACTCACACAGCACCACACACACACAATGCCAGAAAGAAATATGGCTGACACACAGTCACTCACCCTGACTCCCAGTGACCTCAGCAGGACATGTACTACAGCCACTGAGGAACAAAATGGCACTCAAATGGTTAAGGTAGGCCCTCATTGCTGAATTATTTCTTCACTGTCATTATTTGCCATACAACACAGAGTACAGACAGCCATCAGGTACACACTTAACCCACTGACTGCCACAGGGTTGTGTATCAAGTTTTAGCCCTCAGGGAGTGTGTTCAAACCCCTCACACTGTAAACTTGCATTTCCCTCCCACTTCTCCTTCCCCAGCCTATTACTAGCACTTTTCCACATTTATGTTAATCCCCGCCCCTACTCGCGATTAAGCCCCGCCCCCTTTTAACCCAGATTGCCCCATTTGTCTCTCCACATAAGCACCACATCAGTCCCCTCTAGGGACTCCACAAGTCAGTGTTCCCAGGTATGAATACACTTCCCACTGCTATTTAACTCTCTCACATGCCTCTCTATACATTAACCATTTGAGTGCCAGAGGGGTGCACAACTCATGCACGCATGTGTTTCTGCTTATATATGTTGTGTGTGTACATCTCTGTTACATACGTGTGTCCATCTCCAGTGTGTCTGTGTGTGTGCATGTCTTATGCATGTTTCTGCCGCTCACTTTGTGTATGTGCATACCTCCCAACATTTCACATGGCCAAAGAGGGACACTGTAGTTTTAGGTGATATTGTTGGGGGCGTGGCTGGTGGGCGGGGCATTAGTAAGAATTTTTAGGTTATTTCATGACCTATTACTGACTATTTATGTAACTGAATAAATGATTTAGTGCGAGACTAAAGTATTTTATTTGCACAGACTAATGTATAAACACATATACTGAAGTTTATTGCTTTATTGCTGTAGTCAAAGTAATACACGCCACACAGTCAGGGCTGGTGCAAGGATTTTTGCCACCCTAGGCAAAACCTAATTTTGCCGCCCATTTCGCTCCGCCCCTTGTGTCCCACCCCTTTATACCCTGCCTACTTATGCCCCACCTCTTTTCATGATTGTCCTCTCTCTGCCCCCTGCGCCAGTCTGCCCCTGATCTAGAGATGCCTGTAAGAGATGCCCCCCACCAGCTCCAACTTGCCCCTTATCAGCTTCACTTTGGCCCTATCAGCTGCACTTTGGCCACCATCAACTCCAACTTGCCCCCATCAGCTCCACTTTGCCCCCATCAACTCCAACTTACCCCCATCAGCTCCACTTTGCCCCTCACCAGCTCCACTTTGCCCCCCACCAGCTCCACTATGCCCCCAATCCGCTCCACTATGCCCCCCATCAGCTCCACTATGCCCCCAGCAGCTCCAACTTGCCACCATCAGCTCCACTTTGCCCACCATCCACTCCAACTTGCCCCAATCAGCTCCACTTTGCTCCCCATCCGCTCTAACTTGCCCCCACCAGCTCCACTTTTGCCCCCCCTTCAGTTCCACTATGCCCCTATCAGCTCCAACTTGCTCCTATCAGCTCCAACTTACCCCCATCGGCTCCACTTTGCCCCCCAGCAGCTCCACTATGCCCCCAGCAGCTCCAACTTGCCACCAACAGCTCCAACTTGCCACCAACAGCTCCACTTTGCCCCCCATCCGCTCCAACTTGCCCCCATCAGCTCCACTTTGCCCCCATCCGCTCCAACTTGCCCCCACCAGCTCCACTTTGCCACCCCTTCAGCTCCACTTTGACCCCCATCCGCTCCAACTTGCCCCCATCAGTTCCACTTTGACCTCCATCCGCTCCAACTTACCCTCATCAGCTCCAACTTGCCCCCAGCAGCTCCACTATGCCCCCTCAGCTCCAACTTGCCCCCATCAGCTACACTTTGACCTCCATCCGCTCCAACTTACCCCCATCAGCTCCAACTTGCCCCCAGCAGCTCCACTATGCCCCCTCAGCTCCAACTTGCCCCTATCAGCTCCAACTTGCCCCCATCATCTCCACTTTGCCCCCCATCCGCTCCAACTTGGCCCCAGCAGCTCCAGTATGCCCCCTCAGCTCCAACTTGCCCGCCATCACATACCTGTAGCTCCCGCGCAGTCTTCTCTTCAGTAATGCAGAGCGCGGCGGGAGATCATGACTCCCAGCGCACTCTGCATTACTAAAGATCCGACCCAATGAGGGAGCACTGTAGCAACACAGACCTGACTGTGTTGTGGTTCCCGGCGTGGTGTGCGCGGGCGCAGCTCTTCTCCGCTGCATGCCCGCGCCCCCAATACGTGTGCGCCCTAGGCCGGCGCCTACCTCGCCTATAGGTGGAGCCGGCCCTGCACACAGTCTGACCTCCTAAAAAGAGGGACAACAGGGTGGGAAAGAGGGACAGAGGGATTTGGCCCTCAAAGAGGGATTGTCCCTCCTAAAGAGGGACACTTGGGATGTATGGTATGTGTCTGCCTGTGTGTTGCATATGTTTGTGTTTATCAGTGTGTCTGCATTTCACACACATGCACCCAACGGTCATGACATGACGGGCAACGCCGTCCCACATTGCTAGTCTATATATATAAAAGAAGACTTTGTGCCTGCCAAAACACACCCAGGGGAGGCATAAAGCATGAGTTACTATTCCTATTGGGTGATTCAATCATGCAGGGAGTTGGCCCTCCCCCACTATGCAGCCCGCCCACCACTATCAAAGTCAGAAAAAAACAATATGGCCGCCACTTGCTCCTACACCACAGACAAACACACATGCCTCACTCATACAGCACCACACAAACACACACACATGCCCCACTCACACACACAGACCACCACACACACATGCCCCACTCACACAGCACCACACAAACACACACACATGCCCCACTCACACAGCACCACACACACACACAAGCCCCACTTACACAGCACCAAACAGACATGCCCCCACTCACACACACAGCACCACATACACACACAAAGCCAGAAATACATATGGCTGACACACACACACAGTCACTCACCCTGACTCTCAGAGGCCTCAGCAGGACCTGTACTGCAGCACCAGAGGAACAAAATTGCACTCAAAGGGTTAAGGTAGGTCCTCATTGCTCAATTATTTCTTCACTGTCATCATTTGCCATGCAAGACACAGGACAGACAGCCATCAGATTCACACTTAACCCACTGACTGCCACAGGGTTGTGTATCAAGTTTTACCCCTCAGGGAGTGTGTTCAAACCCCTCACACTGTAAACTTGCATTTCCCTCCCACTTCTCCTCCTTCCCCAGCCTATTACTAACACTTTTTCCACATTTATGTTAAGCCCCGCCCCCTACTCGCGATTAAGCCCCACCCACTTTTAACCCAGATTGCCCCATTTGTCTCTCCACATCAGCACCACATCAGTCCCCTCTAGGGACTTCACAAGTCAGTGTTCCCAGGTATGAACACACTTCCCACTGCTATTTAACTCTGACATGCCTCTCTATACCTTAACCCTTTGAGTGCCAGAGGGGTACACAACTCATGAGCACATGTGTTTCTGCTCATATATGTTGCGTGTCTGTGTGTGTACATCTCTGTTACATATGTGTGTCCATGTGTGCATCTCCAGTGTGTCTGTGTGTACATGTGTTTTGCATGTCTCTGCCGCTCACTGTGTGTATGTGCATACCTCCCAACATTTCACAGGGCCAAAGAGGGACACGTTAGTTTTAGGTGATATTATTGGGGGTGTGGCTGGTGGGCAGGGCATTAGTAAGAATTTTTAGGTTATTTCATGACCTATTACTGGCTATTTATGTAACTGAATAAATGATTTAGTTCAAGACCAAAGTATTTTATTTGCACAGACTAATGTATAAACACATATACTGAAGTTTATTGCTTTATTGCTGTAGAGCAAAGTAATACACACCACACAGTCAGGGCTGGTGCAAGGATTTTTGCCACCCTAGGCAAAACCTAATTTTGCCGCCCATTTCGCTCCGCCCCTTGTGTCCCACCCCTTTATACCCTGCCTACTTATACCCAACCTCTTTTCATGATTGTCCTCTCTCTGCCCCCTGAGCCACTCTGCCCCTGTTCTGGAGATGCCTGTAAGAGATGCCCCCCACCAGCTCCAACTTGCCCCTTATCAGCTTCACTTTGGCCCACCAGCTCCACTTTGCCCCTATCAACTCCAACTTGCCCCCATCAGCTCCAACGTACCCCCACCAGCTCCATTTTGCCCCCTCAGCTTCACTTTGCCCCCCATCCTCTCCAACTTACCCCCATCAGCTCCACTTTGCCCCCCATCCACTCCAACTTGCCCCCATCCTCTCCAACTTGCCCCCACCAGCTCCACTATGCCCTCTCAGCTCCAACTTTCCACTATCAGCTCCACTATGCCCCCATCTGCTCCAACTTGCCCCCATCCGCTCCAACTTGCCCCACCAGCTCCACTTTGCCCCCCCTCAGCTCCACTTGCCCCCCCCTCAGCTCCAACTTGCCCCCCCTCAGCTCCACTTTGACCCTCATCAGCTCCAACTTGCCCCCATCATCTCCAACGTGCCCCCACCAGCTCCATTTTGCCCCCTCAGCTTCACTTTGCCCCCTCAGCTCCAACTTACCCCCATCAGCTCCACTTTGCCCCCCATCCTCTCCAACTTACCCCCATCAGCTCCACTTTGCCCCCCATCCACTTCAACTTGCCCCCATCCGCTCCAACTTGCCCCCACCAGCTCCACTATGCCCTCTCAGCTCCAACTTTCCACTATCAGCTCCACTATGCCCCCATCTGCTCCAACTTGCCCCCATCCGCTCCAACTTGCCCCCCCATCCGCTCCAACTTGCCCCACCAGCTCCACTTGCCCCCCCTCAGCTCCAACTTGCCCCCCCTCAGCTCCACTTTGACCCTCATCAGCTCCAACTTGCCCCCATCATCTCCAACTTGCCCCCACCAGCTCCACTATGCCCCCTCAGCTCCAGCTTTCCCCTAACAGCTCCAACTTGCCCCCATCATCTCCACTTTGCTCCACATCTGCTCCAACTTGCCCCCTCAGCTCCACTATGCCCCCTCAGCTCCAACTTGCCCCCCATCACATACCTGTATCTCCCGCTCAGTCTTCTCTTCAGTAATGCAGAGCGCGGCGGGAGATCATGACTCCCAGCGTGTTCTGCATTACTAAAGATCCGACCAGATGAGGGAGCGCTGTAGCAACACAGACCTGACTGTGTTGTGGTTCCTGGCGTGGTGTGTGTGGGCGCAGCTGTTCTCCGCTGCATGCCCGCGCCCCCAGTACCTGTGTGCCCTAGGCCGGCGCCTACCTCGCCTATAGGTGGAGCCGGCCCTGCACACAGTCTGACCTCCTAAAAAGAGGGACAACAGGGTGGGAAAGAGGGACAGAGGGATTTGGCCCTCAAAGAGGGACTGTCCCTCCTAAAGAGGGACACTTGGGATGTATGGTATGTGTCTGCCTGTATGCTGCATATGTCTGTGTTTATCAGTGTGTCTGCATTTCACACACGTGCGCCCAATGGTCATAACATGACGGGCAACGCCGTCCCATGTTGCTAGTATATATATAAAAGAAGACTTTGTGCCTGCCAAAACACACCCAGGGGAGGCATAAAGCAGGAGTTACTACTCCTATTGGGTGATTCAGTCATGCAGGGAGTTGGCCCGCCCCCACTATGCAGCCCGCCCACCACTATCAAATTCAGAAAAAAATAAAATGGCCGCCACTTGCTTCTACACCACAGACAAACACACATGCCCCACTCACACAGCACCAAACAAACACACACATGTCCCACTCACACACACAGACCACACACACACAGCACCAAACACACATGCCCCCACTCTCACACACAGCACCACATACACACACAAAGCCAGAAATAAATATGGCTGACACACACACACAGTCACTCACCCTGACTCCCAGTGGCCTCAGCAGGACCTGTAGTGCAGCACCAGGGGAACAAAATGGCACTCAAAGGGTTAAGGTAGGCCCTCTGCTGAATTATTTCTTCACTGTAATCATTTGCCATGCAAGACACAGGACAGACAGCCATCAGGTACACACTTAACCCACTGACTGCCACAGGGTTGTGTATCAAGTTTAACCCCTCAGGGAGTGTGTTCAAACTCCTTACACTGTAAACTTGTATTCCCCTCCCACTTCTCCTCCTTCCCCAGCCTATTACTAACACTTTTCCACATTTATGTTAAGCCCCGCCCCCTACTCTCGATTAAACTCCGCCCACTTTTAACCCAGATTGCCCCATTTGTCTCTCCACATCAGCACCACATGACTCCCCTCTAGGGACTCCACAAATCAATGTTCCCAGGTATGAACACACTTCCCACTGCTATTTATCTCTGACATGCCTCTCTATACATTAACCATTTGAGTGCCAGAGGGGTACACAACTCATGCACGCATGTGTTTCTGCTCATATATGTTGTGTGTGTGTACATCTCTGTTACATATGTGTGTCCATCTCCAGTGTGTCTGTGTGTACATGTGTTATGCATATCTCTGCCGCTCACTGTGTGTATGTGCATACCTCCCAACATTTCACATGGCCAAAGAGGGACACTTTACTTTTAGGTGATATTTTTGGGGCGTGGCTGGTGGGCAGGGCATTAGTAAGAATTTTTAGGTTATTTCATGACCTATTACTGGCTATTTATGTAACTTAATAAATGATTTAGTGCAAGACCAAAGTATTTTATTTGCACAGCATAGGCGTGCGCACGGGGTGTGCCGGGTGTGCCCAGGCACACCCTAATCGGCCCCGTGCGCACCGGCCAGGGAAGCTGGGGATTTTTTTTTCTTTTTTTTTTAATATATCTGCCGCGAGGGAGCGCTGATTTAAACTACCAAGCGCTCCCTCGCAGCATCTATGTGACAAGCCGCAGCGAGACCCAGGCTCTGTAGTAATACAGAGCGCTGGGAGATGACATCATCTCCCAGCGCTCTGCATTACTGAGAGCAGCGCGCGGGAGCTTTAGCTCTGTGCCGAAGGAGGCACAGAGCTCTCTTATGGCACACCGCTAGACCACCAGGGACTGAAGGTAGGGGATGGAGGGGGCATTGTGGAGATGAATGGGGCATTGTGGAGATGAAGGGGCATTATGGAAGGGGGCAATGTGAAGATGATGGGGGCAATGTGGAGCTGATGGGGGCAATGTGAGGGCAAGTTGGAGCTGATGGGGGCAATGTGAGGGCAAGTTGGAGCTGATGGGGGCAGTGTGAGGGCAAGTTGGAGCTGATGGGGGCAAGTTGGAGCTGAGGGCAAGTTAGAGCTGATGGAGGCAATGTTAGGGCAAGTTGGAGGTGATGGGGATAAGATGGAGCTGATGGGGGCAAGTCAGAGCTGAGGGCAATGTGGAGATTATGGGGACAATGTTAGGGCAAGTTGGAGCTGATGGGGGCAAGTTGGAGCTGAGGGCAAGTTGGAACTGATGGGGGCAATGTTAGGGCAAGTTGGAGGTGATGAGGGCAAGTTGGAGGTGATGGGGATAAGATGGAGCTGATGGGGGCAAGTCAGAGCTGAGGGCAATGTGGAGATTATGGGGACAATGTTAGGGCAAGTTGGAGCTGATGGGGGGCAAGTTACAGCTGATGGGGGCAATGTTAGGGCAAGTTGGAGCTGATGAGGGCAATGTGAGGGCAAGTTGGAGCTGATGGGGGCAAGTCGGAGCTGAGGGCAGTGTGGAGATTATGGGGGCAATGTTAGGGCAAGTTGGAGCTGATGGGGGCAAGTAGGAGCTGATGGGGGCAATGTGAGGGCAATATGGAGTTGATGGGGGATACGTTGGAGCTGATGGGGGCAATATGGAGCAGATGGGGGGCAATCATTTATTTAGCTAGCACACACACATATATATTACATACGCGTACGCACGTGTGTGTTTGTGCTTTTGGGTGCACACCCTAATGCAATTGGCTGCGCACGCCTATGTTGCACAGACTAATGTATAAACACATATACTGAAGTTTATTGCTGTAGAGCAAAGTAATACACACCACACAGTCAGGGCTGGTGCAAGGATTTTTGCCACCCTAGGCAAAACCTAATTTTGCCGCCCATTTCTCTCCGCCCCTTGTGTCCCACCCCTTTATACCCCACCTACTTATACCCCACCTCTTTTCATGATTGTCCTCTCTCTGCCCCCTGGGCCAGTCTGCCCCTGGTCTGGAGATGCCCCCCACCAGCTCCAACTTGCCCCTTATCAGCTCCACTTTGCCCCCCATCTGCTCCAACTTGCCCCCACCGGCTCCACTTCTTTTGGATCAACGATGGTAAACAGGAATAGGAAAAGGTTGAACTAGATGGACGCAAGTCTTTTTTCAACCTACATTACTATGTTACACTTTGCCCCCCATCAGCTCCACTATGCCCCCAGCAGCTCCAACTTGCCCCCATCAGCTCCACTTTGCTCACCATCCGCTCCAACTTGCCCCCATCAGCTCCACTTTACTCCCCATCCACTCTAACTTGCCCCCACCAGCTCCACTTTTGCCCCCCCTTCAGCTCCACTATGCTCCCTCAGCTCCAACTTGCCCCCATCAGCTCCACTTTGGCCCCCATCCTCTCCAACATGCCCCCACCAGCTCCACTTTGCCCCCCCTTCAGCTCCACTTTGACCCCCATCCGCTCCAACTTGCCCCCATCAGCTCCACTTTGACCTCCATCCGCTCCAACTTACACCCATCCTCTCCAACTTGCGCCCAGCAGCTCCACTATGCCCCCTCAGCTCCAACTTGCCCCCCATCACATACCTGTATCTCCCGCGCAGTCTTCTCTTCAGTAATGCAGAGAGCGGCGGGAGATCATGACTCCCAGCGCGCTCTGCATTACTAAAGATCCGACCCAATGAGGGAGCGCTGTAGCAACACAGACCTGACTGTGTTGTGGTTCCCGGAGTGGTGTGTGCGGGCGCAGCTCTTCTCCGCTGCATGCCCGCGCCCCCAGTACGTGTGCGCCCCAGGCTGGCGCCTACCTCGCCTATAGGTGGAGCCGGACCTGCACGCAGTCTGACCTCCTAAAAAGAGGGACAGAGGGATCCGGCCCTCAAAGAGGGACTGTCCCTCCTAAAGAGGGACACTTGGGATGTATGGTATGCGTCTGCCTGTGTGTTGCATATGTCTGTGTTTATCAGTGTGTCTGCATTTCACACATGTGCGCCCAACGGTCATGACATGACGGGCAACGCCGTCCCACATTGCTAGTATATATATATATATATATATATATAAGATTCTGACAGGAATTAGTTTTGAAAATAGTTTTCAACAGGAAAGTACCCATTTATTATACAGTGTTGTGATCTCAGGCACTTTCCTTTTTTCTGTTTTGTTTCATATAAGTGGCAGTTGGGAGAGTGAGATAAGAGAGAGAGCAGCCAGAGATCAAGCATCAGTGAGATGGGATTTGTGCCACTGGGTGTGGATATATGCCCAGATGCATGTAAACTGGCATTGGCATACACTATAAGCCAACCACTAATCTTGTGAGTCTACATCTGAAGGGTGTCTGGTGATGGTCAAAGAGATCATTTATTAATGACTAGTTTTAAACCCCGTGTACACGGGCCAACACTGACGGCACTGCAATCAAGCGCAGTACAGACTGCCAGCTCCGCGGCTGATACGGAGCGGGGTGCTCCGAATTCAGACTGGAGTCCTCTCTGCGCGCATTCAGCTGCGGCAGGGCAGTCTGTACTGAGCATGAGTGCAGGGTGTGCAGCCGTCTCTACTGGGCATGACGGCTTCTGACAAACATCCTTAGCTAATTATAATATAGGATACACTCAGCGCAGCCTTCCTGGTTTTCTCCCTTTCGTTCTTCGCAAAAGGCAGATGTGTCTTCTGTTGAGAGGGTGCATTGCACATTCCTAAGGTCCTGAAGGGGTTAACAAAAGAAATTGGTCCTTATCGTTAATGTGAGGGTCTCTGCTTTTGATGTGGGTGGATATGGCGTGACACCTTTTATGGGCCGACATCTCAGATTTCATTAACCTCTCCAATGCATTGAATTCCTCACTGTCTCTCAAAAGGTTAAGATGGTTTGTGCATTCTGCCTGCTTCAGTTTAAAAGAGAGAGAAAAAAAAAAAAGTTAGTAACGGTCATGTCCGCCCCCATGGCCCTGATATTCAGGACCGATTGAAGGGGTTATAGCTTGAGCAAAAACACACAAGGGCGGAATTCCTAAAGGCCATGAGGAGTTCCTTGTCATTGTTAAAGTTAAGTGTGGTTAGGGTGGGGGGATATAGGTGTTTCTTCCCTTTTTAAGGAACCTGAATGAACTTGCAGGCTCTACAGGTCAGGGGCTAATCTCCGTTCAGTTAACCCTTTAAGTGCCAGAGGGATACACCACTCATTGCTCTGCAGGCCAGGGGCTGATTGCGGCTTAATTAACCATTTGTGTGCCACAGGGGTATGCAACGCATGTGTTGCCTACCCCTCTGGCACTCAAAGGGTTAATTAAGCTGCGATTAGCCCTGTAAGTTAATTAAAGCTCCTTAAAGAGGAAGTAACACCTATACACCCCCCCAAACACACTTAACTTTAACTATGACAAGGACTCTGGCCTTTAAAGGGTTACTAATGTACATCACTGTGCGCACTATCAGAAAGCAAAATCCTGCGATCATATGGAGATTTACTGAGTAACAGAGTCATTATTTGCTGTATGAACTGGCCCTTTGCATGCAGAATAGTGTGGGGAGTAAGATTCACTCAGACATTTTTAAGGTGGTGTATAACCCTTTGGGCGCCAGAGGGGTACACAAGGCATTGCTCTGCAATGTGTTTCGTTCCCCTCTGGCACTCAAAAGGTTAAAGCAAAAAGCTTGGAAATAGATGCCTTACCTTTAAAAAAAAAAAAAAATAGAGTGTAAAGAAATCCGTCCCATTTGGGGACTGACGGGCAGGTTAGTGCGGTCCGCTCGCCTGCACCATCAGTCCCTTCCGGTGACCATATGGTCACTGCAGTTCTACTCAATGGAGACTGACAGCGCAGGCGCGTGGACAAGGTGTAGTGTGGGTTCCGGTCTACAAACGGGAAGGATTACTTTACGCCCTATTTTTTAACCCCTTAACGACCCTTGACAATCATAGTACGTCATGGGTGGATCTGAGTTAAAGACCCATGACGTACTATGACCGTCGTGGAATTCCGGGATCCCCCCGCAGCTGCACGCCGTTCAGGGAGTCCGGAACAGGAAACTGGAAAAAAAAAAAAAAAAAATGCTCTGTGGTCCTTAACTGACCGCTCCACGCCGTATGTCCAGGATTACGCATAAATGGGCTGAGATTCAAAAAGGATGCTATGTATATAAGAGCAGTGACCGCTAATCGCAATCAATTAATGTGCTTTAGCGCATCACTTGATACAAATGGCACAAAATATTAACCCTCTGAGTGTCGGGGGGGGGGGACACAATGCAATGTGAAGCCTATACCTCTGCACTAAATAAATGTTCTCCGAACAGTACAAGTGACATAGACGTTATAAAAAGCAAGTTTAGAATTCTATTTTAGACATGTGACCTGAATAATTCATTTTTACAGAGGCCAGCTGTAAGCAAGTGTTATTTATCACCTCTGAGTGCCAGAGAAGAATCAAACGCATTACATTGCAATGTGTCGGATACCTTTCTGGTACTCAAAGGGTTAAATTATCAACCCATTCCTGCCATCAATGTGTTTCTATCTAAGAACAGTAACAATATTCTGTTTTAAATTCCTTTAATTGCCGATATAAACCTGTTTACCTTTTCTGTAGCCGCTAGTCATAAAATATAGCCTCGTCTGGATCTACCCAGGTCTCATGTGCACGATGGGAGGCTTTCCACAGGCACAGACATCTCCGCATAGTTTCACATTTCTAAGAATTACACCGCTGTGGGAACATGTTGCTTACTGTGTATGGACTTGTCTGGATATCTCTCAGTAACCACGTATTGGAATGGGAGAGAAGTGAATCTGACAAGCCCCGGAGACTGGACTGATGAAGGAGCCAAGGAAAGATTAGTACCAATCCATTAAAATATATTTAACAGCCCCCCCCCCCCACCAGGTGCACTTATGTGCAGGAGGAATCCCCAAAACATACAGCTTTAACACGGCAGTGAGATCCCCCCACACTGTTCACTTTTGAACGGTCGCATAAGAAAGAGCGTCTGACCTTTTAAGTCGCCATGATCAAAATGGCAACATGACAATCTCGCACTGCATGACAGAGCGAGATTGTCATGTTTTCTACGTAATGGTCTAATACATCTGCAGCACACGAAGGTGCTCCAGCTAAGCGCAACAGCTGGAGCAACTCTGTGTGCTGTATACATAATACATTTGCTGAGCTGCCTGTTAATTAATCACAATGCCTTTCCCCTTCCATATGCTTCATTCTACAGCTTGTGGTCACATTGCCTTCTTTCCGTCCCAGTTCCTGAGAATTGCCATGGTATTGTCAATCAGCTCTGCTCATGAGCTCTTTAGTCAGGCAGGTCAACCAGAGACTGATTTAATACAGCAAGCAGGCAGAATGCACCAGAATACTAATGGCAACCAACAAGTTGATTAAGGTGCTCGTGAGTGGACCTGACTGACAATACCATGGCAATTCTCAGGAACAGGGGCAGAGAGAAGGCATTGTAATGCTGAGGAGTTATGTGACCATAACCTGTAGAATGAAAAATACTGAGGAAGGCATTGTGATCGATTAACAGGCCGCTCAGCAAGTGTATTCATGCAGCTCAGGTTCTCTGGTCAGTATCCGTAATCCAAGGTAGGGTATTATTTATCCACACAGAGTATTATGTATGCAGCACATGGATACGCTCCAGCTGCTCTTAGCTGGAGTGCCTCCGTGTGCTGCAGACATAGGCGACATGACACTCTTGCGCTGTCATGCAGTGCGAGATTGTCATGTTGACGTTTTGATCATGGCAACGTGGTGAAATGGTTAAAAGGTTGCACACTATTAAGCGTGCGACATTTCAAAAGGATACCCCCCCACCCACTGTTTTGCAAAGTAGGAGATCACTCAGGTAAAGATAGGGTTAAAATGGAGTAGGAAACTTTTTAGGTTATAAAAAATAAGGGTTAGTGTCTTATTGCTATGTAAAACAAGGATACTGTGACTGCTAGGAAACTTTTCACTCAAAACTTATTACAGCTCAAAATGACTGTTATTTATAATACGTATAACTAGTGTATGTGTACACGGGCCAAGGTCCAGGTAATGTTAAGAGGCCACCACCTCACTGCTCCACGCAATGCCGTCTTGCGTGGCCTCACTCACGCGATACAATCATGCGCAGTAGAGACTGCCCGAACTCGGGCAGTCTCTACTGTGCATGACTGCATCATGACAAACATCCTAGCGAATTATTATATAGGATGTTTGTTAGCATTTCAAAAGTTAGCAATAGCGTCAACTGGTGTCCAAATGGCAAAAACATTTTTTTTTTTTTTTTTTTTTTACATTCTATAAGAGAGATCAAGTCATAGACAACGGCTCTCCCCAGTAACTGAAAGAAACAGCTCTGCCTACTGATCAAAATAAAAAATTGCAGTTTAAATTAATAACAAAAAGTTTGAGCCGTTTGAGAGTAAAATCACCGTTTTCTGGGTTTTTTTTTTTAAACTAACCCCCAACTTATCTTAATTTTGGCAGAAAATCAGCATGGACACTAATAGATCGGTTCTGTGTGTACTGGTTCTCCCTCGTTAAAGGGATAGTAATGTTTCACAAAAACAGCAGCTCCTATTAATCTTCATAGTATTTGGGCCATAGAGAGTGTTATTTCTATACTGTCAGAGTTGTAGTTCAAGAGTAATTGAATGATAAAGTATCCCCCTCCCTCCCCTTTTACCTAGTGTAACACTGCTCACCTCAGATGTGGAATCTGGTCTCTTGACCGGACAGATCACAGCAAGGGACAATCTTCTTACTGTGATCTTAAGGAAAACACTGCCCCCCTTGATAGTTTTTTCAGGTTTTTCCTTATGATCACTGAAGATTGTCCCTCTCTGTGATCCATCCGGACAGTCTTGCTGCTCTGAGGTGAGCAGTGTTACATCAGTAAAAGGGACAGGAGGGGGATACTTTATCATTCAATTACTCTTGTACTACAACTCTGACAGAATTGAAATAACACTCTCCATGGCCCAAATACAACAAAGAGTAATTGGAGCTGCTTTTATTGTGAAACATTACGATCCCTTTAATGTTTAGTTAGTAATGGAAATCATGTACTTGGAGGCAGATGATGCTTTCTGCAGAACGCAGAATTCCAAACCCCTCCCACTAAAGTTTCCTTAGGAAGCCTGCAGTGGGAGGAGTTTGGAATCCTTGAATTCTGCAACAAAGGATCATGTCCGCCTCTATGGACATAGTATCAATACTAATTCAAGTTTACATTTTGGAGAACCCGATCCATACAGACTTGATTTATAGCGACCATTAAGATCTTCTGCTCAGATTAAGGTAAATGTGGAGTATTATAAGTAGGTGTCAATGTTCATCAAAGGGATAGTATTACTTGAAAATAATTGTATTTTATATTGTAGCCCTTAAAAAAAACATGAAAAATGATATAAGTCTTATCTCCCAAACCTTTATGGTTTGGGAGATATTCACATGTAAAATATAGTAAAATTCTCTTTTCCTGGCTGTTTCAGCCAAGTCTGCCATCTAGTGGACAGATTTGGAATTCGGTCCACAGAGCAACCGGCAGCTCTTTAGCAGTGCCGAGATCACGATCTTTGAAAAGAACTACTTAATTGGAACTGTGTACAATGTGTGCCTGGCTTGAAAGCACACTTTGTAGACCATTCCAATTAAGAAATTCTTTTTAAAGATCATGATCTCAGCACTTCTGGAGAGGCACAGCCGGTCCGGATTCCAAATCTGAAGGGTGGAGCAATGACGTCACTCCAGAGGAAACTTTACTTCTGAATATCTCCCAAACTATAAAGGTTTGGGAGATAAGACTTATATCATTTTTCATGTTTTTTAAGGGCTACAATATAAAATAAACTTATTTTCAAGTATTACTATCCCTTTAAACCTGGGAGTCCTGGAATATATAGAAATCGTATTATGTTACAATGCTGCATAGACACAAACCATATTACTCTTATCAAAAACCACTAACATCTCAGATTCTGCCTCCTGATACTTCTGCTTCCTGGTGACCAGCTACGTCTTGTCTTCTGATCCGATCCTGCCTCAGCCCATTTGTTCTATCTTTGTTCAACGATGACCTCGGCCTGCACAACCTTCCGCCCTGTCTCCAAGTACTCAGACTCTTTCCTGGTCCTCCTGCCAGTAGTAGATAGCATCAGATTACGGCAGGCCTGCTGTGGCCTAACCAGCTGTCGGTACTTCCTGAGTCAGTATATTCGACTACGACAGATCAGCTAAAACTAACCCTGCGGTCTGTACTTTCGGGGTCGATAAAGTCAGACTACGAAAGATCTGTTTCGGCCAATCCTGCTGTCAGAACCTCTGGACTTGATATCTTCCAACTGCGCAACTTTGCCTGATCCTCATCACTTGACTTCACGCTCCTCTTGCTGTGTATCATTCTGCTTTAAGACTATACCTCTGCTCACTAGAATCCACCACTGTTAGTGAGCTGGGCATCCCCTGGCAGTCTCTGGATTGGTCTGTCCCATAATCTGGCTTCGCGGCCAGCACCTCCATGTCGGCCTAGGCTGCAGCAAGGACCCTCCAGTTACTGCTTCCTCACCCAAGCCTAGCTCCCCAGTCTACGCTCTCAAGCTTCTGGGTTGTCCAACTCACTCCTCTGTCATCTGGTTGCTGACAATGAACCCACAGCCGATGTTGGATTGTTGGTTTCCCCTTATCACTGTAGATGTACTTTCCTTTAAGACTAAGATGTATCTGGAAATAGAAATTTTTTTATCTAATAAGAATTATTAGGGGGTCCTTGGTTATAGAGCTCTCATTTAGTAAGTACTAACAGAAGACAGAATGTCACTGTGCAAAATGTCCATAAATCCACTGGTATCAACAGACACAAATACATACACTGTCTGACACCCCAGCCTTGTTCCACTGGTAGTCACAGACCCACACATACACTGTCTGACACCTCAGCCTTGTTCCACTGGGAGTCACAGACCCACAAGTATACTGTCTGACACCCCAGCCTTGTTCTACTGGTAGTCACAGACCCACACATACACTGTCTGACACCCCAGCCTTGTTCCTCTGATCATCACAGACCCACACATACACTGTCTGACACCCCAGTCTTGTTCCACTGGTAGTCACATCCACACATACACTGTCTGACACCTCAGCCTTGTTCCACTGGTAGTCACATCCCACACATACACTGTCTGACACCTCAGCCTTGTTCCACTGGTAGTCACATCCCACACATACACTGTCTGACACCTCAGCCTTGTTCCACTGGTAGTCACAGACCCACACATACACTGTGTGACACCCCAGTCTTGTTCCACTGGTAGTCACAGACCCACACATACACTGTCTGACACCCCAGCCTTGTTCCACTGGTAGTCACAGACCCACACATACACTGTGTGACACCCCAGTCTTGTTCCACTGGTAGTCACAGACCCACACATACACTGTCTGACACCCCAGCCTTGTTCCACTGGTAGTCACAGACCCACACATACACTGTCTGACACCCCAGTCTTGTTCCACTGGTAGTCACAGACCCACACATACACTGTCTGACACCCCAGTCTTGTTCCACTGGTAGTCACAGACCCACACATACACTGTCTGACACCCCAGCCTTGTTCCACTGGTAGTCACAGACCCACACATACACTGTCTGACACCCCAGCCTTGTTCCACTGGTAGTCACAGACCCACACATACACTGTCTGACACCCCAGTCTTGTTCCACTGGTAGTCACAGACCCACACATACACTGTCTGACACCCCAGCCTTGTTCCACTGGTAGTCACAGACCCACACATACACTGTGTGACACCTCAGTCTTGTTCCATTGGTAGTCATAGACCCACATATACACTGTGTGATACCCCAGCCTTGTTCCACTGGTAGTCACAGACCCACACATACACTGTGTGATACCCCAGCCTTGTTCCACTGGTAGTCATAGACCCACATATACACTGTGTGATACCCCAGCCTTGTTCCACTGGTAGTCACAGACCCACACGTACACTGTCTGACACCCCAGCCTTGTTCCACTGGTAGTCACAGACCCACATATACACTGTGTGATACCCCAGCCTTGTTCCACTGGTAGTCACGGACTCACACATACACTGTCTGACACCCCAGCCTTGTTCCCTTGGTAGTCACAGACACACGGATTTCCCTCAGATCAGTCAGCATGATGTATGAAAATGGACGGGAGGAGTAAACTTGTAAATGGATTTTCAAGCCAAATATAATGTTCCTAACATAACATTCAGTATAGAAAATTACAGCAAACCATCGTGTGGACATTAATTATGTAACATTACTATCTTTTTAATAGTGGACACCATGTCCATGGAGTCAGACATGATACTTTGTGCCTGAACTCAAGGACACCAAACTCCTCCCACTTATTTCCTTCTCAAGAAGTCTTCAATGAGACGCGTTTGGGATCCTGTAGTTCTGCAACAAAAGAATCATGTCCATGAAGATGGACGTAATATCCAGAACTAATAAAAGATTTAGTTTGAGGAACCACTTTACAAATAATTGATTCATAGGGGCCAATGGGATTTCCTGCCCAAATTAAGTTAAAGGATTAGTAAAGTTTGATTCGCAAAAAAAAAAAAAAAAAAACACATCAAACAACAACAAATTACAGAAGGATTTTCCTGCAGAGTAAAAAAAACGGGCATACTTGCAGTGACGGGAGATCTACTATTTAAATGTTATAGTAGCTCAAACTGTCACAAATGATGAAGCTGTCTATGGCTAACTGCAGTCATTGACTAACCTCTCCCAAATGATGCAATAAAACAAATTTCCTGGAGGCCAGGGGACATTGTCCGTTACAGTTTAATATTAAAAAGAAAGCAGCCTGAATTGTAATAACAGTTGTAATTGTAATAACATTTTGAACAGAGAAACTTCCATTAGTGAGTGTCTGGGGCCAGATTTAAATCCCAGACGCCCCTAGGCAAGGCATTCAAGGTGCCTTTAGCTCCGCCCATAACCACCCCCTTAGTCCCATCCTGGCATAGAAAATATTATTGGCCTTTAACAAACAAAGAACAAAAAAAAAAATGATTTCACTCCTTGGATGCTAGAGAGATCTCTCCAGCATACAAGGGGTTAAATAAGTGCCTATAAAGGTGTATAAAACTGGTGCAGGGACATTGAGTGCCCTTCCCCTGAAAATTTGGAGCTTTAAACAGCCGTCTGTTCTGCCTATTGGGAAATCTGGACCTGTGGGGGTGAGGGGCTGTTTTACAAACCAGGAAAAGGCTTATAATCTTATATATATATATATATATATATATATATATATATATATATATATATATATATATATATATATATATATATATATATCTATATATATATATAAGAGAAAGGCTCATTGCATAATTTATGTCTCCTCAGGAGACACACACACCCAGGGGTGGCAATAAGGAGGGGTTACTGTTCCCATTGGGTGATTCAATGGGGGCGTGATTTTCACACCAATTCGGCCACTGCTATTGGTGTGTAAATCATGCAGGGAGTTGGCCCGCCCCCACTATGCAGCCCGCCCACCACTATCAAACTCAGAAAAAAACAATATGGCCGCCACTTGCTCCTACACCACAGACAAACACACACATGCCCCACTCACACAGCACCAGGCACACACACATGCCCCACTCACACACACACATGCCCCACTCACACACACACATGCCCCACTCACACACACACATGCCCCACTCACACACAGCACCACACACACAAAAGCCAGAAAGAAATATGGCTGACACACAGTCACTCACCCTGACTCCCAGTGGCCTCAGCAGGACCTGTACTACAGCCACTGAGGAACAAAATGGCACTCAAAGGGTTAAGGTAGGTCCTCATTGCTCAATTATTTCTTCACTGTCATCATTTGCCATGCAAGACACAGGACAGACAGCCATCAGATTCACACTTAACCCACTGACTGCCACAGGGTTGTGTATCAAGTTTTACCCCTCAGGGAGTGTGTTCAACCCCCTCATACTGTAAACTTGCATTTCCCTCCCACTTCTCCTCCTTCCCCAGCCTATTACTAACACTTTTCCACATTTCTCTTAAGCCCCGCCCCCTACTCGCGATTAAGCCCCGCCCCCTTTTAACCCACATTGCCCCATTGCTCTCTCCACATCAGCACCACATGAGGGACTCCACAAGTAAAAGTTCACAGGTATTACACACACACATGCCTCACTCACACAGCACCAAACACCCATACACACACACAAAGCCAGAAAGAAAGATGGCTGACACACAGTCACTCACCCTGACTCCCAGTGGCCTCAGCAGGACCTGTACTACAGATACTGAAGGGTGCTGCATCACCAGTGGAACAAAATGGCACTCAAAGGGTTAAGGTAGGCCCTCATTGCTGAATTACTTCTTCACTGTCATCATTTGCCATGCAAAACACAGGACAGACAGCCATCAGGTACACACTTAACCCACTGACTGCCACAGGGTTGTGTATCACGTTTTAGCCCTCAGGGAGTGTGTTCAAACCCCTCACACTGTAAACTTGCATTTCTCTCCCACTTCTCCTCCTTCCCCAGCCTATTACTAACACTTTTCCACATTTATGTTAAGCCCCGCCCCTACTCCCGATTAAGCCCCGCCCACTTTTAACCCAGATTGCCCCATTGCTCTCTCCACATCAGCACCACATGACTCCCTTCCAGGAACTACACAAGTCAAAGTTCCCAGGTATGAATACACTTCCCACTGCTATTTAACTCTGACATGCCTCTCTATACATTAACCATTTGAGTGCCAGAGGGTGCACAACTCATGTACGCATGTGTTTCTGAGCATATATCTTGCGTGTGTGTGTGTACATCTCTGTTACATATTTGTGTGCATCTCCGGTGTGTGTGTGCATGTCTTTTGCATGTCTCTGACGCTCACTGTGTGTATGTGTCTGCCTGTGTGTTGCATATGTCTGTGTTTATCAGTGTGTCTACATTTCACACACGCGCGCCCAACACCGTCCCACGTTGGTAGTGTGTATATATATAAGAGAGAAAACCTGCGTCCCCTGCCACACACACCCAGGGGCGGCTGTAAGGAACAGTTAGCCTGCCCCCCAACATCAGTCTTAACCTAGGCTGACCAGACCTTACCTTTAACTGGGGATGCATAGGAAAAATGCATACTGCAGGACTGCTTTCATTTCAGTGAAGTACTGCAAAATGGCTATTTCCTATGTGTCCCCGGTTAAAGGTGAGATCTGGTCAGCCTGCCTTAACCCTTTGAGTGTCAGAGGGGTACGCATACATTGCAATGCGTTGCGTACCTCTCTGGCAATCAGAGGGTTAGCCCTCTCCTCCACAACTCACCTACTGCTACATCACTTCTCTCGACTTACAACTCCTACAGTAAACAACTCCTGGCACAATACTATAACCCACCAACCAGCAGCTCCCATTTTGCTGGGGAGCCACACATTGATCACTTCTTTCAAAGACACACTGGGGCACTCAGAGTCAGCTGGGGAATAGGTTAGAACACACAGATCTTCAGTTTCCATGCTAAGAACTGGG
The DNA here is from genome assembly GCA_037306005.1 of Rhinophrynus dorsalis. Taxonomy (NCBI): domain Eukaryota; kingdom Metazoa; phylum Chordata; class Amphibia; order Anura; family Rhinophrynidae; genus Rhinophrynus; species Rhinophrynus dorsalis. The sequence continues at coordinate 615,828,386 of CM074719.1, read as the reverse complement.
GCTGATGGACTCACTTTGTTTCAATTTAACCCTTTGAGTGCTGTTGCAATGCATTGGATACCTCTCTGGCACTCAGAGGGTTAAGCCCATTAACCCTTGGAGTACCAGAGATGATATGCAGCACATTGCTCTGCGTACCTCTGTCACTCAAAGGGTTAATATCTGTTTGGAAAGCTTCCACATTTGGGTATTGTGCAGCCCACTCTTTCCTCAACAAGTGGCCCACAGGGTTAAACTGATTTCTTTGAAAATGTCCATTGATTTCAATGAGACTATTAATTCCATGAACGCTACAGACAATGCAAACACATTGCCAAAGCAACGCGTTGGGGACCATTGTAGCATTCAAGGGGTTAAAGCCCCATTTATGTCTACACGATTTTCCTGATTTTTCAGTTCAACCCTATGGTGTCAGTTTTTTTTTTACTTGCACCTTTTTCTTGATACATAAGGCCCATAGAGTTCTACTCTTACCCCATTAATCTAAACCCATTTATACTTTTGGCTCTTGCAGCAGTTGACTGTGCACTGTGATCTGTGAGGCTGATGTACTAACACAAAGAGGAACAATTCATCTGTACCATACAGAACAAATACAATGCTTTGCTGACCTCTCTAGCGTTGAAGACGTTAAAATGCCCATTTAAATAAATGGGTATTGTTCCCTGTGCTGCTGTTACTTTTCCACAAAATTCCACCACTTTACTTAGTATATGAGCCTTCCTGTTTTGAAGCCTATTAGCTGTTAGGGGTCCCTCTATTGATCCCTTGCCTACGGCCCATGGACATATAATCTGGTTCTGTCCCAGCCGACCACCACGGCCCACTAATGCAAGGAGCGCCCAACATGTGTCACATATTCCTTTCACTGCCAGAGGACTATACAACTCATTACATAGCAATGTGTTGTGTACCTCTCTCACACTCAGAGTTAAAGTGCTTCACTCCAACCAACTGCTACACTAGGTCTGTATAATGCAGTAACCCTACAGCCCTGTATTTCATGTCTACTTCACTGTCTATGTATAGTCATTTCTCCCCCTCACCCATTACTTTACTGTAACACTTCACTGTCCCTCCTCTCCTCAATCTCTCATCTCCTCCTCCCTTGTCACCCCCACTCACCTATCCCCTTGCCATTCATCCATAGTCCCAATCTCGCCATTTTACTCCCACATCACTATTACATTATCTATCACTGCATCTGTCACTTAACCCTCTGTCTGCCAACCTATTTCTTCAAATGTACTGCAGTATCCACTGCTGTAATCTAAATTATTCCTTTACTCACAAACATCTTCTCACTGTGACCTTCTACAAGTAACACAGCACACTGACTTCAACTGTAAGGATGCAGGGCCTTATTCATCAAGTAACACAGCACACTCACTTCATCTGTAAGGATGCAGGGCCTTATTCATCAAGTAACACAGCACACTCACTTCAACTGTAAGGATGCAGGGCCTTATTCATCAAGTAACACAGCACACTCACTTCATCTGTAAGGATGCAGGGCCTTATTCATCAAGTAACACAGCACACTCACTTCAACTGTAAGAATGCAGGGCCTTATTCATCAAGTAACACAGCACACTCACTACAACTGTAAGGATACAGGGCCTTATTCATCAAGTAAAACAGCACACTGACTTCAACTGTAAGGATACAGGGCCTTATTCATCATGTAACACAGCACACTGATTTCAACTGTAAAGATACAGGGCCTTATTCACCAAGTAACACAGCTCACTCACTTCAACTGTAAGGATACAGGGCCTTATTCACCATGTAACACAGCACACTCACTTCAACTGTAAGGATACAGGGCCGTATTCATGAAGTAACACGGCACACTCACTACAACTGTAAGGATACAGGGCCTTATTCACCAAGTAACACAGCACACTCACTTCAACTGTAAGGATACAGGGCCTTATTCACCAAGTAACGCGGCACACTCACTTCAACTGTAAGGATACAGGGCCTTTTTCATCAAGTAACAAAGTACACTCACTTCAGCTATAAGGATACAGGGTCTTATTCATCAAGCTGAAGAGCTGCAATTAAAACATTTTTTACAAATCTTATCAGCATATCTACTTCCCCACTGCGTCTGTCACACACTGTGTACACATGTGACATCATATGCCTATGTGTGTGTGTGTCTCCGTATGTATGCGTTTCACAGCGTGGACACGCTCTGTCTCTTTAAGTGCGTGTCTGTAACACTGCATATTTCTGTTTCACACAATGTCTCTCTGTGTAAATAATATGACGGGCAACGCCGTCCCACATTGCTAGTGTTTTTATAATAAAGGTTTATTAGACATTTAATTTGGGGTTTATTATTGGGAGTTGTTAGTGTCCAATAAAATTGAGAGGAGTATGTTCAACACATTCTATACTCAGATGATCAAGACTACACCTCCCATCATTTCAAATGGCCAGAGAGGGACACTTCTGTTTTAGGTTTAGCTGGGAGGAGGGGCATTAACAATAATGTTTAGGTTATTTTATGATCCATTGACACTTCTTCATGTAACTTTGTAATTGATTTAGAGCAAAACTAAATAGATTTATTAACATAAACTAAGTTATAAAACACGTACCGACATTTATACAAGCATTAATTTGAGTTTTATTGCTGTGGAGCAACGAGATACACTTATATACATCACACAGTGTGATCTCCTAAACACAGGGACACCAGGGTGATACACTTATATACACACCACACAGTGTGATCTCCTAAACACAGGGACATCAGGGTGATACACTTCTATACACACCACACAGTCTGATCTCCTAAACACAGGGACACCAGGGTGATACACTTATATACACACCACACAGTCTGATCTCCTAAACACAGGGACACCAGGGTGATCCACTTATATACACACCACACAGTCTGATCTCCTAAACACAGGGACATCAGGGGTGATACACTTATATACACACCACACAGTCTGATCCAGCTCTCATCACTGTGTCCCCCATTACTATAAAGGACAGGCTTTGGCCAGCAGGATGTGACTTCATGAATGAGTATCCTGGGATTTCTGGTGAGGTGGGGGTGTTCCACAATAAATAAACAGAACTGTTTGTGTGTAATTGTTTATCCAACACAAAATGCACAAGACTTTCCATAAACCAACAAAAAGCAACCTGAAGCTCTCCAACTGTTGCCGGCCAACTGAGGATGACGATGGTAATTGTAGTCCTACAGCAGCTGGAGGGCCACATTTTGGCAAACAATGGCATAGACATACAACAGCAGCAAACATCTCTTATTTGGGGTACTAAAACAATGCGTCTCTGACATGATGGGGGCAAAAGAGTAGGGGGGTGGGGAGTTGTGGCAACTTGCAACCTCAGATCAGTTTGCCCTGCAGAGTTCTGAACACCAGAGAGAGAACGTATTTGTATACAGTCGCCTGTACTGTCAGTCCCGGTCTCCTCTAGGAGGCGCTGCATGTTATCTTCAGGTACCAGAAGGGACTAACTGCATAGGCATGCAGATTTCACCAAAGCGCTGCCTGGCCGTCACTCTCTGCAGAAATAGGATTTCTTGATAATTATGCTGGCTAATACTACTATTGTTAAGCTCACCGCTAGATGGGTAATTGTTGGGGGAGACTTTATTTGGGGTGATAGTTCATCCATATAACATGAACCAGAACATACAAGATTATGAAGAACTGTCTGTATGTGTTAAACCAGTAGTTAGCTCCTTGTTCCAGTTAGTAAATGGGCAACAGCTGAGAAAACGTCTGTGCCGTATCCCATCTACTTGGCACAGAAGATACGATGTCTTCTGTAGAGCAACAGTTTGTATGGCGATAGTCCGGCATCAAATTCCTGTTCATATTCTTGGACCCCTTAACCCTTTGAGTGCCACTGGGTGTGCAATGCTCTGGCATTCAAAGGGTTAAATCTGAGACATATGTTCTCACCGTGTTTGCGTGGGTTTCCTCCCACACTCCAAAAAAACATACTGATAGGTGAATTTAGATTGTGAGCCCCAATGGGGACAGGGACCAATATGAGTGTAAAGCGCTGCGTAATCTGTGTGCGCTATATAAATAAAAAAAAAAAAAAAAAAGATTAAAAATAAAAAAAAAAAAAAACGACATCTGTTTAACAGCTCCCCACCAGATACCATCTGAAGAAACCTATTCTAAAGAAAAAGGGAAAAAAAAAAAAAAAAAAAAAAAAAAAAAAAAAAAAAAAAAAAATCACTGAACACTTTGATTTCTTAAATGCTACTACAATCCGTAAAGCGTCCAGTAATCTACAGTTTAGTGTTTGCCAGTCATGTTTAACCCTTTGAATGTCTGAGGGGTACGCGATGCATTGCTTTGCAATGCGTGGCGTACCCCTCTGGCACTCAAGGGGTTAACAGATTTGTTTAAAACATTCCGTTGGCCAGTGGTGTCTCAGCTCACTGATGGCCCAACACATGTATACGCATTCTATTCCAAAGTCTGAAACACGCAAAGAATTGCAGTAAAAAGTTGCTACGGGGCTGAAACAATCCTCAGAAGGTCTAGACCAGAGGTTCTCAGCCCATGCCCTCAGTGGCCACTAACAGGCCAGGACTTAGGAATTTCCCTGCTAGAACACAGGTGTGGTGATCAGAGGCTCAGTCATATTGATTAACTCACCTGTGTTCTTACAAGGATATCCTCAAATCCGGGCCTATTAGTGGCCACTGAGGGCACAGGCTGAGAACCACTGGTCTAGACAGTGGAACATTTTCTGGGCAATTGCTTGGTCATCCTCTTGCAGACATGAGCAGATTGTAGAAGACCATGATGTTTAATGCAGTAACAAGCGTTCAATTTTATAAGGCCATCATACAGTTGGGAGCAAACTGATCAAAGAATTCATTTTATAGAAAATGATGGTGCGACTGGGAAGTAAATTCCAAACCACAGCAAGATTATACAATATCATGAATGGGTAGTGAACTCCAGAGGTCAGATTACAAAAGATCATGACACCAATGGGAAAAAAAAGCTTCACCAAGGTCAAATTATTGAACACCTTGACACTGTTGGGTAATAGCTCCACTTTGTCTACATCTGTGGTTCTCCTGTCATCAGTACCCACTAACAGGCCAGGACTTAGGGATGTCTCCGCTAGAACACAGACTCATTCACATTGATTAACTCACCTGTGCTCCAACAAGGAAATCATCAAATCCTGGCCTGTTAGTGGGTCCTGAGGACAGGAGTTGAAAACCACTAGTCTACATTATTAAAGACCAAGACACATTAGGAAGTAAATCCACTAAGGCCAGATTCTAGAAGACCAATACACCATTGGGAATTAAGGTGCACCTAGGCCACATTATTGATAACCAGGACATCACCAGGAAGTAAGCTTCTTCTTGGCCAAATTATAGAAGACCATGACATAACTGGGTAGTAAGTGACACCTTGGCCAAATGACAGAAAATGATACCACTAGGAAATTAGGTCCACTGAGAACAGACAGTTAAAAAAAATTATATATATATCTCAATCAAGACTAAATGAAATGGTAGATCCACTAAGGCCAGGTTATACAATTCCATGACATCATAGAGTATTAAGTTCCACCAAGTCCAGATTATAGAAGACCATGACATCATTGGGATTTAAGGTTCATCAAGACCATATATTAGAAAAGACAACGACACCCTGGGAAGGAAGATCCACCAATGCCAGATTAGAGGTAGTAGATCCACCAAGGCCAGGTTACTGAAGGCCATGACACCAATGGGAATTAAGATCCACCATGGCCAGATTTCACTGGGTAGTAGATCCAGAGGTTTATCATTATGTACCATTCCATCTTGATCACCACCTCTCTCTGGATAAGGACATCACATGGCTTGTCCTTAACACTGCAGCTTGCGCACAGTCCTGGAAAACTTCTTTATTTCCTTGTCAGACTTCTGCCACTTCCTGACCCAGGAGATGACCAGCTTGTCATCGGCCCTGTGGCCTAACACCAGAACAGTGACCCCTGGCTCCTGGATGTCTTGACAGGTGCAGCTATCGCCATCGGTAAGCCAGAGAACAGTCTTCTTCAGCTCCTCCTCAGACCAACCTTTGGTCTTGTACAGTGTCCGGCCCTTCGTGTCTGGGGTCACCATTATGTCTCCATCCATGGTGGACACTGAGCGGATGTTTATCTTCAGAGCTGAGAAACACAAAGAAGGACAGAGGGTGAATAACTAGACAACCATTAGGTGTATATGCACAAAGAAAGAAAGGATCAATGCTGCACCATAGGGGCCAAATGAAAATGGCCGTGAATTTAAATGGAGATTTTAACCCCTTGAATGCTAGAGAGGTCCCCAACACATTGCTTCTCAGTGGTGAGATTGGTTTGCCCCAGAATTGCTCTAATTTATCTTTGTGTATATGTTCCCCAGTAATCTAATCTCAGTGCTAGTTTAACCCTTTGAGTGCCAAAGGTTAAAGCCTGAGGCCATGTTTCATTGTTAACATACAATAGGATTCACAATAATAACCTATAACAGCATAATTTAATCCCCTTTACCTCCAACCATAGGCCATTCTGCGGATCAACTACCCTTTAAGTAAAGCAGTATCTAATCATATACTTCCATCACTTGCCTCCATATATGTGCAGGTACCATGTACTTTGTTTTTTAAAGGGATAGTAACCCTTTAATTTGACTTTACATATTGCTCACTTTTAGAATATATAAAGTCAAATGGCTATTTCTTTGGATGTTTCTGGATGTTTTCAGTCTGGTCTTAGATGGGCTGAAAAGGGTCAGTGAAACACCCTTTTAAATTTTTTGTGGCCTCAAGAGCTATGGAACCAAGTTCCCATAGCTTAGAACTCCCACAGTTTTCATTTATTGCTGTGCAGATCATGGAGATCTGCAGGGCTGGGTGTAGTCAGAGCCTCACTTGTCTCTCATGGGAGATTACACCCCTCTCTATTGAACTGTATAGAAGCCCTGTGTCATCGAATCCACTGTCAATGTGCTTCTACAGAGAGGAAGGCAATCTCCCACGAGTACCAAGTGAGGCAATGACATGACCCAGCCCTGTAGATCTCTGTGATCTGTACATCAAACAAGGGCACAGCAGAGGAATTTTGCTCTACTCAGTCCCTAAAGCTCTGGGGACACTGTCAAACAATTAAAAGGGTATTTTATGGACCCTACACTGCCCCTTTGAATATGTTTCGTGGAGAGTGCCAGAGCCAAAATTAGATTTAAAGACTTACAATACAGAAAGGTTTTTAATGATTGTAGCCTGGAGTGATGATACCTATGACATATTTAAATATTCATTGTGCAGGGCAGCGGTGCCCTTGGGTATTTTTTAAGGACTCTTGAAGTGATAATGCAGTGATGTCTGTAAGATAAGGTGGACATACATCAAAATAAACCAACAGCAGTAGGTTTTGGTAACCAACACAAGCTTCACAAACAAAAAATAGCAATGACATGAGCACAGCAAGTTTAGAGTTAAAAGGTAATGATCTAGGTGCCAATTCATCAATTTATAGAGGGTCAGGTCTGGGGGAAATAAAAACTGCATTAAAGGAACAATTTTTTAATGAAAACCTACACATTATAGCGTTTTACCTGCCAAGTAAAACAAGGTCCCTCCCACCACTGTCAGTTGTTTTATTTGACAGTTATAACCGTTCAAATAAATCAGGAAGTGAATTAACAGAGTAACTACTTCCTGAACGCTCAAGCTGACAGGAGGTGACTCAGCAGTTTCTATCACATTTTGAAGAGAATGGTTTGTATTTGCACCTCTTTAGATTGATAGATAAGAACCCCCAGGATATCAAAGAAAGAATCAGGAATCAACGCCGGCAGATAAGATAAGGATATTAACCCTCTGAGAGCCAGAGGGTTAATGGTACATGACCCCAATGTCAAGTCCCCAGTCTCCCTATATCCCCTTGGATTCTTGGCAGATCTCCATTCATTGCTACATCTATAACACCTAAGGGAATTATACAGTTTTCTCAAACGTACCAGCCCCCTTTGTAGTGCCCTCATCTGTATTAAACTCACCAAAATCCCGGGAGCAGTAGTCTTGTAGAAATTCCTTGTCAGCATCCCCTACACTCCGGCAGGCAGAGCACGGCACCTCTAGGGGGCAGAGAACAGAGTTAAGACTGGTAGAGCAGGAATAACATCAGACAGGGACAAAAAGCAAATGGCTGTTACTGTAAACTATGATGAACATTGTACTTGACTGTAACATACCTCCCAGTATTTCAAATGGCCAAAGAGGGACAAGGGACCCTTTTGTTTTAATTGGAGATTAAGTGGGAGTGATTGGCGGGCAGGGAATTACCAAGAATTTTTAGGTTACTTGAGGACCTATTGACAGCTCTTTCTGTAATTAAATATAAGATTTAAAACAATCATTTTATTCACAGACTCATTTATAAAACAAATATAGCCTTAAAAGTTGACCTGTCAACTTCAATTTTTTTTACATATTAAAAATCTTCATTCAAAACGTCTATGTGGCATGTTAACCAAAAGTCCAACAGATGTGTAGTTTAGGAAACACTCATATTTCTGGGGGGGAAAGTGAAAGTATCCTGGTGCTGCACAGAATGTCATTAGCATATGAAACACCACTGAAAATCACAATTAGCATATGAAAGTCTGTGGTGCCACAATCAGCATCCAATGCAAAGTATGAATATCACCTTAATTGTACATTTTCTGGCCTTTTGGCTAACACCACAGATAGGCAGGTTTTTAATTTTTCAAATATAAAAACCTGAATCAAGTTTGCAGGCCCACTTCAAACAAATATGGGTTTGTGAATGGTGTGCAGGTCATTACTGAATTCTTAGGTTATTTCATGTCTTCATGAGAACTTTTACGTAGCTGACTACACTATTTAGAACAAGACCAAAAGGATTTTATTTATAAACACAGATACTAAAGTTTACACAAACATTAATGTGAGTTTTTATTGCTGTGGAGCAATGTGATTGATACATGTATAGACACACCACACAGTCTGATCTCCTAAACACAGGGACACCAGGGTGATACATTTATATACACATCACACAGTCTGATCTCCTAAACACAGGGACACCAGGGTGATACACTTCTATACACACCACACAGTCTGATCTCCTAAACACAGGGACACCAGGTGATACATTTATATACACATCACACAGTCTGATCTCCTAAACACAGGGACACCAGGGTGATACACTTATATACACACACACATTCAGATGTCCTAATAGGAGGGATACCAGGGTGATACACTTATATACACATCACACATCAGATGTCCTAATAGGAGGGACACCCGGTGGGAAAGAAGGAGAGAGGGATTTGGATCTTACAGACAGACTATCCCTCCTAAGAGGTATGGGAGATATGGACCCATAATATCTCCTAAAGAGGGACACTTGGGAGGTATGGACCACTAATATCTCCTAAAGAGGGACACTTGGGAGGTATGGACCCCTAATATCTCCTAAAGAGGACACTTGGGAGGTATGGATATCTACTCAGGTATGGAGCCTAATATCTACTAAGAGGGGACACTTTTTAGGCACAGAGCTCTAATACCATTTTGGGGAGATATGCATGTAAGAAGACTCATCCAGCCATGACCCATCACCCACAAACACTGTATCCAGTCTTGGTTGGTATCTCCCCTTGCTTTGATCAGGCATCTATGAATTTTTTCTCACACCTCTTCCTTCAATTACTTATTTACTAAGTTGCTACAAATGTTCAAACAAGGAAAGGATAACAAAATGAACCACGCATCATTTGTTTTAAGTAACCAGAAATATCTGATCATGATTGTATTCATTAAAGTTGTATTTTTGCACATGATGTCCCTTAGGTTCTGTTGATTTTAAAACCCAGTAAAAATGTACTCCAAATATAAATAAATAAAGACACCCTGTTGTTGTTAATATGGCCAGTAGATAATCCCATCACTGATGCCAATATAAAACACACAGCAAACATATTTAAAGGGATAGTATTGTTTCAAAATAAAAGCAGCTCCAATTAATCATCATAGTATTTGGGCCATGGAGAGTGTTATTTCAATACTGTCAGTTGTAACACTGCCCACCTCAGATGTGGAATCTGGTCTCTCTGACCAGACAGATCACAACAAGGGACAATCTTCTTACTGTGTGTTGTATACTGCTCTGGCACTCAAAGGGTTAAAACTAATGATAAGAGCCTGAACGTTCGGTCCAGAATTAGTGACCAGTGTTATGGGAGGTGGGACTGATGTTACACGACAACACTGAGCCAGTGCACTTGTGCAAAGCGAAATTCCACAGGATCAGCACGTGACTCTAAGTATTAACCCCCAGAGCAGGTAAGTAGTCAGGGGAACCTATCCAATATTTTAGTTTGTTTAAGTATATGGATTTACTGTTCCTTTAAACATTGCTGAAAACATTTACAGGGAGGAGCATAGGATGTTGTTCAGGCCATGCGGCTTCTAAAAAGAGAGTAATCAGACGTGACCCCCATTATATAGCACTGACCCAGCCAGCCTGTGACCTCTCATCCCTAAATACCAGGGCTCTTCCTGATGAAGGTCATTTCCATTCATCATGGCCCTCCTCTTACGGTTCTGGGGGCCATTCTCTAACACTACTTTAAAACTGACAGCACACACCCTGTGTGTACCGCACCGCTCTACGCCCTGTGTGTACCGCACCGCTCTACGCCTGTGTGTACCGCACCGCTCTACGCCCTGTGTGTGCCGCACCGCTCTACGCCCTGTGTGTACCGCACCGCTCTACGCCCTGTGTGTACCGCATCCGCTCTACGCCCTGTGTGTACCGCACCGCTCTACACCCTGTGTGTACCGCACCGCTCTACACCCTGTGTGTACCGCACCGCTCTACACCCTGTGTGTACCGCACCGCTCTACACCCTGTGTGTACCGCACCGCTCTACACCCTGTGTGTACCGCACCGCTCTACACCCTGTGTGTACCGCACCGCTCTACACCCTGTGTGTACCGCACCGCTCTACACCCTGTGTGTACCGCACCACTGTACACCCTGTGTGTACCCGCACCACTGTACACCCTGTGTGTACCGCACCACTGTACACTCTGTGTGTACCGCACCACTGTACACTCTGTGTGTACCGCACCACTGTACACTCTGTGTGTACCGCACCACTGTACACTCTGTGTGTACCGCACCACTGTACCTCTGTGTGTAACCGGCACCACTGTACACTCTGTGTGTGCCGCACCACTGTACACTCTGTGTGTGCCGCACCGCTCCACGCCCTGTGTGTACCGCACCGCTCTACACCCTGTGTGTACCGCACCACTGTACACTCTGTGTGTGCCGCACCACTCCACGCCCTGTGTGTACCACACCACTGTACACGCTGTGTGTGCCACACCCGCTCCACGCCCTGTGTGTACCCGCACCGCTCTACACCCTGTGTGTACCGCACCGCTCCACGCCCTGTGTGTACCGCACCGCTCCACGCCCTGTGTGTACCGCACCGCTCCACGCCCTGTGTGTACCGCACCGCTCTACGCCCTGTGTGTACACCGCTCTACGCCCTGTGTGTACCGCACCGCTCTACGCCCTGTGTGTACCGCACCGCTCTACGCCCTGTGTGTACCGCACCGCTCTACGCCCTGTGTGTACCGCACCGCTCTAACGCCCTGTGTGTACCGCACCGCTCTACGCCCTGTGTGTACCGCACCGCTCCACGCCCTGTGTGTACCGCACCGCTCTACACCCTGTGTGTACCGCACCACTCCACGCCCTGTGTGTACCGCAGCCGTCATGTGCAGTAGAGACTTCGCACTTTGGGCTGTCTCTACTGCACAATCAGAGTCAAGCACATGAGTGAGGCGACGCATGTGTGTGGAGCAGTAAAGGTAGCAGCCGCTTAACACTGAGTGCCAGAGGGGTACGCACAATGCCTTGTGTTCCCCCCCTGGCACTCAAAGGGTTCCGGACCTTGGCCCGTGTTAACGGGCTTTTACAATAGTTCTATATAACCCATTACTGTACATTGTGTAAACTTACTGTAAGCCTAATGCCAAGCACCCAGAAGTGTTGTTTTTTTGGCAGGGCCTGATTAAAGTGGATCTATCACATATAGATATCTAATGTTCATTAGTTAGAGCAAGTAGCAAAAAAGTTTAATATGTTAGTCATTTTTGAAAAGAAACTGTTATCTACGCAAAAATTCAAGTTTAAAAGGTGCCCAGCAGCCTACTTCCGCTTGCTGCACAGAGGGTGCTCCCGTCCCACTACCCAGCATCCTCCAATGACAGAGAATGTCTGACTCTAAGCTGGAGTGATCTCATTGGAGGATGCTGGGTAGTGAGACGGGAGCAGAGGCAGTGCTGCAAGCAGGAAGTAGGCTGCTGGGCAAGTTTAAAATTGAATTTTTGTGCGGATAACTTTTTTTTTAAATGACTAACGTTTAAGTTTTTCGCTAAAATGCTCCATCTAATGAGCATTAGATATCTATATATGATAGATCCACTTTAATGTGTGTGAAAATGAGAAATAAGCAGATTTTACATTTTAACTCTTAGAGGACCAGAGGGGTGTGGAAGGCATTGCGAAGCTACGTGAGGAATGTAGACGTCTGCTGGCTCCATGTATGAGCTGCACTAATATATCAATTTTACCAACATCACTCTAAACACAATACACACGATTTGCCTCTTCTTTTGCAGAGATTTACCATTACGTTAAGTTATGCTTAGGAAATTACAGCAAAGAGCATTTTTTGGTATTATTTTAATGTTTAATATTCTTTTTAGTGTATTCACCTCCCTAGGAGAACTGCAGAGTGTGTGTGTGGGGGGGGGACAAATTATAAAAAGTGAAATATAAGCATCCTGTAATAAAACAATAATACACAGATAAGAAAGTCATGATCAGCTCTTTACTGGTGAAATCACGTGGCAGTGTGGATGTGCCACAAGTCTACCCTTTGTCCTTTGGTACCATCCAGGAGGATCACTGGGAAACTTAACTGTTTAAAGGGATAGTAATACTTAAAATGTAAAAAAAAAAAAATATGTTGTAGGGTTTATCCCCCTGAGTAAAACAAGAGAACCCCCACTGCTGAAAGGTCTTTCATTCAAAAGTTATTAATTTTCAAAGTTGAATTTTTTAGGTGCAATAGCACAGTGGCCTGAAATTGTACAGTGGCGCTGTTGCTACACCATCCTATGGAGATTTATGGTCCTGGGACCAGAGCTGTCCATAGGATCGTGTAGCAACATTGCCACTGTACAATTTCAGGCCACTGTGATATTGCACCTAAAAAATTCAACTTTGAAAATTAATAACTTTTGAATGAAACAGTGGGAGTGCTCTTGTTTTACTCAGGGGGATAAACCCTACAACATATTTTTTTTTTAAATTTTAAGTATTACTATCCCTTTAAAGGACCAGCGTTTTGAGCCACTCATTAAGAACCAATGTGTGGCACACCCCCCTGGTTTTTAAAAGGATAAAGAACACCCACACCCACACACACACACACCTTTCCACGGACAGAAAATTCTATTGGGTCCTAATAGAGTTGCCACCTTTTCTTTAAAAAAAAAAAAAAAAAAAAAAAATACCGGCTATGGCATTCCCTCCATAGACTTTGAACATAAGCCAATTTTTTACCAACCTACCGGTAAAATACCGACTGGGTGGCAACACTAGGTCCTAAAAATATTTCCAGAAAGATGAACTTGACCCTTGTTGGCAATTTTTTTTCCTCAAACTGAAGTAGGCAGAGTGCTTAACCCTTTAGCACTTTGAGCGCCAGTGGGGTATGTCACGAACAGGATACTGGCAAATTCAAGGTAAGGGACCTATGGTGACCACGTGTCCAGCCCTGATTTTAAATGTGTGTCCTGGGCAGCCCCCTTCTGGGACAATACAAAGTCCTGGAATGATGATTCCAGAGCACAGAGAAGAACTGCTCATTGCCTACTGAGACAGGAAGTGATGCCTCTGCTGGGCTACAACAAAATGGCTTCCAGACAGATCTCTAAACACAAGAGAGAGAGAGAACTGACCCTTGCCTCCTGACATCAAAACAGGAGCTGCAGTGCAGTTTTATTGTAGTTTAAAGGGATAGTAACACTTCGTTTTATCTTTATTTTATTTTGTAGGCATTAAAAAAACATGAAGAACGATATAAGTCTTATCTCTCAAACCTTTATGGTTTAAGAGATATTCACAAACAAAATATCCCCCCCCCTCCTGCTCAGCCAGATCAGAAGGGAGGTGCCCAGGTAGACTGCAGAGAGGGACAATCTTCAATTAAGATAAGGGAAAAACCTGAAAAACTTGTCAATGGGGGGGGGAGGGCTTTCATTGTTCTCATAGGAAGAAGATTGTCCCCTGCTGTTATCTGTCTGGTCTATGGACTGGATTCCACATCTGAGAAGAGATGGCTTACACTAGGTAAAAGGGGCGGGAGGGGATACTTTGTTTGTGAATATCTCTCAGACCATAAAGGTTTGAGAGATAAGACTTATATCGTTCTTCATGTTTTTTTAATGCCTACAAAATAAAATAAAGATAAAACAAAGTATTACTATCCCTTTAAAGACTTTGGTTGTGATGTATATTATCTTGTAGCACAACAGTCAATGGCAGAGCTCCCTCTAGTGGTTAGAACTCTCTGGTGCACAGTAGGATAAACAGGTTACACACTAATGTCCAGTGATGTATAGTGACCCCTCCCACATAGCTGCACTAGAGCCCAGGACAAGTACTCTACTGATCTCATCTCCACAGTGTCTCTAAATGGTAAAATGGAAATATGGTCACCCTAAAGGGACCAAGTCAGTGTGCGAATGCAAGGTCAGAGAGTTCAAGGTCAGGGAAGGCAGCAAACAGTGGAGTAATAATAGGGGTCGCACCTGCGACTGTGCCCGTCACTCTCAGGGGCCTGGCCGCCCCCTGCGACCCGCTCGCCACGTGCCCGCAGCAACCTGTAAAACAGGGCAGCACTGTGCACAGCTGATCTCCTAGCGGCCGGCGCTCTAGTAATGCAGAGATGACATAATCTGCCAGCGCTCTGCATTACTAACAACCGTGCGGGAGCTCCAGTCAGAGGTCGTCTGTGCCGAATCTGTCACGTCACACATCGCTAGACCACCAGGTACTCGAGGAAGGAGGATGGGGGGGTCAGAAGGGGCAGTGTGGAGAATGAGGGGCATTGTGATGGGGGCATTGTTGAAGGGGAATGTGGAAGGGGCATTGTGATGGGGATATTGTTGAAGGGGCAATCTGAAAGGGACAATGTGGAGATTGAGGGGCAATGTGGAGATTGAGGGGCAATGTGGAACGGGCATTGTGATGGGGGCATTGTGGAAGGGGCATTGTAGAGAATGAGGAGCATTATGGAGGGGGCATTGTGATGGGGGCATTGTAGAAGGGGCATTGTGATGGGAGCATTGTTAAAGGGGCAATGTGGAGAATGAGGGGCATTGTGGAAGGGGCAATGTAGAAGGGGTAATGTGGAGGTGGCCAATGTGGTCGGGGGGGCCATGGTAATTCTTGCACCAGGGCCCACTGGCTTCTAGTTACGCCTCTGGCAGCAAAGCATGGCAGATGAGGAGGAAGGCCAAGGTCAACCTCCAAGAGAGAAAAGCTAGGAACAGGGGCAGAGTAGGTCATAGATACAGGGCACCAGTGCCGATGCCCTAAACACTGGATGGAATTTGCATGGGGTTTTTGCACAGTATCAGGCCAGTACTGCATGATGTATGCATTGCATCACCAAACCAGCTCAAAGGCTCGTTCTGAATAGATGGTGTCCCTTAAATAAACATTGCATCACTCATGTACACGCTTATTCTGTTGACTAGCCTAAAAAAACAGCATCGCTTCTTCACAAATGGCTTCTGTAAGGGAGTGTGATTGACTGCAAGAGAAAAGGCTACTGCGGTGTGTGTCAGCACTGGACATCTGATTCCTATCCACAGGGGCAGAACCACAGGACCTCACACTGGTATACACATGGTCCCTTTAAAGGGATAGTAGTGTTTCATAATAAAAGCAGCTCTAATTAATCTTCATAGTATTTGGACTTTGGAAAGTGTTATATCAATTCTGTCAGAGTTGTAGTACAAGAGTAATTCAATGACAAAGTATCCCCTCCCGCCCCTTTTACTGATGTAACACTGCTCAGCCAGAGCAGAAGGGAGGTGCCCAGGTAGACTGCAGAGAGGGACAATCTTCAATTAAGATAAGGGAAAAAACCTGAAAAACTTTTCAAGGGGGGCAGGGCTTTCATTGTTCTTATAGGAAGAAGATTGTCCCCTTCTGTTATCTCTCTGGTCTATGGACTGGATTCCACATCTGAGAAGAGATGACTTACACTAGGTAAAAGGGGCAGGAGGGGGAACTTTGCTTGTTAATCTCTCTCAAACCATAAAGGTTTGAGAGCATAAGACTTATATCGTTCGTGTTTTTTTTAATGCCTACAAAATAAAATAAAGATAAAACGAAGTATTACTATCCATTTAAGGACCAGAGGGGTATGCAAAACATTGCTTCTCAATCCATTGTTCCCCCTTCCCCCGAATCTTTAACTCTGAGTGCCAGAGGGTTATGCAACGGATTGAGAAGCAGTTGGGGGGGGAAGAGGTTATAATTAGGAGAGGTTATGAAAATGGTATTGGGTGGTATGAATGAAAACCATCCCAGCAGTTGGACTATCTATGTATTGTCCACCAGGTAAAGCACTATAAGAGGGGTGGCCTACCCTGGTCCTCAGGGGCTACCAACAGTGCATGTTTTCAGGATATCCCAGGTGGATTACTTAAAGGGACAGATCCACTAATTCGTGCTCCAGCTGGGATATCCCAAAATGATGTACTATCGATAGCTCGGGGACCAGGGTTGCCTATTGCTACGCTATACTAATATGTACTGCTTATTTAACACTGAGTACCAGAGGAGTAGGCAACACAACTCTGGCATTTAAAGGGTTAAGCGTTGTAGGATTGTCCCAGTTTGGGTGTGAGACAAACTGATGTAATAAAAAGACAAAAATGAATAAATAAGCAGTCAACTGATCTCTAGTAACAGCAGGAAATTTCCACATTTCTACACAATGGGACATTTTGCAATAACGTGGAATTTGTGGTTTCCTTATAATTACGGCTGCTAACGACTCTCATTCCCAGAGGGAATTAAACAGCAATACTGCAGATTCCGAAGTGTATAGACTAGTAAACACACCAAGATCCTGTCGCTTTAACCCCTCGTACAGCAGATTTAAAGGGACATTGGCGTTGATGTACAAATACTCCTTAGTGAAATTAAATCACAAATGAACTGCACCAAAGGCAACTTGTTTCCCATTGATTTAAAATGTGGGTTTTAACTATTTGAATGCTAGCAAAATCCAAAACGCTGCTTTGAAATTAGTTTGAGACCTCTCCAGCATTCCAAGGGTTAAAGTCATGTTTATATCAATCGGGATTTGAGTGAGGTTCATTCCCCAGCACTTCTCTACTCCCTCTTAGTACATCACTATTTTTATATTGCATGATACTGGAGGCCAGGCTGCTGTAACAGAAGCTGACCCTTATTAGACACCCGCTCTGGTACGGAAAAGGTTAACATGCAAACAGAATAAAACTGTTCTTTATCATGTCTGGTAACTAACAACATTAGCACAAGGATGGAACAAGGATTTGAATTAAACATACCTCCCAAGTGTCCCTCTTTAGGCTATATTAGGGGTACATACCTCCCATGTGTTCCTCTTTAGGAGATATTAGGGGTAAAGACATCCCAAGTGTCCCTCTTTAGTAGATATTAGGGGTACATACCTCTCAAGTGTCCTTCTTTAGGAAGGACAGTTCCCCTTTGAGACCCAGATCCCTCTGTCCCACCCTGGTGTCCCTGTGTTTATGAGATCAGACTGTGTGGTGTGTATATAAGTGTATTACACTGGTGTCCCTGTGTTTAGGAGATCAGATTGTGTGGTGTGTATATAAGTTTATCACCCTGGTGACCCTGTGTTTAGGAGATCAGACTGTGTGGTGTGTATAGAAGTGTATCACCTTGGTGTCCCTGTGTTTAGGAGATCACACTGTGTGGTGTGTATATAAGTGTATCACCCTGGTGTCCCTGTGTTTAGGAGATCAGACTGTGTGGTGTGTATAGAAGTGTATCACCCTGGTGTCCCTGTGTTTAGGAGATCACACTGTGTGGTGTGTGTGTATAGAAGTGTATCACCCTGGTGTCCCTGTGTTTAGGAGATCAGACTATGTGGTGTGTATAGAAGTGTACCACCCTGGTGTCCCTGTGTTTAGGAGATCAGACTGTGTGGTGTGTATAGAAGTATATCACCCTGGTGTCCCTGTGTTTAGGAGATCAGACTGTGTGGTGTGTATAGAAGTGTATCACCCTGGTGTCCCTGTGTTTAGGAGATCAGACTGTGTGGGGTGTGTATAGAAGTGTATCACCCTGGTGTCCCTGTGTTTAGGAGATCAGACTGTGTGGTGTGTGTATAGAAGTGTATCACCCTGGTGTCCCTGTGTTTAGGAGATCAGACTGTGTGGTGTGTATAGACGTATATCACCCTGGTGTCCCTGTGTTTAGGAGATCAGACTATGTGATGTGTATATAAGTGTATCACCCTGGTGTCCCTGTGTTTAGGAGATCAGACTGTGAGGTGTGTATATAAGTGTACCACCCTGGTGTCCCTGTGTTTAGGAGATCAGACTGTGTGGTGTGTATATAAGTGTATCACCCTGGTGTCCTGTGTTTAGGAGATCAGACTGTGTGGTGTGTGTATAGAAGTGTATCACCCTGGTGTCCCTGTGTTTAGGAGATCAGACTGTGTGGTGTGTATAGACGTATATCACCCTGGTATCCCTGTGTTTAGGAGATCAGACTATGTGATGTGTATATAAGTGTATCACCCTGGTGTCCCTGTGTTTAGGAGATCAGACTATGTGATGTGTATATAAGTGTATCACCCTGGTGTCCCTGTGTTTAGGAGATCAGACTGTGTGGTGTGTATATAAGTGTATCACCCTGGTGTCCTGTGTTTAGGAGATCAGACTGTGTGGTGTGTATAGAAGTGCATCACCCTGGTGTCCCTGTGTTTAGGAGATCAGACTGTGTGGTGTGTATATAAGTGTATCACCCTGGTGTCCCTGTGTTTAGGAGATCAGACTGTGTGGTGTGTATAGAAGTGCATCACCCTGGTGTCCCTGTGTTTTAGGAGATCAGACTGTGTGGTGTGTATATAAGTGTATCACCCTGGTGTCCCTGTGTTTAGGAGATCAGACTATGTGGTGTGTGTATAGAAGTGTATCACCCTGGTGCCCCTGTGTTTAGGAGATCAGACTGTGTGGTGTGTATATAAGTGTATCACCCTGGTGTCCCTGTGTTTAGGAGATCAGACTGTGTGGTGTGTATAGAAGTGCATCACCCTGGTGTCCCTGTGTTTAGGAGATCAGACTGTGTGGTGTGTATATAAGTGTATCACCCTGGTGTCCCTGTGTTTAGGAGATCAGACTGTGGTGTGTGTATAGAAGTGTATCACCCTGGTGCCCCTGTGTTTAGGAGATCAGACTGTGTGGTGTGTATATAAGTGTATCACCCTGGTGTCCCTGTGTTTAGGAAATCAGACTGTGTGGTGTGTATATAAGTGCATCACCCTGGTGTCCCTGTGTTTAGGAGATCAGACTGTGTGGTGTGTATATAAGTGTATCACCCTGGTGTCCCTGTGTTTAGGAGATCAGACTATGTGATGTGTATATAAGTGTATCACCCTGGTGTCCCTGTGTTTAGGAGATCAGACTGTGTGGTGTGTATATAAGTGTATCACCCTGGTGTCCTGTGTTTAGGAGATCAGACTGTGTGGTGTGTATAGAAGTGCATCACCCTGGTGTCCCTGTGTTTAGGAGATCAGACTGTGCGTTGTGTATATAAGTGTATCACCCTGGTGTCCCTGTGTTTAGGAGATCAGACTGTGTGGTGTGTATATAAGTGTATCACCCTGATGTCACTGTGTTTAGGAGATCAGACTGTGTGGTGTGTATATAAGTGTATCACACTGGTGTCCCTGTGTTTAGGAGATCAGACTGTGTGGTGTGTATAGAAATGTATCACCCTGGTGTCCCTGTGTTTAGGAGATCAGCCTGTGTGGTGTGTATAGAAGTGCATCACCCTGGTGTCCCTGTGTTTAGGAGATCAGACTGTGTGGTGTGTATAGAAGTGTATCACCCTGGTGTCCCTGTGTTTAGGAGATCAGACTGTGCGGTGTGTATATAAGTGTATCACCCTGGTGTCCCTGTGTTTAGGAGATCAGACTGTGTGGTGTGTATAGAAGTGTATCACCCTGGTGTCCCTGTGTTTAGGAGATCAGACTGTGTGGTGTGTATAGAAGTGTATCACCCTGGTGTCCCTGTGTTTAGGAGATCAGACTGTGTGGTGTGTATAGAAGTGTATCACCCTGGTGTCCCTGTGTTTAGGAGATCAGACTGTGTGGTGTGTATATAAGTGTATCACCCTGGTGTCCCTGTGTTTAGGAGACCAGACTGTGTGGTGTGTATATAAGTGTATCACCCTGGTGTCCCTGTGTTTAGGAGATCAGACTGTGTGGTGTGTGTATATAAGTGTATCACCCTGGTATCCCTGTGTTTAGGAGATCAGACTGTGTGGTGTGTGTATATAAGTGTATCACCCTGGTATCCCTGTGTTTAGGAGATCAGACTGTGTGGTGTGTATATAAGTGTATCACCCTGGTGTCCCTGTGTGTAGGAGATCAGACTGTGTGATGTGTATATAAGTGTATCACCCTGGTGTCCCTGTGTTTAGGAGATCAGACTGTGTGGTGTATATATCAGTGTATCACCCTGGTGTCCCTGTGTGTAGGAGATCAGACTGTGTGGTGTGTATATAAGTGTATCACCCTGGTGTCCCTGTGTTTAGGAGATCGGACTGTGTGGTGTGTATATAAGTGTATCACCCTGGTGTCCCTGTGTGTAGGAGATCAGACTGTGTGATGTGTATATAAGTGTATCACCCTGGTGTCCCTGTGTTTAGGAGATCAGACTGTGTGGTGTATATATCAGTGTATCACCCTGGTGTCCCTGTGTGTAGGAGATCAGACTGTGTGGTGTGTATATAAGTGTATCACCCTGGTGTCCCTGTGTGTAGGAGATCAGACTGTGTGGTGTGTATATAAGTGTATCACCCTGGTGTCCCTGTGTGTAGGAGATCAGACTGTGTGATGTGTATATAAGTGTATCACCCTGGTGTCCCTGTGTTTAGGAGATCAGACTGTGTGGTGTGTATATAAGTGTATCACTTTGATCCACAGCAATACAACTCACATTAATGTCTGTATAAGTGTCAATATATGTGTTTATAGAATAGTCTGTGTAAATAAAATACTTTAGTCTTGACCTAAGTCATTTATTAAGGAGGTGTCAGTAGGTCATGAAGTGACCTAAAAATTCTCGGTAAAGCCCCGCCCACCAGCCATATCTCCAGTAACACCATCTAAAACAACAGTGTCTCTCTTTGGCCATTTGAAATGTCGGAAGGTATGAGGAAGGCTTCTCAGGCCAGGATTTAAGGATTTCCCTGTTCAGAAACACAGGAAAGTCAATTAGGGACCATTTCATTTGCACTGACCCATCTGTGCCCAAACAGGGAAATTCTTAAATCCTGACCTCTTTGCAACCCTTGAGGACTGAACTTAACCCTTTGAGTGCCAGAGGGGTATGGAATGCATTGCTTTGCAATGCATTCTGTACCCCTCTGGCACCCAAAGGGTTAAACATATTTGCAATAGAATAACTGCCTGGACACTAGGTAAATGGTCTGTGCACCAGGTGGCGCTGTTTATACCATTTGATTGAATTCCCCAGCAGTTTGCATACTGTTGTTTTACGCAGCAGGACAGTCTGTACTATATAGGAGTGTTTCATAATCAAAGTAATATTCTCCTTTAAAATCTGTCCAGGTATGGAAACCTTCATAGAATTATTCTTTCTAGAGGTCTACACTCCACATCCAAGAGTGTACAATCCCATTTCCCAGCCCTGATATTCCAGGATTGACTCACACACTGAGGGAGGGGATTCCCATCCAAGTTATGAACACTTACCTTCCTTCACCTCTTGGTGCTTCTCATCCAGACCAGCAGGGGGCACACACAGCTCATTCCCCAGTGGGAACTGTGTGCAGTTAAACATCTCAGCCAGGGGAACCCAAATGCAGCCATGACAGGGGTGCAGCCATCCCGTACCGCCTCACAGAGGCTCCTGCAGGGATACACAGCCTCCTCCAGGTCACTCAGGCAGACCGGCGCAAATAAAGAGCACAGGAACTTCTTGGTGTCTGCATGGCACTGCTTGGTGAGGAGGGGAACCCAGGAGCCTGCCTGCTGTAGTGCCTCTTTCATGGTGTCATGCCCGAGGAGGTTGGGCAGGCGCATTTCACTGTAGCCCACCCCATGGCACAGAGTCATGCTGCTGGGGATAGCTTTGCAGCTGCTTTTGCGGGTACTCAGCTGGGTGAGGATGAAGGGGAAAGAGTCTGCAGGCCACAGGATGCCAAATGTGCCCAGCCAGAGGGAGATGGACAACAGGAACCTCATGACGAAGAGAAGATGGTGGAGGACGTGAAGGAAGGCTTCCAGCTATGGGAAGAAGAAAAGAGAGAGTCAGATCTATTTCTAGGTTATGGTTTTGTAAAAGAGAAATCTAGAACCTTACTAGATCCACCCCATAGTCCCACCATAGGTTAACCACGATTCCCAGATTGACCAAAAACAATACTATATTTTGGCTACTGTGACAGAAAGTGATGTCAGTGATGAGCTACAAGAAAATTACCATTAAGCCTTAGTGTAGCCGTACTCTGCAAGAGAATTACCACTAAGCCTTAGTGTAGCCGTACTCTACAAGAGAATTACCATTAAGCCTTAGTGTAGCCGTACTCTACAAGAAAATTACCACTAAGCCTTAGTGTAGCCGTACTCTACAAGAGAATTATCACTAAGCCTTAGTGTAGCCGTACTCTACAAGAGAATTACCATTAAGCCTTAGTGTAGCCGTACTCTACAAGAAAATTACCACTAAGCCTTAGTGTAGCCGTACTCTACAAGAGAATTACCACTAAGCCTTAGTGTAGCCGTACTCTGCAAGAAAATTACCACTAAGCCTTAGTGTAGCCGTACTCTGCAAGAAAATTACCACTAAGCCTTAGTGTAGCCGTTCTCTACAAGAAAATTACCACTAAGCCTTAGTGTAGCCATTCTCTACCAGAAAATTACCACTAAGCCTTAGTGTAGCCGTACTCTACCAGAAAATTACCACTAAGCCTTAGTGTAGCCGTACTCTACAAGAAAATTACCACTAAGCCTTAGTGTAGCCGTACTCTGCAAGAAAATTACCACTAAGCCTTAGTGTAGCCGTACTCTGCAAGAAAATTACCACTAAGCCTTAGTGTAGCCGTTCTCTACAAGAAAATTACCACTAAGCCTTAGTGTAGCCGTACTCTACCAGAAAATTACCATTAAGCCTTAGTGTAGCCGTACTCTACAAGAAAACTGAGCTGCAGCTAATGTTTGGTGTCAGAAATAGGACTCTGTTATATTCCTCATGCAGGAGCAGTCAATGACTGGACCTTCAAAGACCACCTAAAGAACTAGAGTGTAACCGGATGCTACAAGATGAACTTCAAATAGTTGTATCAGTTAATGATTCAAATATGTAGATGATTGCACTTATCTCATCCAACCATTGGCAAGTCCCATGAGACATCTGAATAAGGTATATGGAGATAGAGGATGAACTATAAAATTACGGATGATGGTCTAAGATCTATGGCACATTAACGCAGTCATTGTCTCTTATGCTTTTCAAAGTACATAACACAGGTCTCCTTGTTGCAGCCCCCATCCAATCACAAATCTACAGTAGGAGCACAGAATACAAGGTCTGCAATATTGTTAAACTTTTTATAGCGTCAAAGCACCTAAAGCTGCACTTCAGTTTAGTACGCATATCATCAGACACTCCTAGTCGAGTTCTCCAGTAACTCCATTGAGAAGTGTAGGTGGATCTTGTGGTATTGGATAGAAAACTGGTTGAAGGATAGGGAACAGTGTGATGTTATAAATGGACAATTATCTAATACAGTTAAAGTGGAGTACCTCAGGGTTCAGTACTTGGTCCACTGCTTTCTAACATGTTTATAAATGGACCTGATAATATATATCAAAAGCAAAATATCAACATTTGCAGATGATACTAAATTATGCAGGGTAATTAATTCAGAACAGGATAATTGCTCTCTACAGAGGGATTACATACAATGTCAGATTGGGCAAACAAATGGAATATGAAGTTTAATGTGGGGAAGTGTAAAGTCATACATTTGGGAAGAAAAAATCCCAAGGCTACTTATAAACTTAATGGAACCATTTTAGGGGACTTATTGCTATAGAAAGACCTGGGTATCTTTGCAGAGTAAAACTTGGAAACAGCAGTGTCAAATAGCAGTAACAAAAGCAAACAAAATCCTGTCTTGCATAAAAAGTGGTATTGAAGCAAGAGTGGATAATATTTGGCCACTTTACAGATCACCTTGAATATTCAGTGCAGTTTGGGGCACCAGTTCTGAAAAAGGGATATTCTAGAACAAAGTACAGAGAAGAGTAACAAAATTAATTTAGTGAATGGTGGACTTAATGTATGAGGAACAACTAGACAAACTTGGTTTATTTACTCTAGAGAAAAGACTACTAAGAGGAGAACTTAGCACAATATCCAAGTGTATGAGAGGTCAATGCAAGGAACTTTTCATTCCAAGGCCTGATCAAGTAACCAAGGGCCACCCCTTGAGATTAGAGGAAAGGAAGTTTCAAATTAAGCAAAGGAAGGGGTTTTTTTTTAGAGTAAGGTCTATTAAATAGTGAAATTTCTTGCCCAAGAATGTGGTTATGGCAGATACAATGGATACATTTAAGAGAAGATTAGATACATTTCTTTCCAGAGGGAAAATACAGGGTTATACAGTGTATTAGTAGGTAACTAAGGAAGTTCAGATAAAGACTAATTTATTTGTAGCAGGAAAGCTATATAATTCTAATGTCTGTAGCCCAAGAACGCTCCTTAGGTCTATACCCTTTCCAATGAACTAGATATTGTACCTGGCCTCTGACCCGGCGAGTGTCCAAAATACTTTGTACCTCATACTCCTCATGGTCTCCACTTTGACAGGTCCGGGATGGACAGGAGCAGTAGTATATCTGTTACAGACCAGTGGTTTCAGTAATGACACATGGAAAGCATTAGAGATGCGCATATTAGCAGGGAGTTC
Source organism: Rhinophrynus dorsalis (assembly GCA_037306005.1). Classification (NCBI taxonomy): domain Eukaryota; kingdom Metazoa; phylum Chordata; class Amphibia; order Anura; family Rhinophrynidae; genus Rhinophrynus; species Rhinophrynus dorsalis. The sequence continues at coordinate 615,803,003 of CM074719.1, read as the reverse complement.
AAGGGCATAGATTACGGGTTTAATCCTATGGATAACCCGAAAGGGGCCCACAAATCGAGAAGCCAGCTTTTTACAAGGCACCTGGAGATGGAGATTGCGTGAGGACAACCATACTCCCTCTCCCACCTGGAACACTGGAGCCGGTAGCCATCTACGGTCTGCTTGTCTCTTATAGCGCAACGTGGAACTCTGCAGGGATCTCTGAACCCGTACCCATGTGGAGTGGAGCACCCTCAAGTGCTCCTCCAGAGCAGGAATATTCTGAGCCTCGAAAGACTCTGGCAGCAGCGAAGGTTGGAACCTGTACTTAATCAGAAAGGGTGAATTCCGAGAGGAGGAATTGACTACACTATTTCTGGCAAGCTCTGCCCACGGTAACAGGTTCGCCCAATTATCATGATGGTCAGAGATAAAACAAACAATGGAGAAACTGTTCCAGTGCCTGATTGGACTCTGTGTGGTAAGCAGAGGAGAACGAGAACTGGATACCCATCTGTCTGCAAAAAGCTCTCCAAAAACACAACACAAACTGGCTCCCACAATCGGAGACCACCACATTGGGTATGCCATGGAGGCAGACCACCTCCTTTGCAAAGATCTTGGCCAACTCCTTGGAGGAGGGGAGTCCCCTCAGGGGCACAAAATGGGCCATCTTGGAAAATCTATCCACAATCATGAGGATAACAGTGTACCCCTCTGGGACAGGCAACTCCACCATAAAGTCAATGGATAGGTGCAAACATGGACATTCCCCAGTAGGAATTGGTTGCAGGAGACCAACCGGAAGATGTTTAGGAGTCTTATTCTGCGCACAAGTGGAACATGTGGCAACAAATGTGGAGCAATCTGCCCTTAGACTGGGCCTCCAAAAGAGTCTAGTCATGGACCATATCAGTTGGTCTCTACCAACGTGCCCTGCAGCCTTCGAGGAATGGTACGTCTCCAGCAGTCTGGTATGGTATTCAGGCACAAAACACTTCCCATTAGGCTTCTCCATCGGGGCTGAAGCTTCAGCAGTCAAAATCTTCTCTCCCAATGGAGATGTAATACTGTTACATATCATAGTCAAGATTCGGTTAGGAGGAATAATAGGTACTGGAGGCAACACCTCCTGGGACTCAGCCCCCAAATTGTCGAGAAAGAGCATCTGCTCAAATGCTTTTAGTACCAGGGAGGTAGGAGACCACAAAATTAAACCTTGAGAGGAATAGGGCCCATCTGGCCTGACATGGAGACAACCTCTTGTGATCTGTCAGTATCAGGATAGGGACTGTAGTGCCCTCCAACAGATATCGCCATTCTTTCAGAGCAAGGATGATGGCGAGTAACTCCCAGTTGCCTACATCATATAGACTCTCAGTCTTCGATAGTCTCTTAGAGAAGAAACTGCACGGAAGCAATGGTTTCCCAGGGCCCGAGCGCTGGGACAACAATGCGCCTACTCCAGATTCTGAGGCATCAACCTCCAGGGTGAAAGGTAGGGTGGGACAATATCGGCGCTTTAGCAATAGCTTACTTCAGATCCTCAAATGCCTGCAAGGCCTTGGTGACCGGTCTGAAAGATTAGCTCCCTTCTGAGTCATGTCTGGGAGAGGTTTGACTACAGTGGATATGTTTCGGATGAACTTTCTGTAGTAATTGGTGAAGCCCAGGAACCTCTGTATGGACCTTAGCCCCACTGGAAGTGGCCACTGTAATATGGCACATAGTTTTTGTGGGTCCATAGCTAGGACATGAAATAACGTATCCTAGGAATGTCAGCTGGGATTTGTGAAATTCACATTTTTCTAGCTTGCAGAATAATTTGTTCTCCCTGAGCAGTTGTAGGACCCGGGCTACATCTGCTCTATGTGCCTCCAAGGTAGGAGAATGGATGAGTATATCGTCCAAATATACCACAAGAACTCCATAGAAGGTCTCTCAAAACATTGTTAATGAATTCCTGGAAGACAGTGGGAGTGTTGCACAATCCGAACTGCATCACCAAATATTCATAGTGCCCGTTACGGGTGTTAAACGCTGTCTTCCACTCATGACCTTCTTTTATTCATACCAAATTGTACGTGGCCCTCAGGTCAAGTTTCGTGAAAACAGTCGAGCCTTTGATACTATCAAAAGCTCCGTGATCAATGGAATTGGATAGGCGTTCTTTACTATCAATTTGTTCAGACCCCTGAAATCAATGCATGGTCTGAGTTCCCCATCTTTTTTCTCCCACAGATGAGGACGACTTCCGGATAATGCCCCTAGATAAAGTGTCAGCCACATAATCCTCCATGGCCTTTTTCTCCTCCACAGATAAGGGGTATACAGGGCCTTACGGGGTCTGCCCCTGGCACTAGATCAACAGTACAATCGTACGGCCATTGCGGCGGTAATGTACTGGCCTCTCCCTTATTAAACACTGCTTTGTAGGACTGGTACTCAGCAGGTAAGGAGGTAGAGGTACACAATATCCTGGTAGGCTGCTGGAGGCAAGATTTTGTACATTGAGGGGACACTAACGGTTTTTCAGACACTCAGACAGTGGATTAGAATAAAACACAGTTTTATTAAAGAAAAAAAAATAAGAACAAGATCGCCCTCTATAGGCAACACAGTAAATAGCAGTATATTGGCTACATATGCCGTCACAGGACCAGTATACAGAAGCAAGGATAATACATATACTGTCACAGGACAAGCTAAGAATAGCGAATGGCAAGCAATAGTTAAATACAAGGAATCGTCAGTCTCATATGTGGTGTTTGGCACGCCCAAGGAGAAATAAGAGGCAGCTGGAGGTGCTAGATTACACAACACCTTAAGTCCTTAACTGTAGAACTGCTTAGGTAGTGCAGAGACTGAGGCAGCACGCTGCAAGGTAGTTGGAAGATAGCCCCCACGGGCGTATAACGGAGACCAACTGTATCGAGATAGCTTGAGCCAATAGCCCCCACGGGCGTAGAACAGAGAATACTGTACTGCGAGAGCATGAGCCAATAGCCCCCATGGGCGTATAACGGAGACCAACTGTACAGTGTTAGCTTGAGTCAATAACCCCCACGGGTGTATAAGGAGACATCCTGCATTGCTAGAGCGTGAGCCATGATCCCTCCAAGCGTAATATCGGACACTGCGTACTGCAGGAGCTTAGTCGATAGCCTCCACGGGCGTATTAACGGAAACCACCTGTTGCTGCAAGTGCTTGAACCAATTGCCCCACCAGAGTTCTCTCCCATACGACCCGAAGGAGCTAGAGCCAATAGCGCCTCCCACGGGCGCGTTAATGGAGACCGACTACTCTGCTTAGTTGACAATATGAGCCGCCGTCTAACAAAGGCCCGCAACGCGGCCGGCTCAGCAGGAGCAGCAGATAACTGCAACGGCTCTGCAAGAGTTAACCACGGCAGCAATGGTAGAAGATATAGCTCTGCAAGTACAATCGGAGGCTCAGTGAGTAAAGGAATTGCTCTGCAAGTGCCAAGGAGACTCAGCTGAATGTGGTACAGCTCTGCAAGTGTAACAGAAGACTCAGCTCAGGAGACACGGCTCAGCAGGAGTTAATGGTAGCAGTCTCCCAAGCGGCAGCGATCAGAATGTCGCCGGGCGACAACAGCAGCAGTAAACTGGAACAGTAGCAAGTCGGTGCAGGTCACGGAGCAGGAAGTCAGCCAGGCCGGGTCAGATCACGGAGGAGATTCACAGACAAGCCAGATCAGCAACGAGCAGGAACGTCAGCCAGGCCGGGTCAGATCACGGAGCAGGAACACAGGAGCGTAGTCAGAACAGGCCAATTCGGTACACAGGAAATCAGGAACGCAGCAACAGCAACACTGGCTCTGGAACACCACGAAAGGGCACCTCACAGGTGCCAATGGACAGGTATAAAAAGGTCACCAGGGGCGGGCCAAACAAGGCTCAACCAATAGGGGAGCAGCACAAGCGAGAATGACAGAGAGAGATCACAGGGACCGTGATAGACCACAACTGAATATCACAAGTCTGCCAATCAATTCTTGGGTTGCGAGTCTGCAACCAGGGAAAACCTAGAATGATGGCATAATGGGGAGAATGTATGACCTGGAAACTGTTGTGTCTCCACGTGGAGTGCCCCTACCCTTAGAAACAAGGGATGAGTCTCATGTGTAATGTGTGCCGGCTGTAGGGGTCGGCCATCAATGGCCTCAATCACCGATGGCTCAGAGCGAGGCAGCAAAGGGATAGAGTGTCTGGCCGTAAAGTCTGCATCTATGAAAAAGTCTGCGGCCCCGAAGTCCAGTAGTGCAGAAGCCACTACCGAGGACTCTGTCCAAGACAATACTACTTCAAGAATCGGTTTTGTCCTGAAGTCTCTCTGGGGACTGTGAAATTCCACCCAGGGTCTGTCCCCTACCTGACCTTAGGTGCGCGTGTTTCCCAGCCGTATACGGCAAGCACACAACATATGGCCCAGCGCTCCACAGTATAAGAAAAGGCCCCTCCTCCTGCTCCGAGCCCTGTCCTCCACCGAAAGGCGTGTAAAGCCTAGCTGCCTCGGTTCTCCCCCGGTGTGGTCAGAACTAGGAGGTATGGGAGGTGAGGGAGGACAGGGTGGGAGCAAGAAGCTAGGTTCCAACCGAGGTAAAGGTTTACGCCTCTGTTCCTTGGACGAAGGCCTCTCACGGATTCTTGTATCAATCAGGATGGCGACTGCGATTAGCTCCTCCAGATCACCAGGCAGGTCTCGGGATGCCCTCTCATCTTTAATAGTGTCACACAAACCCTGGGAGAAAGCAGCAACTAGGTCTTCATTGTTACATCCCACCTCCGCTGCCAGAGTACGGAATTCAATAGCGTAGTCCGCTACCTTACGTGTGCCCTGCCGTATTGTCACAAGTCTTTTGGCAGCAGAGGTTGCATGCCCAGGAACATCAAAAACTGTCCGGAAAGAGGCCACAAATTATGAATTTTGGGTTTTTCCATCTTCCAGCCAATGCCTTGCCGGACAGGAGGAAGATCAGGAATCCCACCTTACTTCGTTCAGTAGGGAAAGCATGCGGTACCATTTCCAAAAAAATTGCCGATTGAGGAACCCCCAGTACAGTGTAGGTTCCCAATCATATCTTTGGGGTAAAGGAGCGGAGCCAGACAACCCTCTACTCATGCCAGCCTCAGAGGAAGTTGCCACAACCGATGCAGGTACTGGGGAAGCCTCCGGTTGTTGAGCTAAGTGCTCAAGGTGAGCCGTGCGATTCAATAGTGTCTGCGTAGGAAAAGACAACTGGTCGATCCTCTGGTCCTGAGAATCCATCCTGGACAGGATGCTCTGATTAAGTGGACTGTCTGATCCTTCAGTAGACATGGCCCTTATGTACTGTCACAGTGTGCAGGCAAAAGAAGGACAGGACACAAAGATAAAATATAACCACCTTTATTTATTATGTACAGCAATAATGGTAGAGCCCCCACAGAATCCCAGACATAAACAAACAGGACCCAAGGTCCCTCCAGAGCTGCAAACTGTACTGTGCACTGCATTACTCCAGGTCTCGAGACTACAGGTCAGGCAATCAGGTATTTTAAGGAGCGAGTAGGCAGCCAGAGTCACAGGTCAGACAAGCTGGGGACTACATAGAGCGAGAGTAACCAGGCCACTGGTTAGGCAACCGGAGACTACGCTGAGCAAGTAGGAGCTAGGGCCACTGGTCAGTCAAGCTGAGGACTACAAGGAGCTAAAGTAACCAGGCTCAAAGGAAGGCAACCGGAGGCTACACCGAGCAGGTAGTTGCCAGGGCCACTGGTCAGGCAGTCCGGGGTCATACACAGAGCGAGTAGTCAGCCGGAGCCACAGGTCATAACCGATGTGGGTAGTCAGACAAGCTGGGGTCATACACAGAGCGAGTAGTCAGCCAGAGCCACAGGTCAGAACCAAGGTGGGTAGTCAGTCAAGCCGGGGTCATACACAAAGCGAATACTCAGACAGGCACGGATAACAACGGAGCAAACAGAAGCTATCAGGAACACGTATAGGACAATGACTCCCTGGCCCAGGGAGGTTTATAAAGGAGCAGAAGAAGGCGGGACCCAATTAGGCCACACAGAATAGGCCCATAAACAGGCGTCCTAACCAGTGCCTGTTTCATGATGTCAGCAATGCAGAGGTAGCCGCAACTATGCCGGCCAACATACCACAGAGGAAGGAAGCACGAGATAACTAGGCCTCCAATGTAGACTGTGATATATTCTCACTCTTCTACTCTGCTGGAATCCTTTTATTTCACATGAAATCTAAACAAACGAATACTTTAACCCTTTGAGTGCCAGAGTGGTATGCAATGCCCATTGGCACTCAAAGGGTTAACCCCTTTAAACATAAGCACGTCTGCTATGCATTGCAAGGCAATATGTTGGAGAACTCTGTAGTATCCACGATGTTAAAGGGATAGTAATACTTGAATTAAAGTTGAGGTCCAAGTCTTCTTTATATTATTTCTAACAAATAGCGCTATATTTTAACACTGACAGTTTTATAGTTCAAGCACAATCCATTCGGAAAGGATCCCCCTCCCGTCCCTTCTGGTCACCTCCCCTCAGATCTGTAATCCGGTCATGGGACTGGAATGATGCAGCGAGGGACAATCTTCACTCAGTAAGTAAAAGGAAAAGCCTGCCCCCCCCTTGACGAAAGAGGGCAGGATTTTCCTTTTGTTTACTGAAGATTGTCCATCGCCCCGCTATGTCTGGACCAGACTGAGAGGCAGCGCGATGCAGGGGAAAGGTGATTGAATACCGCTTGAACTACAAACCTGTAAGTGTTCAAACATATATGAGTTTAAAAAAAAAATAGAGAGAAGACTCAGACATGAACTTTAATTCAAGTATTACTATCCTTTAAACGAGCAGTAATTTTTATATATATATATATATATATATATATATATATATATATATATATATATATATACTAGCAATGTGGGACAGCGTTGCCCGTCATATTATTTACACAGAGAGACATTGTGTGAAACAGAAATATGCAGTGTTACAGACACGCACTTAAAGAGACAGAGCGTGTCACACACTGTGAAACGCATACATACGGAGACACACACACACACACACACACAGGCATATGATGTCACATGTGTAGACAGTGTGTGACAGACGCAGTGGGAATGTAGATATGCTGATATTTGTAAAAAATGTCTTAATTGCAGCTCTTCAGCTTGATGAATATGACCCTGTATCCTTACAGTTGAAGTGAGTGTACTGTGTTACTTGATGAATAAGGCCCTGTATCCTTACAGTTGTAGTGAGTGTGCCGCGTTACTTGGTGAATAAGGCCCTGTATCCTTACAGTTGTAGTGAGTGTGCTGTGTTACTTGATGAATAAGGCCCTGTATCCTTACAGTTGAAGTCAGTGTGCTGTGTTACTTGGTGAATAAGGCCCTGTATCCTTACAGTTGAAGTCAGTGTGCTGTGTTACTTGGTGAATAAGGCCCTGTATCCTTACAGTTGAAGTGAGTGTGCTATGTTACTTGGTGAATAAGGCCCTGTATCCTTGCATTAGTGGGCCGTGGTGGTCGGCTGGGACAGAACCGGATTATTTGTCCATGGCCGTAGGCAAGGGATCAATACAGGGACCCCTAACAGCTAATAGGCTTGAAAACAGGAAGGCTCATATACCAAGGAAAGTGGTGGAATTTTGTGGAAAAGTAACAGCAGCACAGGGAACAATACCCATTTATTTAAATGGGCGTTTTAACGTCTTCAACGCTAGAGAGGTAAGCAAAGCATTGTATTTGTTCTGTATGGTACAGATGAATTGTTCCTCTTTGTGTTAGTACATCAGCCTCACAGATCACAGTGCACAGTCAGCTGCTGCAAGAGCCAAAAGTATAAATGGGTTTAGATTAATGGGGTAAGAGTATAACTGTATGGGCCTTATGTATCAAGATAAAGGGTGCAAGTAAAAAAAACTGACACCATAGGGCTGAATTGAAAATTCATGAAAATCGTGTTGACGTAAATGGGGCTTTAACCCCTTGAATGCTACAATGGTCCCCAACGCGTTGCTTTGGCAATATGTTTGCATTGTCTGTAACGTTCATGGAATTAATAGTCTCATTGAAATCAATGGACATTTTGAAAGAAATCAGTTTAACCCTGTGGGCCACTTGTGAGGAAAGAGTGGGCTGCACAATACCCAAATGTGGAAGCTTTCCAAACAGATATTAACCCTTTGAGTGACAGAGGTACGCAGAGCAATGTGCTGCCTATCATCTCTGGTACTCCAAGGGTTAATGGGCTTAACCCTCTGAGTGCCAGAGAGGTATCCAAGGCATTGCAACAGCACTCAAAGGGTTAAATTGAAACAAAGTGAGTCCATCAGCCCCAGTTCTTAGCATGGAAACTGAAGATCTGTGTGTTCTAACCTATTCCGCAGCTGACTCTGAGTGTCCCAGTGTGTCTTTGAAAGAAGTGATCAATGTGTGGCTCCCCAGCAAAATGGGAGCTACTGGTTGGTGGGTTATAGTATTGTGCCATGAGTTGTTTACTGTAGGAGTTGTAAGTTGAGAGAAGTGATGTAGCAGTAGGTGAGTTGTGGATGAGAGGGCTAACCCTCTGACTGCCAGAGAGGTACGCAACGCATTGCAATGTATGCGTACCCCTCTGACACTCAAAGGGTTAAGGCAGGCTGACCAGATCTCCCCTTTAACCAGGGACACATAGGAAATAGCCATTTTGCAGTACTTCACTGAAATGAAAGCAGTCCTGCAGTATGCATTTTTCCTATGCGTCCCCAGTTAAAGGTGAGGTCTGGTCAGCCTAGGTTAAGACTGATGTTGGGGGGCAGGCTAACTGTTCCTTACAGCCGCCCCTGGGTGTGTGTGGCAGGGGACGCAGGTTTTCTTTCTTATATATATATATATATATATATATACACTACCAATGTGGGACGGTGTTGGGTGCACGTGTGTGAAATGTAGACACACTGATAAACACAGACATATGCAACACACAGGCAGACACATACACACAGTGAGCGTCAGAGACATGCAAAAGACATGCACACACACACCGGAGATGCACACATGCACACAAATATGTAACAGAGATGTACACACACACGCAACATATATGCGCAGAAACACATGCGTGCACCCCTCTGGCACTCAAATGGTTAATGTATAGAGAGGCATGTCAGAGTTAAATAGCAGTGGGAAGTGTTTTCATACCTGGGAACTTTGACTTGTGTAGTCCCTGGAAGGGAGTCATGTGGTGCTGATGTGGAGAGACAAATGGGGCAATTTGGGTTAAAAGGGGGCGGGGCTTAATTGCGAGTAGGGGCGGGGCTTAACATAAATGTGGAAAAGTGTTAGTAATAGGCTGGGGAAGGAGGAGAAGTGGGAGGGAAATGTAAGTTTACAGTGTGAGGGGTAAAACTTGATACACAACCCTGTGGCAGTCAGTGGGTTAAGTGTGTACCTGATGGCTGTCTGTCCTGTGTCTTGCATGGCAAATGATGACAGTGAAGAAATAATTGAGCAATGAGGACCTACCTTAACCCTTTGAGTGCCATTTTGTTCCTCAGTGGCTGTAGTACAGGTCCTGATGAGGCCACTGGGAGTCAGGGTGAGTGACTGTGTGTCAACCATATTTCTTTCTGGCTTTTGTGTGTGTGTGTGTGGTGCTGTGTGAGTGGGGCATTTGTGTGTGTGAGTGGGGCATTTGTGTGTGTGAGTGGGGCATGTGTGTGTGTGAGTGGGGCATGTGTGTGTGTGTTTGGTGCTGTGTGAGTGGGGCATGTGTGTGTTTGTCTGTGGTGTAGGAGCAAGTGGCGGCCATATTGTTTTTTTCTGACTTTGATAGTGGTGGGCAGGCTGCATAGTGGGGGTGGGCCAACTCCCTGCATGATTTTCACACCAATAGCAGTGGCCGAATTGGTGTGAAAATCACACCCCCATTGAATCACCCAATGGGAACAGTAACCCCTCCTTATTGCCACCCCTGGGTGTGTGTGTCTCCTGAGGAGACATAAATTATGCAATGAGCCTTTCTCTTTTATATTATATATATATATATATATATATATATATATATATATATATATATATAGATATATAGATATATATAGTAAGGCTTTTCCTGTTAAGTTAAAAAAGGGTAGTCCCACTGCTGATAGATGCAGATTTCCAGTGTTATTACAGTTTAAGCCCATGTTTTGTTTTGTTTTTTTACATTAGCAGTGCCCTCTCGTGGTCAAATTCCAAATAGTTATTCTGTTACATTCTACTGGAGAGGAAATTGAGTGACAGTTCTCCATAGAATGTTATAGAAACTGCTGAGTCACTTCCTGTCAGTTAGAACTATCAGGAAGTAATCACACTGTAATTCACTTGCTGTTTATTTGACCTGTTATAACTTTTGAATAAAACAACTGACAGTGGCGGGAGTGACCTTACTCAGCAGAAAAAGCTCTATAACAATGGTTTTCATTAAAAAAAAAATAATAAATTATATATATATATATATATATATATATATATATAAAAAAAAAAAGTTTACTTCTCTTTTAAATTCAATCCTCATTTCTGTACAGTCCCCCCCCCCCCCAAATCTCACTCCCATCAGTTTCCGGATACGGGTCTTTCACCTCTTACCTGATGACTGCTCAGTGTTCACCTCAACGTGACGTTTCGGACAACAGACAATATTGTGACGTGTTGGACAACAGAGTCTTTGGTGCTTTCTGAGATTCACCAGAAGGACCAGTCAGGACTCATCCAGGCACTTCTGGGACCATATATTTATTAACTCATTCAGCTGATCTATCCCAGCATCCGAGAAGATGGCAACAAAATGCCTTCCACCGTCAGACTGCAGTCAGACTGTCCCACAAGACTGAACAAGGTTCAGATAATGTCTGAGAGATTCCTGTGTCAGAAGCGAAAGAAGAAATTTCAACACGAGACCTCTGCAGTTGGGTCCATCCTAAAAGGGTGTTAAACATGAATTTCAAACTCCTTTTTTGACTTTATACATTCTGTAAGAGTGTGAATATTAAACAAATTGCCTAAACTTTTATTTTTTCCATCTTCAGCCAGTTTTCTTACACTTTTATATCCCTGACAGTGAGCTGCCTGAATTTCTATTTCCAGAGAGCTTTCGGTCGGGTTCTGTGAACTCAGGTATAGTGATATATTGTTGCACTGTCTGTGCAGTACTGAGTGCTCTATATGTTGTACTGGAGGCAGGTTTTAAAGCAAGGGATAACGTTACATTGTTGCACTATCCCTGCTTTCTCACAGTCTCCGATAGCTCTCTGGAAACAAAGATTCAGGAAGCTCACTGCCAGGAACAGAAGTAAAAAAATATATATATTTATATATAACAAATAAAATAGTAATCTAATTGACGGGCCTGAAAAAAAGACATGCATCCATCAAGTTCAGCCCATGCCAAGTCACTCCTGTTGATCCAGAGGAAGGCATGAAAACACTGAAGCTATTTCCAATTTAGCCCCAAGTGTTTAAAAAAAATCCTTCCTGACTCCAAATAGCAGTCAGATATTTCCCTGGATCAACATCCTATCTACTTTGAACCCATCCCTCAGAATTCTAGTTCATTTATTTGAAAGCAGTATGTGCAAGCACAACATCCTGAGGCAAAGAATTCTATAGCTTTACCACACTTATGGTAAAAAATCCCTGCCTTTGTTTTAGTTGAAAGCACCTTTCCTCTAGTCTTAATGGATCACTTCTTGTCCTTAGCATTTTGCGTAAATAATTAATTGGATAGTTCTTTGTATAGACCTTGTGTATTTGTAAATGGTAATCATATCACCCCTTAGATGTCTCTTCTCTAATGTAAACAAACCCAGTTTGGCTAGTCTCTCTTTATAACTCAGATCCTCCAATCCCTTTATCAGTTTTGTTGCACATCTCTGCACTTTTTCCAGTTCAACAATGTCTTTTATAAAGAACTGGCACCCAAAAATATTAAATAGACAGTAATGTTTAAAACGAACTAGATCGCCTACTCATCTTTATGATAAAAAACCAGATTGAACTATTTTAACTTACTTACAAGTCTGTAGTTCATAAGATATTAACTGTAGAAGGATCCCCCTCCCGCCTGTCGCAGTTGTGACTTACCTCGCGTTCCTTTTAAGCCACGGTCCTTTCCGCAGAGGAGGGTTCTTTGAGGGGGGTTACTGTCACAGTTGTGACTTACCTTGTGGCCGGCTGTTGGAGCCGGCCGCGTCCGTGCCTCCTCGCGGCTCAAGTCGCATCCTCTGATGCGGTTCACTTCCGCATTCTCTTACCCTCAAGAGAGCACACATCGTAGGGAGCTCTAGTGATGTGCGCACCGCTTTTCTCATCTCGGGGCTTGTTCTGTGCTCCTCCCCCCAAACCTGGAGAGTGGTTACAAGGTGACTGGACACCTGGCTCAGTCTCCCTTTCGGTTGTGTCCAGTTCAGTTGTGTATTGTGACCTGTGCTTGATCCTTAGTGCTGACCATTGCCTGGCTGACTAACTTCTCCGTGTATGACCCTTGGCAAGTCTGACTATCCCTTCTGGTGCTGACCTGTGGCTATGGCTGACTATCTACTCTGTGCATGACCTTTGGTGAAGTCTGACTATCCCTTCTGGTGCAGACCTGTGTCTCTGACTGACTACCCACTCCGTGTTTGACCCCTGGCATAGTCTGACTATCCCTTCTGGTGCTGACCTGTGGCTATGGCTGACTATCTACTCTGTGCATGACCTTTGGTGAAGTCTGACTATCCCTTCTGGTGCAGACCTGTGTCTCTGACTGACTACCCACTCCGTGTTTGACCCCTGGCATAGTCTGACTATCCTTTCTGGTGCAGACCTGTGGCTCTGGCTGACTACCCGCTCCGTGTTTGACCCCTAGCATAGGTCTGACTATCCATTCTGGTGCTGACTTGGAGCTCTGGCTGACTAACTCTCCTTTTGCCTGTGGGCATTGAAGTGTCCAGTTCCTATCCTAGCATCTGGCTGGGTTATATCCCCAGTTCTCAGACATGTCCTGGGAGTCCCACCTGAGCAGTCTCCTATTTCTGGTAGGAACCTCTTGCTCAGGTTTGCGGTTCTTTCTCACGATAGTATAAGCTTGCTTTATATTCTTGTGCCTGTGCTACTGAATAAAGGTGGAGTTCTATTTCTGTACTTGTCCACTGCATCTTCATTGTTTCCATGACACCCCCCTTCTGGTCTCCTCCCGCTGAATCTACAATCCGGGCCTGAGACCGGACAGCTGCAGCGAGGGACAAACTTCATTCAGTAAGTATAAGGAAAACCATGCAGGATGTTCCTTTGCTTACTGAAGATTGTCCCTCTCATGCATGTCCCGATGGCTGCAGCAGTGATGTGACCAGGGGCGAGAGGGGGATCCTTCTACAGTTAATATATGAACTACAGACATGTAAGCAGGTTAAAATAACATTACCTTTATTATAAAGAAGACTCAGCGATGTAGTTCATTTTAAATATTACTATTCCTTTAAGAGGTTAATGTATAGGTAAATGGACCCCTTCCCCCTCTGTATTTCTCCCTTACTATTGGGGATCCCATGAATATAATTAAAGGGGAACACTGGTCATGTTAATGAGGGATCCTCTCCGCACAACAGATAGACACACAACGCGCTGGTTCCTGTGCAGTCAGGTAGAATGAGAGTATAATAAGCGTCCCGCATTAAACAAAGGAAAAGTAAGCTTTATTTTATGAAATCCTATATGTTTAGGGATTTTTCCTGCAGAGTAACACAAACACGCTCCCACTGCTGTTAGCTGTTTTATTGAAATGTTATAATAGTTCAAACTACCAGGAAGTGATGAAGCTGTTACCATCACATTCTATGCAGAACTGTAGCCTGTGACTCCCCTCTCCCATAGACTGCAATAGAATAACTGTCCAAGCATCAATTTCACTGTAGGTGAACTTTCTGGACACAAGAGGGCACCAGTTTAAAGGGATAGTAATACTTGAAAATAATTTTATTTTATATTGTAGCCCTTAAAAAAACATTAAAAATAATATGTCTTATCTCCAAAACCTTTATGGTTTGGGAGATATTAGCAAGTAAAGTAAAATTCCCTTTTCCTGGCTGTTTTAGCCAAGTCTGCCATCTAGTGGACAGATTTGGAATCCGGTCCACAGATCAGCAGGCAGCTCTTTAGCAGTGCCGAGATCACGATCTTTAAAAAGAACTACTTCATTTGGAACTGTCTAAAAAGTGTGCCTGGCTTGCAAGCACACTTTGTAGACCATTCCAATGAATAAATTCTTTTTAATGATCGTGATCTCAGCACCGCTGAAGAGCCGCTGCCAGTCTGTGGACCGGACTCCAAATCTGAAGGCTTGAGCAGTGACGTCACTCCAGGGGAACTTTACTTGCTAATATCTCCCAAACCATAAAGGTTTGGGAGATAAGACATATTATTTTAATGTCTTTTTAAGGGCTACAATATAAATTAAAATTATTTTCAAGTATTACTATCCCTTTAAATTGTAATAACTATAGAACAGTGCCCCTTTGTTCTACTACTCAGCAGGTAAATCTACCAACAGCGTATATTTGAGATCTCTCTGCTTGATAACAGGTGAATCAGTGTGTTAGTCACTTTAATTAATCCACCTGCGCTGATTCAGGGTTATCCTAACAACATGCACTGTTGGTGGCTCTTGTGGACTAGGGTTGGTTATACCTTATAGAACATGCGTTTTTTTCATAAACGTTTTCGTCTCCTTTAAAAGTGACAAAGATCTGATCACATTAGCCATATAGCGTGTGTAATATATACCTGTAGGTTTAAATAAACTCCATTTAAATAGGGCTTTTAAAGGAACACCAAAATCCAAAAATAACAACCCACTTATCTCAACCCTTTAAAAGGTCCAGAACGATGCACAAAACCCCCAACACACAGCCTGCAATTTTCAGGGCACCCCTAGAACATGTTTAGTGGGACACACATCCTGGAATTTTCAGACACCCGCCAAACACACAGCCTGGAATTTCCAGACACCCCCTAAACACACAGCCTGGAATTTTCAGACACCCCCTAACATCTTACAGATCATTCGCTAAGGATGCCAAATGGGTGTCTAATTCATTGCAAAGGAACCTCACTGTCAGTCAGGGTTGATTTTATGTCTCATACCCAAAATGACAAAAACAAGCACATTGTCCATAATATATTCCATAAATTAAACATTTGAAACTCAACATTTTTTCAAGTTTTTCGTAGAAAAAAGTGCCAATTCAAAACTGATCTTAAAGTGCCATGGCAGCCTGGTTGAGAACCACAGATTTAGCACATCAGAACCCGTTATCCTGTGCCTTAGACCATTTTAATACATGTCACCACTGTGTTATAGTATGAGGCTCTTAACATAGGTATTTAATCCATACATGTCACCAGAGTTTCCTGCAACTTTGTCTAACAATGCCTTTAGCTCTATCAATTTGGAGCCTGGTTTTCAATGGGTTCACAGTGGAATTGGACTAATAACGCAATTAGCTGCATTTGCAATCAGCTGTTTATATTTTGAGGAAAAAAAAAAAAGGACCAATTGCAAATAAATCACATTAAAGTTGCATTAAAAATACATCCTTTTTCCAATACTATTTTACTGCTATAAAACAGTTGCACTATAAATAAACGCGTTAAACAGCCAGTGCACACAGGTCACAGTACCACCCAGCAACGGCCACGGTGTAGTCATGCACAGCAGAGACTGCCGCGCCACGGCTGATACACCTTGGGGCGCAGAGAGGACTACGGTCTGATTTCGGAGCCCCGCTCCGTTATTAGCCGCGGAGCAGGAAGTCTGTACTGCGCATGACTGCAGCGCGCGCAGCCGTCTCTACTGTGCATGACAGCTTCTGACAAACACACACTCAACGAATTATTATATAGGAGGATAAGTTATACTTGAAAGAAACTCAGGAGGAAAATTAAGGCCGGGGGAGGCTTAGCCTCCCAAATGTAAACAGCCACATCAGCAGATTGTAGTGCTGGCGGTCATGCAATATAAAATTATTATCACAACTCTCATCTGCCCCAATAGTAGGGAATAAGTGCTCCGGACGGTTTGTGTTGGGAAAGTTAACCTTTTAAGTGCCAGACAGGTAACTTCACCAACGCAAACCAGAACTCTGGCACTTAAGTACAATAGTATAGGTGAACAAGTCTGGAGTTAACCAGTGGTACCGTAGGGGTAGATATGCCGGATAGTGCTGCAGGGCCACTGATTATAATGAGGCTGAAATGTTTCCTGTGGATCCCTGCGCCATGTGTTTCATAAGTATTCCCTTAACTTTTTGAGTACAAGAGGGGTACACAACGCATTGTTTTGCAATGCGTTGCATACTCCTCTAGCACTCAGATGGTTAAAATAGGGTGACCAGCCCTCCTTTAAAGGGCTGCACATATAAAAAATGCATACCGCAGGGTTGCTTTGATGTTAGTGCAGTCCTGGAATATGCCTATTTCCTTTGTGCCCCCGGGTTAAACGAAAGGTCTGCTCCGCTTATTATAAAAAGATGATTTGTCAAACCGACATAAGGCAACATCAAAATTCTCATTGATTGAAATGCGGCTTTTAAACCCTTGCGTGCTAGTGGTCTACAATGCATTGTGAATCAATGCACTGGAGACTTCTATAACCTTCAAAAGGCCCGCTTAAATGAATAAAAATGTTAATTTGTTTCCTACATTCATGCACTTGGATTACCCCAGAATTTTTAACCCTTTTGGTTGTGCACAAGGCCCTGTATTAATCTGCACCAGGCAGCATGGCAAGAACATACCTGGACTGTGTTTGTACAGAAACTCTCGTCCCCAGGATAAAGCACGCTGGAACAGGTCAGGCTGATCCCAGTGATGTGTTACGTCTTGAACGTTCAGCTGCTGGAATGGCAGGTCTGTACAGGGGAGAATGTAAAAACTCTCTGCCACTAATTACTGGAGGTCTCTCTTCCCACAGCTCAGTCTGGGGCTCTGATCTGCCTGCAGGCTACAGCCATAATAAACTCCCCCCACCAGGGATTAAAGTCATAAATTCTCAGCCAGGGTGGAAATTAAATAAAAAATAAGAAAAGGAGCAGAAATTGGAGGTCTGAAAGGGTCTCTTGTGAAAGGGCACACACACAAAAAACACATTCAGCTGAGTCTGGGAGTTTTATCAGTTAACCCCGTCCTTACATTGCTTTTTTTTTCCGACAGTGAACTGTATTTTTTAACAAAATAAATCTAAAGATTTTTCATTTTATGTGCGCAGTTATCTACAAACACTTTGAGCGCCGGCACTCAAAGGGTTAAAGTTGTAAGAACTAGCGAGCGTGGTCCTCTCGACCGTTTGTAATGCTGTCATGTTTTGTAGGATGATGTATGTTTTCACCTCTATTTTGTACACTTAATTAGGGTGTCATTGAAGTGTGCATTGCAAATGATTAATCCTTGAGAGATGTTTCTCTAGAATACAAGGGGTTAAGTTGTCTAAACCTGTCCTCAAGGGTCATATAGGCCATAATTTAAAGGGATAGTAATGTTTTCACAATAAAAGCAGCTCCAATTAATCTTCATAGTATTTGGGCCATGGAGAGTGTTATTTCAATACTGTCAGAGTTGTAGTTCAAGAGTAATTGAATGATAAAGTATCCCCCTCCCACCCCTTTTACTGATGTAACACTGCTCACCCCAGAGCAGCAAGACTGTCCGGATAGATCACAGAGAGGGACAATCTTCAGTGATTATAAGGAAAAACCTGTCAAGGGGGGCAGGGTTTTCCTTATGATCACAGTAAGAAGATTGTCCCTTGCTGTGAGCTGTCCGGTCAAGAGACCAGATTCCACATCTGAGGGGAGGTGGCTTACACTAGGTAAAGGGGCGGGAGGGGGATACTTTATCATTCAATTACTCTTGTACTACAACTCTGACAGTATTGAAATAACACTCTCCAAAGTCCAAATACTATGAAGATTAGTTGGAGCTGCTGGTTTTTTGAAACAATACTATTCCTTTAAAGGGATAGTAATACTTCGCTTTATCTTTATTTTATTTTGTAGGCATTAAAAAAACATGAAGAACGATATTAGTCTTATCTCTCAGACCTTTACGGTTTGAGAGATATTCACAAACAAAGTTTCCCCTCCTGCCCCTTTTACCTAGTGTAAGCCATCTCTTCTCAGATGTGGAATCCAGTCCATAGACCAGACAGATAACAGCAGGGGACAATCTTCTTCCTATGAGAACAATGAAAGCCCTGCCCCCTTGACAAGTTTTTCAGGTTTTTCCCTTATCTTAATTGAAGATTGTCCCTCTCTGCAGTCTACCTGGACACCTCCCTTCTGATCTGGCTGAGCAGTGTTACATCAGTAAAAGGGCAGGAGGGGGATACTTTGTCATTGAATTACTCTTGAACTACAACTCTGACAGAATTGAAATAACACTCTCCAAAGTCCAAATACTATAATGATTAATTAGAGCTGCTTTTATTATGAAACATTACTATCCCTTTAAGGTTATAACAATGAATCTTCAAGTCCTAAAGTACCAAGATGGGATGGAAGTGTCAAAATGATACAATTTGCATCATAATGTGGGTGAGGCTTAAGAGGTGAGGTCAGGAATGGGAGGAAGGCGGGTATGCTATGAAATGAGCAGAATAGGTCAGGGAAGTAGGCGTCATGAAGCAGGCAGTGGGTGGGGCTAGCTGGGAGCTCACCAAGCCGCAGAATTTGCCTCTCTCTGTGGAGACTCACTAATTAAAAGATGCAGGTATGAAGATATCCCTTTTTGAGCACAGATGGGTCATTTGAATTAATGAGCCACTTACTAACTCACCTGTGCTTAATCCTATATAATAATTTGCTAAATTGTGTGTAACGCCGCGACATGTGCAGTAGACACTGCTGCGCGTGCTGCAGTCATGCGCAATAGAGACTGCCCGCGCCGCGGCTGATACAGAGCTGGGTGCTCCGAAGGAGTGTCCAATTCTGTATCAGCCGTGGCGTGGGCACTCTCTACTGCGCGTTGACTGCCCCGCGACCGGGTGGCAGTGGCACTGTGGCCCGTGTAATGGCTGTTCAACTAGTCTGTTACATAATTAAATGTTGTCCTCTATATGTAATTTCAAGACAGGTCTGGACATCAAGTATATGTTTTCATATATCTGAATGACCTAGGAAATTGCATGTACACTTTTCAGCAGAATGGGGAAGCAGTTTTACGTGGCACTCCTCACTTCCTGTAATGTCTTACACAGTAGGGAGAGGCACCCAAAACTGTCCTCAAAATGCTCCCATTACAGCAGTTTCAGGACCTCCTCAATTAAAGGTATAGTGACTAGGGTTGCCACCCAGCAGTATTTTACCGACAGGCCGGTAAAAAATTGGCTTCTGTCCAATGTTAAAGGGATAGTAATACTTCGTTTTATCTTTATTTTATTTTGTAGGCATTAAAAAAAACATGAAGAATGATATAAGTCTTATCTCTCAAACATTTATGGTTTGAGAGATATTCACAAACAAAAGTTTCTCCTCCCGCCCCTTTTACCTAGTGTAAGCCATCTCTTCTCAGATGTGGAATCCAGTCCATAGACCAGACAGATAACAGAAGGAGACAGTCTTCTTCCTATGAGAACAATGAAAGCCCTGCCCCCCTTGACAAGTTTTTCAGGTTTTTCCCTTATCTTAATTGAAGATTGTCCCTCTCTGCAGTCTACCTGGGCACCTCCCTTCTGATTTGGCTGAACAGGGGGGGGATACTTTGCTTGTGAATATCTCTTAAACCATAAAGGTTTGAGAGATAAGACTTATATGGTTCTTCATGTTTTTTTAATGCCTACAAAATAAAATAAAGATAAAACGAAGTATTACTATCCCTTTAAGTCTATGGAGGGAATGCCATGGCCGGGAGTTTTTTTGAAGAAAAAGTGGCAATCCTAATAGTGACCCTTCATCTTGATTTTACATAATATGTAAATTAAATATATATACTTTTTTCTCTTCGACCTATTTTTTTATACACTTATGTTCTTGACAGTGAGCTCCCCGGACCACCATAACTATCAAAGCATGCTAGTGGTGCAATATAACACCACACTTGGGGACTCCCCAGATCTGCCCTGCAGATGCCATGTTTTAGAGTTAATTACTGGATCTCCTGGGATAAAGGCTGATCCTCCGGTTATGGTGAGATTTCTGGGTAACTCCACCCAGTTCCTCTCCATTCTTCCTACTTCCGACCCTGTTCCACCCACTTTTTATATGAAACGCCACCTTTGGCACTTGGGGAAGTGGGCAGAACAGTATGAGAAGGAGGAGTAGAGGGTGGGAAGTGGGCAGAAGAGGGTGGAAAGTGGGAGTAACAGGATTATAAGGAGGAGAAGTGGGTGGAAATTGGGAGGAACAGGGTAGGAAGGAAAAGAAATGGGTGGAACAGGATGGGAAGGAGGAGATGTTGTTAGGAAGTGGGAGGAACAGGGTGGGAAGGAGGAAAAGTGGGTGTGAAGTGGGAAGAACAGGGTGGGAAGGAGAAGTGGGTGTGAAGTGGGCAGACCAAGGTAAGAAGGAGGGGAAGTGGGAGGAACAGGGTGGGAAGGAGGAGAAGTGGGTGGGAAGTGGGAGGAACAGGATGGGAAGGAGAAGAAGTGGGTGTGAAGTGGGAGGAACAGGATGGGAAGGAGAAGAAGTGGGTGTCAAGTGGGCAGAACAAAGTGAGAAGGAGGGGAAGTGGGAGGAACAGGTTGGGAAGGAGGAGAAGTGGGTGGGAAGTGGGTGGAACAGGATTGGAAGGAGAAGAAGTGGGTGTGAAGTGGGAGGAACAGGTTGGGAAGGAGGAGAAGTGGGTAGGAAGTGGGTGGGAAGGAGGAGAAGCGAGTGGGAAGTGTGAGGAACAGGATGGGAAGGAGAAGAAGTGGGTGTGAAGTGGACAAAACAAGGAGAGAAGGAGGGGAAGTGGGAGGAACAGGATAAGAAGGAAAACAAGTGGATAGGAAGTGGGCAGAACAAGGTGAGAAGGAGGGGAAGTGGGAGGAACAGGGTGGGAAGGAGGAGAAGTGGGTGGAAGTGGGAGGAAAAGGGTGGGAAGGAGGAGACGTGGGTGGGAAGTGGGAGGAACAGGATTGGAAGGAGCAGAAGTGGGTAGGAAGTGGAAAGAAAGGGAGGGAAGAAGGGCAAGTGGAGGAACAGGGTCAAGACTAGCAGGGGTCGCCATTGGAGATCAGGAACAAGGCAATATCAGCAGGCAAGAAAGTGGTCAGGACTAGCAAGGGTCAGCACTGGAGGTCAGGAACAAGGCAATATCAGCCGGCAAGAGAATGGTCAAGATTAGCAGGGGTCAGCACTGGAGACCAGGAACAAGGCGATATCAGCAGGCAAGAGAATGGTCAAGACTAGCAGGGGTCAGCACTGGAGGTCAGGTACAAGGCGATATCAGCAGGCAAGAGAATGGTCAAGACTGGCATGGGTCAGCACTGGAGGTCAGGAACAAAGCAATATTGGCAGGCAAGAGAGTGGTCAGGATTTGCAAGGGTCAGCACTAGAGATCAGGAACAAAGCGATATTGGTAGGCAAGAGAATGGTCAGAGACAAGGTAAATCGGCAGTAAGAAGACTCCATGCGCAGAGAACACCGTGATAGTGCTCCAGAGCAGGGAACTGAAGGCCTAATATACCTGTTATCGTGCTAAGTCATACGTACGCAATATGGCATCCTTGCAACGAGAAGGATGGAACCCAGAAGTAAAGCCCCGAGTCGGAGGTGTGGGACACAGAATTGGAGATGTGTAACACTCCTCCTTTCAACCACCTGATCAAACCCCAACTCATTATAAAGTAAAATGTATCATTAGGAAACTCGGCTCCACAGTGTCCCTCTGGGGACATGGGACCAGAAGGTTGCCAGGTTACAACTATATATATATTTAAAGGAGAAGCATCATATGACCAACAAGCTTTGTCCGAAGCCACACACCCAAGGGCAGCAGTAAAGAGGAGTTTTGCAAATCTCCTTTATACAGCTTGTTCCACTGGTCTAAGCATGGGCATGATTATCATAGGAGTGGCCAGGGGGATATAACCTTCCTGCCCACTCCTATGAATATATCTGCAAGGACTTCACCCTCCACCACAGTACACACCTCCGCTCTCTTCACCTGTCCTCCCATTCACCACGTACAGGACTCCACCCTCCGCCACAATACACACCTCCTCCCTCTACACCCTCCACCATTCACCACAGAACACACCTCCTCTCTCTACACCCTCCTCCATTCACCACAGTACACACCTCCTCCCTCTACACCCTCCTCCATTCACCACAGTAAACACCTCCTAACGCTACACCCTCCCTCCCATTCACCACATAAAGGACATCACCCTCCTATACAGTACATACCTCCTAACTCTACACCCTCCTCCATTCACCACAGTACACACCTCCTCTCTCTACACCCTCCTCCATTCACCACAGTACACACCTCCTCTCTCTACACCCTCCTCCATTCACCACAGAACACACCTCCTAACTGTACACCCTCCTCCATTCACCACAGTACACACCTCCTCTCTCTACACCCTCCTCCATTCACCACAGTACACACCTCCTCTCTCTACACCCTCCTCCATTCACCACAGTACACACCTCCTCTCTCTACACCCTCCTCCATTCACCACAGAACACACCTCCTAACTCTACACCCTCCTCCATTCACCACAGTACACACCTCCTCTCTCTACACCCTCCTCCATTCACCACAGTACACACCTCCTCTCTCTACACCCTCCTCCATTCACCACAGTACACACCTCCTCCCTCTACACCCTCCTCCATTCACCACAGTACACACCTCCTCCCTCTACACCCTCCTCCATTCACCACAGTACACACCTCCTCCCTCTACACTCTCCTCCATTCACCACAGTACACACCTCCTCCCTCTACACCTCCTCCATT
This sequence comes from Rhinophrynus dorsalis, assembly GCA_037306005.1. Lineage (NCBI taxonomy): Eukaryota > Metazoa > Chordata > Amphibia > Anura > Rhinophrynidae > Rhinophrynus > Rhinophrynus dorsalis. Next base: position 615,780,052 of record CM074719.1, on the reverse strand, counting down.
CACCACAGTACACATCTCTTCCCTCTACACCCTCCCCCCATTCACCACAGTACACACCTCCTCCCTCTACACCCTCCTCCATTCACCACAGTACACACCTCCTCCCTCTACACCTCCTCCATTCACCACAGTACACACCTCCTCCCTTCACCACAGTACACACCTCCTCCCTCTACACCCTCCACCATTCACCACAGTACACACCTCCTCCCGCTACACCCTCCTCCATTCACCACAGTACACACCTCCTCCCTCTACACCCTCCTCCATTCACCACAGTACACACCTCCTCCCTCTACACCCTCCCCCCATTCACCACAGTACACACCTCCTCCCTCTACACCCTCCTCCATTCACCACAGTACACACCTCCTCCCTCTACACCCTCCTCCATTCACCACAGTACACACCTCCTCCCTCTACAACCCTCCTCCATTCACCACAGTACACACCTCCTCCCTCTACATCCTCCTCCATTCACCACAGTACACACCTCCTCCCTCTACACCCTCCTCCATTCACCACAGTACACACCTCCTCCCTCTGCACCCTCCTCCATTCACCACAGTACACACCTCCTCCCTCTACACTCTCCTCCATTCACCACAGTACACACCTCCTCCCTCTACACCCTCCCCCATTCACCACAGTACACACCTCCTCCCTCTACACCCTCCTCCATTCACCACAGTACACACCTCCTCCCTCTACACCCTCCTCCATTCACCACAGTACACACCTCCTCCCTCTACACCCTCCCCCATTCACCACAGTACACACCTCCTCCCTCTACACACTCCTCCATTCACCACAGTACACATCTCTTCCCTCTACACCCTCCTCCATTCACCACAGTACACACC